>CM038558.1:18721728-19069228 GCA_021527575.1 Ensete glaucum
GTTGACCTCAGTGAAGAGGAATCAAGAGTGGATATACTTCAGGTGGACTCAACCATTATAAAATCTTATGTGCATATCTTTCTTTTCTTTATTTAATTTTGCTCTTGAACTTAGTTGGTATTAACTTAGTTATGAGAAAAGCACAAGCATCTTCTTTCAATTTTTTTTATTATTACACTTTAACTTACTTGCTCTTAACTATTTCAAAGAAAAGCATTTTTAATTTTGATTTCTCTTCAAAATTTTGGCTATAAATTTTGAAGCCAATTAGATCCATAAATACCGTAAGTTTTCTTTCTTATGATAGTAAGAAAAGAAAAAGAAATAAACAATTCTGGTGAATTTGTGAGAGTTCCTTCCCTATTTTGTAAGAAAGAATTGTGCTTAAGGACTAAAAAAGAGTTGTAAAGGTTAATCTCCTATGCCTGAGAAAAGGAGAGTTGTAAAGCTTATTCTCCTAAACCTGTGAAAATGATAAATGTGTGTACGAGTTAGCTATTTGCCTTAAAAAAAGATCATTAGTGGACACCGGTGACCTCGAGTGAAGAGGATCGAGTGGATATACGTGGACGGACCATTATAAAATCTTATGAGCTTATCTTTCTTGCCTCTATTTAATTTTGCTCTTGAACTTAGTTGGTATTAACTTAGTTATGAGAAAAGCACAAGAATCTTCTTTCAATTTTCCTTATTATTACACTTTAACTTACTCGCTCTTAACCATTTCAAAGAAAAGCATATTTAATTTTGATTTCTCTTCAAAATTTTGGCTATAAATTTTGAAGTCAATTAGATCCATAAATACTGTACGTTTTCTTTCTTATGATAGTAAGAAAAGAAAAAGAAAGAAACAATTCTGGTGAATTTGTGAGAGTTCCTTCCCTATTGTGTAAGAAAGAATTGTACTTAAGGACGGACTAAAAAAGTGTTGTAAAGGTTAATCTCCTAAGCCTGAGAAAAGAAGAGTTGTAAATGTTATTCTCCTAAACCTGTGAAAATGATAAATATGTGTATGAGATAGCTATTTGTTGTAAAAGATGATTATTAGTTGACCGTGACCTTGAGTGAAGAGGAATCAGAGTGGATATAGTTGGACCGAACCATTATAAAATCTTAGGAGCATATCTTTCTTGTCTCTATTTAATTTTTCTCTTGAACTTAGTTGGTATTAACTTAGTTATGAGAAAAGCACAAGCATCTTCTTTCAATTTTCTTTATTATTACACTTTAACTTACTCGCTCTTAACTATTTTAAATAAAAGCATTTTTAATTTTGATTTCTCTTCAAAATTTTGGCTATAAATGTTGAAGCCAATTAGATCCATAAATACTATAAGTTTTCTTTCTTATGATAGTAAGAAAAGAAAAAGAAAGAAACAATTCTGGTGAATTTGTGAGAGTTCCTTCCCTATTGTGTAAGAAAGAATTTTGCTTAAGGAAGGACTAAAAAAGAGTTGTAATGGTTAATCTCCTAAGCTTGAGAAAAGGAGAGTTGTAAAGGTTATTATCCTAAACCTGTGAAAATGATAAATATGTGTACGAGGTAGCTATTTACCTTTAAAAGAAGATCATTAGTAGCCGGTGACCTCGAGTGAAGAGGGATCGGGGAATGGATATCGTTAGGTGGACGAACCATTATAAAATCTTAGGAGCATATCTTTCTTGTCTCTATTTAATTTTGCTCTTGAACTTAGTTGGTTTTAACTTAGTTCTGAGAAAAGCACAAGCATCTTCTTTCAATTTTCTTTATAATTACACTTTAACTTACTCGCTCTTAACTTTTTCAATTAACAACATTTTTAATTTCGATTTGTCTTCAAAATTTTGGCTATAAATTTTGAAGCAAATTAGATCCATAAATACCATAAGTTTTCTTTCTTATGATAGTAAGAAAAGAAAAAGAAAGAAACAATTCTGGTGAATTTGTGAGAGTTGCTTCCCTATTGTGTAAGAAAAAAATTGTGCTTAAGGAAGGACTAAAAAAGAGTTGTAAAGGTTAATCTCCGAAGCCTGAGAAATGGAGAGTTGTAAAGGTTATTCTCCTAAACCTGTGAAAATGATAAATGTGTGTGCGAGGTAGCTATTTGCCTTAAAAAAGATCATTAGTGGACACCAGTGACCTCGAGTGAAGAGGGATCAGGAGTGGATATACGTCTGGTGGACCGAACCATTATAAAATCTTATGAGCATATCTTTCTTGTCTCCATTTAATTTTGCTCTTGAACTTAGTTGGTATTAACTTAGTTTTGAGAAAAGCACAAGCATCTTCTTTCAATTTTCTTTATTATTACACTTTAACTTACTCGCTCTTAACTATTTCAAAGAAAAGCATTTTTAATTTTGATTTTTCTTCAAAATTTTAGCTATAAATTTTGAAGCCAATTAGATCCATAAATTCCATAATTTTTCTTTCTTATGATAGTAAGAAAAGAAAAAGAAAGAAACAATTCTGGTGAATTTGTGAGAGTTCCTTCCCTATTGTGTAAGACTTTTAAGAATTGTGCTTAAGGACGGACTAAAAAAGAGTTGTAAAGGTTAATCTCCTAAGCATGAGAAAATGAGTGTTATAAAGGTTATTCTCCTAAACCTGTGAAAATGATAAATGTGTGTACGAGGTAGCTCTTTGTCTTAAAAGAAGATTATTAGTGGACACCGGTGACCTCGAGTGAAGAGGAATCTATTGTGGATATAGGTCGTGGACCAAGCATTATAAAATCTTATGAGCATATATTTCTTGTCTCTATTTAATTTTGTTCTTGAACTTCGTTGGTATTAACTTAGTTAGAAAAGCACAAGCATCTTCTTTCAAATTTTTTATTATTACACTTTAACTTATTCTTAACTATTTCAAAGAAAATCATTTTAATTTCGATTTCTCTTGAAACAAAAGGTTTTTGAGTTTTATCACTTGAACTAATTAAACCCCTCCTCCCTACCACACCCCCCCAACCTCCTCTCTTAGTGCCAACTCGATCCAAACACATTGCAAGATGAACACAAAAAGACAAAAACACAAAGGAATAGAGGACGCAAGGACTCCATTACTAAGGAACTAAAGATGACTGGAGGAGGTAGACAATTACGGGCATGAAAATGAGAGAATGACAAGCAAAGGGTAGAGAGCAATAAACCCTTCCTCCCCTACGGACAGGGCTTATAAATCCAAATAATGGCAAACAAGTCGAGCTAATTTTTCAGCCAAAGAGACACACTCAAGGCAATGGGCGAGCCACCCGAAGCAACATTCACCTTTTTGATGCAAAGACAATGTGACATCCTAGGATCCTAAGGGGGTGCATAATGAATGAGCCTAGATACCCTCAAGAAATTTGCTTGGAGGGAGGTGCACCACCTATGGAATCTCCCACTCACAACACGACAACTCAACACCCCATTACCATGAGAAAGTATCCTCCTTGAAAAGGAGGGAGGTGGACCAGCAACTACCCTGTTCAAATTCTCCACTCAAATAGGTAAGTCTATGCTGACTCAGTCTCGACCAATCCTTGCAGACCAGTCTTCGCTAATCTATGTTGACTCAGTCTTGATAAGTCGTTGTTGTACAATCTTGGCCAATCCTTGCCGACTAGTCTTAACCAGTCCTTGTCACCAGTCTCGGCCAATATATTCTGACTTAATATTGGCCAACCCTTGCCGATCGGTCTCGACCGGTTCATGTCAACTCAGCCTCGGCGATTTCATACTGACTTAGTCTCTGCTAGTCTTTGCCGACTAGTCTCGACCAGTCCTTACTGACTAGTCTCAACCAATCCATGCCGACTCAGTATCAATTAGTGCTTGCCAACCAATCTCAGCTAGTTTATGTTGACAACTTCAGCCAATCATGTCAATTAAGCCTCGGCTAGTCTTTATCGAACAGTCTCGATAGTTCATGCCAACTGATTCATGATCAATTCCTATTGATAGTCTCAGCCGATCTATGCTGATTTAGCCAATCCATATTGACTCAGTCTCGCCCAGTCCTTGTTGGCTAGTCTCAGCTAGTCCATGTTGACTCAACATCGATAGGTCTTTATCAACCAATCTTAGCCAATCCTGGCGATTAGATTTAGCCAGTCCATGTCAACTCAATCTCGTCCAGTCCTTATAGGCTAGTTATAGCTAATTAATGATGACCTTGATCAATTCATGTTGACTCATCTTAACTAGTCTCGACCAGTCCATGCTGACTTAGTCTCAACTAGTCCTTGCTGACCATTCTTAGCTAGTTCATACTAACTCAGCCTCAGCTAATCCATGCTGACTCAGTCTCGATCAGTCTTTATCGACTAGTCTTGGCTAGTTCATGCCAACTTAGTCTCGGCCAGTGCTTACCAACTAGTCTTAGTTAGTCCATGCTGCCTTAGTCTTGGCCATTCTTTATTGATCAGGCTTAGCTAGTCCATGTCGACTTAGCATCGGCCAGTCCTTTTCAACCAATTATGGCCAATCCATACCAAATCAGCCTTGAACAATTCATGTTGACTTGATCTCGACCAGTCCTTGCTGACTAGACCATGTCGACTCGATCTTGGCCAGTCCTTGCTGAGCAGTCTTAGCCAACCCATGCCGATACAATCTCAACCAGTCCTTGCTGACTCAATCTCGTCTAATCCTTACAAACCAATCTTGGCCAGTCTGTGTTGACTCACCATCAGCCAACACATTATCGACCCATATATCCTAGTCCTCCATTTCATGAGGCCCACTAGATCATCCATCATAGAGCCAATCTAACACCTCCCACGTCACACTAACACCATAAAGCTAGCAGGGGACCTCCATTTCAGTTATGATCGTGCCCTTGCAACAATGGCCCCCTCGACACCCGAGAAGTATGGTGAAGCATGATGGCATCAACAAACAAATAACCACTTAGGTCTACCACAATTAAGGCACCAACATGCATTTAATGCCTATGTATGGTGACACCGCTAGCCATTGTACTTCCTCGTATGACCACCTATGACAAGAAATATAAAAGCTACCCTGATGAATAGTAAGGGGGATGAACATACTCAACTTCTACAACATCTCTTCTCGAGCTCCGGCTAAGTCTTTCTGCTCGACTCTGGCCTTTGTGCAGGATGCGATGACCAAGGAGGAGAAGGAGGTGACGATCATCTTCTGCATTACAGGACGTCAGAGCAGGATCTCGCAACTCAGCCTCTCCATAACTCTCGCTTGCTACCCCATAGCTTCGATTAATGCTCTTGCACACTTGGACCAAATCAAGCTATAATGACTCATCGCCACAACATAATGAATGACAACATTAATCTTGAATTGTTATTTGTTTTAATATTGAATCACTATTTAGATTAACAATACAAGTCTCAACGACTGTAAATGACTAATCTCATTGAGTTTAACATGACAACGTTTCACCCATATGTACGAGGGTTAAATTGAAAATGCATATTTACAAAATCTCATCAAGTTTAGCAATGCAGCTTTTCACTGCACACACTCGGTATTACCCTTAGGAGGACCTCAGCACCACTAAAATGAAAAGTATTAGCTCAATTTATTCTATACTGTCACGAAGTGAATATGTAGAAGCGCGAACATGAGTATGTGCATAAGAAGGGGTTCTTTGAACAACCTATCATGACCCATTCTTTTACATTGTCTTTCTGCATCCATTGCTTTTGTGCCACTTGAGAGTTCAGATCCGGTGTAATCGATTTTGTTAAATTTGTTCATTTATGATCATTGAAACTATTGATTATGGTTCAAATATTATGAAATTATAGTAATAAACATTTTTGATAGGAGAATATCTATATATATGAGTTTTTTAGTCCTTAGGTCAATCTCAAGTCTTAATAAATTCCTACACTATTGATAGCAAGAATTTTGAGCCTAAAAATACTAAGATACTATGAGAAATCATTGTTGAAACTCACAATAATAATGTTTGAAAGTATGTAATTTTTATTTTTATATATTTTTATTGTATTTTTATTATGATGGTTGAGAAGCACATTTTGATTTGAATTTTATATTTTTATATTTTTACATTTCGTATTAGAGTCATGATTAGTCATCATTGCAAGCTATACATATTGTATCATTCCAGTTTACTTTTTTCCTTCTGTCAATGCTCTATCTTTCATTTGTTGGATATGAAAAGACTCGATAACTATGTAACAAATTGGTTATGCATTCTATGGATTAGGCATCGGCTCTTTCGCATTAGATTGGATAGCCATATCAAGCTTCCTAGGCAATCAGATTGCAAGTCCTACATATGTGATGGTCAACACGATGGTTGGATTCATTCTTTTTCTTTATGTTCTCGTATCATTGACCTATTGGAACAATGCCGACGATGCCAAACGCTTTCCTATTTTTTCACTAGATATTTTTGATGCCGATGGACAATTTCACAACGTGTCCTAAGTTATAGATAATTAATCGTTCACATTCGTCGAAGAACACATACAATAATTACTCCAGATTATACTTCAGTGCCTCCCTTATATATAGTTATGCTTTACCATTGCTGCTTGTACAACTACTATCTTTTTATCTTGTAATTATTTATCGTGTTAGTTTAATATTTTTGGTAGTTAGTGTGCTTTTCTGATGATTTATTACTTTAGCCTTGATTTAGTTACTTAAAAGTGATGTCTCCAATTACATGCCCTAATCTTTTGCATCAAGATTCCCCATTAACATGTCAAAGGCAATTTCTTGCTCTCTCGATGGTGTCAAGCAGATCAGTCTAGCAAGAATTTGCCAAGTCATATCCGAGTCAAAGCCAAGATGTCCACACAAGGTTGATGAAGCAAAATTATGAGTCTATTCCCTCATGGTGGTTCTATTCGATACTCTTCTCGATGATCAGTTTTGCAATCATCATATGCGAAATATTTAGTTATCAACTTCAATTTTTGTTTCCAGAAGATGTTTTTGCAGCTACTGTTAATTGGGTATGATGAAAGATATGAATATTTATATAGTCATCAATCGCATGCTACTGGCTGTAGCCAAATGTTGTAAAATATTTTCCCTTTAACTCAGCCTTTTAATATACTACTGATGATTGTGTTGCAGGGGTTTTCCGTAAAGCTTTTAATGGAGATCATAATTGAGTACTTGAATCCGTGTAAACCTATTGCAAATGGAGCATTCTCAACATATGGTTTTCGTGCAATTTATGTGGCAGTGAACTTTACTAGCGGTCTGAAGACATCACATTATATGAAGAGTCCTTCAAAAATAGTATTCTCGATACAGGTATTTATGGAATGTGATGCTATATCCTCATCTCTAGTGCCAGAATAGATTTGAGAATTGCAATATATACAACTGACATATTTTTACGTCTCTGAACTTAAATTTAATTATAATATTTAATTATCTTCACTATCCTATATGTCATGTAGATTGTGGGTATGCTACTGTCATGTGTGACTAGCTTTATTGTTGGATGATAGTTCTTGTACTCAGTAAAAATCTTGACATGCCCATATGAAAGTGGTTTCACTATAGCAGTCATATGGAGTGTTATAGATCCAACTAAAATGTTTTATCCTTATGGCACATGTCTATTATCTTCATCTTCTTTATTATTGGACTCCTTGCGCTGGTACCAATATGGATACTATCACATATATATCCTGAAAACACATAGATAAAACTAATTAATTAGTCAGTTATCTTTAGCGTTGGTACCATCTTACCTCCTACAACTTCAGTTAACTTTTGGTCATAGTTCTTAGTTGGCATAATATTTAACTACTTTATCTTTCAAAGATTCAAGGGTAGTGGGCTCGCTATAATTATGTGTTATCAACTAGACTTGACACCGGAGCAATCTTTTTTACTATCTCGATTACTTTGTTCCTCGAATTTCAAGACATATATGGACCAAATTAACAAAAATTGATGATGGATGATCATTGTCCTTTGGCTCAGTGTCCAATGGCTCTAGGTGTTATTGTAAAAGATTGTGCCATAATCAAATAAAAAGATCATTACTAAACTTGATGACTATGATCAATTTGTTGGAAGGATATTATTATTTATGCAGAACATGAAATGCTAATTTCCTTGTTTCAGTTAAAATAGTTTCTCTACCTGTTCAAGTTTTGCCATATCTAGCTAGGGCTATCACAATAGCATTTGTTTTGGTACTACTGCTTCATGATACATTCTGTCATAATCTTGAGATAGGCCTACGCTTTAAGCTAAAAAATATATATGAAGCATGGTGCACTTTGAGATCATATTATAGTTGCATTCACTCTTGTGCAATTTTGTATCTTGATTCCTATAGATTTATCTTAATAACGTTTTTCTCTCCACGAAATATAAATGTCAGAATGAGACTTGTGAATCAAATTGAAACTTGGGTGAACCCTTTTTGTAAAAGGTTATGTAGTGTGTAAATACTGATTTTAGCTACAATGTGGCAAGATTTACAAATTCTAATTTTGAGAAAATTTATAGAACACCTTAATCTTTAAAAATTCTCATAAAATATAAAAAATTATTTTATCCCTTGTGTGTAAAAAATTATTTTACCTCTATCAACCATCAAATTTGTCGCATCAGTACTACATTGCCATGATCGTCTCTCTTCATATCTCCGACCTCCCTCTATGAAACCTATTAGACTTCGATGAATCTAACATTGCCTTCATAAACTCTATTGACCTCTGACTCGTCTCTTCATGTCTCATCCTTGTTGTTTCCACTCGTAGTATAATGATTATAAGCCCAAGTCACCCTAACTCCCCTCTCCTCTGCCTATAGTGTCTAACTTTTCTTCCATGGGCTTCACTAGACCTCAGTGGACCCTCATCGCACACTATTCTGACCCCCTTCAGTACCCCATTGTCCTCGCCATTCACAGCACAGGTGGTCACTGGGCCCCATGACTTTGACTTCTCTCTCCTTTGCCCCCTGGAAATCACCTCTTACCTTGTCTTGCTTTGATAGCCCCAACTCGTCCATTGGAAATGTTTATGACTTTTCCCCCAAGCTTAATATCTCTCTCAACTTATGAACATTTGAATTTGTTATAGGGCGCCAAAATCGAACTTGTTTCATCCTTGTTAATATAATAAGGTAGAGTCATGAGCTTCAGGATAGAGATGACTGACTGCATGACAGACGTGGTAATTTGGTGACTCGCACGTGCAAGTGTGGATAGAGTGATAAAAGATACTGACATACCTAAAACAAGCAAATAACTAAATTAGTCTAGTGATAAATGATGTCGATGTAGAAAAGAAGGGCATAGTGACACTCCATTGGCACATCAAGAGCCTAGCCTTATAAAAAAGCTTGGAGCTTTGGGTTATAACGGTCCTATGCCTCCTACTGTAGAAATGAGGCCTAACTAGTCCTTGTTTGCCTAAGGTTGATGTTCGAGTTGGTGGGCAGCCTTGTTCTGGCGTTCCCTGCTTAACTTGCATCTTTCTCTTATCATATGTTAATGTACCGATGAAAAGTGGTGATGTCTTATAAGAAAAATAGGTTGTATCACTAGATAAGTTTGGTGGACTACATATACTTTCCCATATGAAGATGCTACAATAGTTGGTTTTGCCTTAGATCCTTATAGCTAGTGAGATTAAATTATGGATATTAGATTATGTGATCCTATTTAATTTAAATAAAATATATTATAAATATAATTAGATTTTGATTATGGTTATTGGTTAATAGAAAGGAGATCCAATTAAGATAATTTTCTTTAAAAGATATCCCTAATTGAAATAACTCTCTTAATTACTTATCCTAAACTCCGCTCTTGCTTATAAATAAGCAGGACTTCTTAAGGGCATGAGATGATGAGCGATAATGAGAACACATCATATGATAGAAAATATAACATAGTTGAGATATTATATATCTTCTCTTCATCTCCCTTAGTCACGTGAACTAATCAATGAGAGATTATAGTTCCTCTCTCATGTTCTTATGTTCCTAAGTCAATTTATCATAGTGGTCTGTGAAAGGATAAGAAAAGAGGAGAAGGTGAGTCAAAGTCTTCTTGCAAATTGATATTATTATAGATTTTAGAACCGCCAATAGTACATTTACAAATCATAGGAAGGGTTTTATGAATAACAATATTAAAATATACGCATCGTAATAATCTATTAGATTCATTGTTATTTGACTTCATATTCTTGCATAAAAGTTTTTCTACATAAAAGTTTTTCTACATAAAAGATAAGATATTATGGATTTTATGCTAACAATTGATACCATAGCATAGCTTTGAAAATAAAATACTACAGATATATTTATTAGTATCTTTCATTTGCAAGAATATGTTAATTGGTTTTTATTTACAATGTATGAATAATTCGTTGGTATTGTCGATCTATTTTCCTATTCAATGTATTATATTGCTTCCTTGCGAATGATATATAGTTTTTATGTTTGACTGATGGATTTTGTGTTTGCTATTGGAGCTGTTGAGGGTGACGATCTCTATTGATCACTTGTTCAATTGTCGGTAGTAGCTATGCAGTGTCGTTGGGTACCACAGCAGCAACAACATCACTACTGCTTGCAGCGTTTACAACAGCATAACGACAACCCTACGTAGTCAAAGACTACATAGGCGATGGTTGCATTGATGGTAGTCATACAAGCTGTAGTGTAAACGCCTGTAAGGGCGATGGCCACCCACAGGCATTGGCAGAGGCCACACCTATGGGACATTGGTTTGGGCAATAACCACGTATAGACGATAGTCCTACTAACAATCATCGTAGTGTAAAAGTACATTAATGCCCTTCTAGAATATAAGAATTCTAAAGTCTATCCTTTTATTTACTTTTCATTAAATGTCTTTACTAATTTTGTAATTCTGATTTATGTCCTATTAATAAAATTAAAATTTTATCCTTATTAAATTAAAAAATTTAATCGATATGCAATTGTAAAATTGATCAATATGATTTATTATTGATAGAATGTGATCATTATGATTATGATTAGATTTAATTCTAATTAAACTTAAAAAAGATTAAATTTTGATTAAATTTTATTGATTGACTTAATTGGGTTGATGATTAGCCAAATTCTAGATATATGTTATCTAGACATAAACGCATATAGCTAGAAATAGTTCATCTCCTTGATTACTTATTATATATATATATATATATATATATATATACTTCATAACAAACATGAAGTATTAGATGTCTTCAAAGTCTTTAAGACTGAAGTTGAGAACAAATGTGACAAACAAATTAAAATTATGATGTTAGAGAGAGGTGGAGAATCTTATGATAGATATACTGAAAATGGATAAGCATGTAGTCTTTTGCTAAGTTTCTTCAAACCTAAGATTGTTGCCTAATACACTATGCTTAGTTCTCCAGATTAGAATAGTATTATAAAAAGAATAAATAGAACGTTATTAGACATAGTGTGAAGTATCTTTAGTATTTCTAATCTTTTTAAATTCTTATAGATTGAAGCACAAAAAATGATTGTGTATATATTAAATCGAGTTCCAACCAAAGCTATCCCGAAGATACAATTTCAATTATAGAAAGGTTAGAACCCAAGTTTGCAATAATACGCATTTGAGGATATCTGTCGGAGGTCATGATATATAATCCACAATAGATAAAACTAGATTTGAAGACTATTAGTGGTATTTCATTACAAATGCTGAAATATCTAAAAGTTATAGGTTTTATTGTCCATCTCATATAGCTAAGATTATGAAATCAAGAAATGTTAAGTTTTTTAAGGATGACATGATAAGTTAGAGTAATTACTTTAGAAATATAGTTTCTCTATATAAACATATAGAAACTCAATTTTTCACATTGAACGATAGATTAGTTAAAGTTTATAGCACTCCTCCAAGTTCAAAATGGTACTGGACAACTATGATAGAGGTTTCACAAGTTGTTGCTATTATTCCAATATTTAAGCAATTCTAGAATTACAACAAGCTCCTAAACAATTAGTTGAAGTATAAGTTTCTAAGGGAGATATTAGTAAAACATTAAGAAGATTTACTAAAAATAAAAGATCAGCAATTTATAATAATTATGTGATATATCTATAAGAATCTGACTATAATATTAGATCCAAGAATGATTTTGAAATATTTTCACATGTCATAAGTTGTAAAGAGTTGAACTTATGACATGATACCATGGAGGAAATAAATTTTATAAAGAGTAATGAAGTCAGGATCTTATGGAGTTGTCTACGGGTAAAGGCTATTAGTTGTAAACAACTCTTTAAGACTAAAAAGATTTGTTTTGCAATATTAATAGATACAAGGCAAGACTTGTTATAAAAGGATTTACTCAAAAAGAGAGAATTGATTATATATAGACATTTCCTTTTATATCTAAGAAAGATTATCTTTATATTATTTGGTGTTAGTTGTTTATTTTGACATTGAGTTGCAACAAATGAATGTAAAAATAATATTTCTTAATGGAGATCTAGGGGAGGAGGTTTATATGAAATAACCTGAAGCTTTCTCATCTAGTGTCGGTGAGCACTTAGTTTGTAAGATTAAGGAATTTAAATATAGTTTAAAATAGCCTTTTGTTAATGGTATTTTAAATTTCATGGAGTGATTTCTTCATTTGAATTTGTTGAAAATCCTATAGATCAATGTATATGCGAAATTTAGTAGTATTAAAATATATTTTATTATTTTATACATAGCTAATATTTTGCTTGCAACCAACAATAAGGATTTGCCACATGAGGTGAAATAATTCATTTTTGAAAATCTTGATATGGAGGATATATGTAAAGCATCCTATGTCATTTGCATTAAGATCTATAGAGATAGATCTCAAGGTATTTTTAGGTCTATCACAAGAAACATATATCAATAAGCTTTTAGAAAGATTTTAGACGAAGGATAGTTCACTAAGTATTACCCCATTATAAAAGTGATAGGTTCAATGCCCAAAGAATGACCTTGAGAGGGAATCAGTGAAAATATCTTATATGCTTATGTCATAGAAAGCCCTATTTATACTCAGATGTGTACTAGACCTGATATAGCATTTAGTAATGGGATAATTAGGCAATATCAAAGTAATCCAAGAATGGGTCACTAGAGAGCAAGAAAGGTGATGATGTATATTAAATAAATCAAAAGATTATATACTTATGTATAGATATATAAACAATCTAGATGTGATTAGCTACTCATATTCAAACTTATGTAGATTTTCATAAATCGATATCATTGGTGGAGTTATTTCTTAGAGAAGTGTCAAGCAAACCTTGATTGCTACTTCTACCATAAAAGTTGAGTTCGTCTCCTGTTTTGAGGTCACGTTACATGATATATACCTTAAGAGTTTCATTTATGGGCTTAGAATCATGAATTCTATTCCTATGCCATTGAAAATTTTATATGATAATTTAATTGCTATCTTTATGACTAAGAAAAATAAAAATAAAAATCAAGGTAAACATATCAACATTTAGTATTTAGTCATAAGAGAACGCGTAAAAGAAAAAATATTATTATTGGGCATATTAGCATTGAATTGATGATTGCTAATCCTTTAACTAAAGCTATACTACCTCTGAAATTCAAGGGTCATATGAAAAAAGAGGACTCTAACTTCACTTTGTAATCGTATTGAAACTTCTATATATATATATATATATATATATATATATATATATATATATATATATATATATATATATCAAGTGGGAGAAATAATTATTTTATTAAATTTCTCATTCATTATTATTGATTTTTTATTTATTATAGTTTAAACATTTCATGTTTTTTTATTGATTATGAATGTAACAATTAGTATTAAATTCTTTCATCCGTGATCATTGATAATAGAGTTATGAGGTGAAAAGTATCAAAATACTAAACAAAATTATTATTGAAATTATCAACAATAATAGTTAAATGCATACAATTTATGTTTCTGTATTTAGTTTCATTGGACTTCTATTATAATGGTTCAGAAATATATCGTGGTATCAAATTTTTTCTTACATGTGAGGGTTTCAATTAGTAGCTTGGCCAATGGGATTAATTATATATAGAGACTCACAGACTGTATATATAATTAACAACGGAGTGGAGTGCTACACAGACTCACAACTTTCTTTATTAGGTAACGCACAATGGGGAATCTTTTGCAATAGATCTTAAAAATTGATACTCCTAATATGTTGACAGCTATAGGGAGCAAGTATCGTGGTAGGAGGAATCTAAGAGGTGATTACATCCGATTCAAGTTAGTTGTGGCATGTCAATCAGGGTGTCGACCACATGTCAAAAATTTGAAATAGGATATATCGTGTGGTGTACCAATCCACCGAGAATAAGTCCAAAATATTTATTCTAGTCTTCGGCCAAAGTAGCTGTACATTCATTGACCAAAGTAATCGTGCATTCCGTGGTGCGAGGGCTGGCGCGGGCGAGCCCGACGTTGGACCGAGCGGCTCGCATGCTGCCACCATGAGGTTTGCTAGGGATCACGGGACCTGCAGGGCAGACCCACTCGTCGCGTGACGATGTGAATCCCTGGAGACTTTGACCATGAGGGTTCCTCTTTTGCACTGAAGCTGGTGTCGGTGCGGAGGATGGAGGAAGTGATCAAAAGGAGAAGGGGGCGGAGTCCGCGTACATGGCGACGGAGAAGGACCCCCGTGACATCGACGCGGTCCTCGCCAACCCGCCCTCCTTCGCCTTCGGCACCTTCTTCGGCTGCTCCGTCGCAGAAGGGGGCGGAGTACGCGTACATGGCGACGGAGAAGGACCCCCGTGACTTCGACGCGGTCCTCGCCAACCCGCCCTCCTTCGCCTTCGGCACCTTCCTCGGCTGCTCCGTCGCAGAAGGGGGCGGAGTACGCGTACATGGCGACGGAGAAGGACCCGTGACGTCGACGCGGTCAGAATTCACCGGCGGGTCCCCCACGCCCTGTTGTGGGAGTTCACGGGCGGGATCCCGTCAAGAGCGGGAGGTTGGTAGGGATCACGGGTGGAGTTCACAGGCTTTGGAGATGCCAGGGATCACGGGACGTGTAGGGCAGGCAGACTTGTAAAGGTAAAAAATAAAAGATCAGCATGATAGAATCGATCGATAGAATCAGGATGATAAAAAGTAAAAGATCAGAAGACTGCAATAATTTAAATAATATTTTTCATCTATAAATATGATTGATTCATTCGAGTGCATTTGAGCCGATCCATGGAAGTGAAGTTCTTACTTTTACTACTTACTGCTTTGGTCATTGGAGTTATGTTACTGTTCTCCGATGCTAAGAATCCACGCTGCTGCAATGAAAGAGATAATTCCTGTTGCCCACCTCTTAACAACACTACTCCGTAGTGTCGTTAGTTTCCCATTGCCCACCTCGTAACAACACTACTCGTAGTGTTGTTAGTTATCTAGCAGCGTGCGTCTAGTTTAGTAATGGCGGTATTTATCTTTTCAGTTTTTGTTGTTTGTTTGTTGTAAGTTGTATTTTATCGTATCGTATGATGTATGTTTGCTGTATTTAAATTTCAATCAATGAAACTAAGAGTATTTTTATAAGCTTGTTCTTTTACTGTTTGTATATAATATAATATATTATTTTAAAAAGAAAGCAAAATGTTTTCGGAGGGCTGGTCTTGACGGCAGCGCCGAGGGTGATGTTGGATGTGAGATGGAGAGCTACGGGAAGAACCGGACTTCGGCACAGGGAGAAGCAGCCATCCTTGGTGCGACCGTCGGTGGCGTTGAGCTGCGACGGAGGATGGCGAGTGGGGTCGAACGTCCCGGGCTCGCTGCCTGTGTGCGCCGGAGCTCTTGACCCTGGGGCTACGCATTCCCGAAGTCACGGGAGTAGAGTCGCAAGCGTTTTCGCAGAACGAGAGGTTATCTTCTCCCAACCCAATTATAATCCCTTCCTTCCCACATCTCGTTTCCTCTCATCTTCTTCCTCATCATGAATAATTCATGATTTTTTCACACTTTCGTTTAATTCCATAATTTAAAAACTAATGAAAGTATTTGTGTGCAAAAAAGAGAGGTTCGGTGCCGGGTGTTAACGAAGGAAGATGCCTTGAAGTATCAAGGAAAGCAATCGAAAGATGGTGTTAAAAGCCTTTTAATCCTAGTCGACGAGCTTCTTCGAGTCGAGTTCGGGATGCGCCGGACATCGATACGTTGTTTTCAGCTAACGGGAAAGCACAGGTTGGAAAAAGAAAAGCATATAATAGATAGATAGTATAGGTGCGGTGCAAGAGAGAGATTCAATTGATGATTTGTTGACTGCTTCATTCCTATGCTTATATGAGGATGCGCTCGAGAGATGAGATTACTGTTTTCCTTGGACTCTGTCTCTCTACTCTTTTAACTCTTTGGCGAACTAACTACACTCTGCTTCTGTATTTTAAATTCTTATGGTACTTTATTATGATTCTTTTTTACTTTTTAGAAAGTACTTATTATGATTCTGTACTTTATTATAGTATAGGATATACCCGCTGGGTAAGGGAGTTGGGGATAGATGTTAGGTAAGAAGAAGCCGGAGAAATAACATATTGGCTTTGAAGCTCCAGTTCGCGAGCCCGAGTATAGATATTGGTGGTTACAAGAAGAAGACGTTCGATTGTTAACAGCAAGTGCAGTTCCCGAAGAAAGTACCGGTCAAGAGGGGCGGAGACTTAACGCTCAACCAATTCTGCTACCAAGTGTCTGTTGATGGCGCTTGCTATTGAATGTCACATTAATTGAACTTACTTATCTTACTATACTAATATGGTCCAATTAGACTTAAATCTTACTAATATGGTGATGGATGGCTGCCACGCTTCAATAGGGAAATAAAGGAGGTGAATGCTTTCAATAACTCTTGATTTGGAACTTGTTGAATCGATTGCATGATACGCTTACTTTTAGCCTTAACCACTAAGTGTTGCGTTCACTTTTCTTTTCTATAGTCTAAACCCTCTGCTCCCCTTTGAGATTCTTATCTCTGTCTACAACTACATATAAGCTTTCCTAGACTAAACCATACGTACGCTTATTGGAGTTCGGTTGCTGGTGCTAACTAACTCTCGGCTCGGGGTATGTTAGTGAGAGAGTTCTTTCACATTTCACCGTTGCTTCTTGCATATTTGATAAGTTAAACTTTTGAATATAGATTGTTAAAAAACACTGCATTGCTCGGAAAACTCACTAGAGAGCGTGATACGTACAGAAATCAAGTAAACCAATAATCTATTATTTGCATAAAAATTATAATCATACAAACTATTATGTAAAAATTATTATACTAAAGTATATGATACATACCTTTAGATATCATCTAATTAAGATTGAATTAGATCTTCAAGAGCATCACTGTTTATCGGATCTGAATAATACCGAATATTGATCTACAAGGAGAACTAAAATAGATCTAGACCCCTTCTCCTCTCTTCCTATCCTTTCATAGCACCAATGTAATTGATGGTTTTGGGAGATCAAGATAATAACCATAATCTCTTGCCTGTTCACCTCTATTGTCGTTCTATGTATTAGGTATATAATAGGTCATATCTATTTATAGGTAAGAGTAGAGGGTATAGGATAAATTATTAGGAGACTTCCTTCCATCAAGAGCATCCCCTAAAATATCCCAATATAATATGGACTTTATTTAATATTAGCTAATATCTTTTATTAGAATCTAAATAATCCATAATATATCTTATTTAATTAATAAATGATCACATAATCTTATATTCTCCCACTTGACCGATTAATTGATAACATATAAAAGATATCCAAAATTAAAATAAATAAAACAAAATTTATTTAAAAATAATTGTATATAATTGTATTCTAAAAATTTTAGAAAGCATTTTATATATGGCCATGATTTTAAAAATAAGCCAATAAGTCCAATAATCACAATAATACTATATTCAGTCCAACTATCAATGTGAGTCATGGCGGTTGTATGTCATAAATGCCACACTTTCCTCATGTACTACATTGTTAGTCTTTCTTTATATAGTCTATAATAACCCCTGTAATTTGTCTTGTCAAGATAATTTTATTTTTACATTCAACCATAATATGAATAATCATAAACATAAACAGGATAGAAGAAACAAATAACTTTATTTATGCAAAAAAATGTCAATAATAACATCCACTTAAAACATGCATCACTATATCCTCTGGCTTGCTCACAAGCCCTATTCTAAGAACATGTTCTTTAAATTTTTTGTAAAGCTTTAGTAAATGGATCGAATCATCATAGTGATGCTCAAGTTTTCAATTGACACTTGTTATTTTTGGACTATTTCTCTAGCCACCAAGTACTTTATCTCAATATGCTTGGAACCACTAAAGTACTTGTCATTCTTAGAGAAGAAAAGCTGTAGTATTATCACAAAATATCTTGATGACTAGCAATTAGTCGACCACACCAAGTTCGAGATAAAATTTTACAACCATAAAGCTTGCTTTGTAGCCTCAAAGCATGCCACAAATTCACTTCCATTATGGATGATGCAATAAGTGATTGTTTTACACTTTTCTAAGAAATTATCCCACTAGCTTGAGTAAATCATGAAGTGGATTTCTTACTATCGAGGCAATTTGTAAAATCAATATATGAATATCTCATTACTTCAAACTGATATGATTTCCTATATGTGAGTATATAATCTTTTGTCTATGCAGATATCTCATTATTTTCTTTGACTTTCCAATATTTTTCATTCTGGGTTACTTTGGTATCTACCCAGATTGCCACTTCAAAATTGATATTTGGCCTTATGCGGTTTGAGCATATAATAGATTTCCAATTATGTACCCATAAGAAATATTCTTTATTTGATCCATTTCTAAGTCATTTTTCGGGCATTGATTTTGATTGAATTTTTCACCTCTAGTAATAGATGTATCATTGGCTTTACAAAGCTGTATATTAAACATTTCTAAGATACGATTAATATAATCTTTACGAGAGTCTAACAAACCTTGAGATCGTCACGAATATCTCAATGCCATAACATAAGATGCTTCATTCATATCAACCATCTTAAAATTTTTTTTGAGAAATATCTTAGTTTCATGCAACAAACTAAGATCACTACTGGCAAGCAATATATCATCCATATATAAGACCAATATAATAAACTTACTCCCACTAACCTTCAGATATATACACTGATCAGCAATCTTTTCCTTAAATCTGAATGAAGTAATGATATCATGAAACTTTATATAATATTATCTGGAAGCTTGTTTAAGGTCATAAATGGATTTCTTATGTTTGTAAGCTCAACTTTCATTTCCCTTTTCTATGAATCATTAAGGTTATTCCATATATATTTTCTCATCTAGATTCCTATTCAGAAATGTTGTTTTCACATCCATCTATCTGATGTAACTCAAGATCATAATGAGCTACTAATGTCATGATGATTCTCAATGAGTCATTTCAAGAAATTGGAGAAAAGGTCTCATGGTAGTCAATGTCTTCTTTCTGAGAAAAATATTTGACCACAAGTCTGGCTTTATATCGTTCGATATTGCCCACTGAGTCAAATTTAGTCTTAAAGACCTATTTACAATCGACTCTTTTACAATTATTGGACAATTCAATGAGTTCCCAAATACTATTCTGATCTATTGATTTTAACTCGTCTTTCATTACATCATACCATTTTTTAAAATTATTACTTTCTATAGCTTGTGAAAATGATAAGGGATCTCTTTTCATTCCTATATTAAAATATGATTCTTGTAGATATATCACGTAATCATCAGAAATGACATGTTTCTTTTTTCTTTGAGATCTTCTCAAATCTGCTAATTGTGATTGTTCTACAAGACTATCAACGACATCAACATTATGTGAGAATTCGTTAATGTTATTTTGTTGTTCACCATCATCAATTCTCTCATTGATTTAAGGAATAATAATTTCTCGAATAGGGGATAATATAGGAGAAGAAGCCTGAATCTCCTCAATATCAAAATTAATCCTTCGAGACTTTTGACTCCACTGATTTCATCATTTTCTAAAAATTTTACATTACCAGATTCTACTATCCTCATGTTATGATTAGGGCAATAAAATCTGTATCCCTTGGATCTTTATGGGTAACCAATAAAATATCCAGAAATTATTCTTGGATCTAATTTCTTTTCATGTGGATTGGATACTCTTATCTCTGCAGGATACCCCAAATATGTAAATGTCTCAAACTAGGTTTCCTACCAGTCCATAACTCAAATGGAGTTGATGGAACTGATTTACTAATAGCTTTCTTTTCAATAGTCTTTCTAACACTTCCAGACTCGGTAAATTTATTCGATCGATGATGCTTTGATTTTCTTTTCTTGTTACTAACTCCTTAAGTAGTAGTCAGTACATTATATGAACTTTTCTACTTTAATCTTAATTCTTCCTGAACATACATACTAGTTAACTCATTCAAGTCCCACTTATCTTTATTTGTATTTAGTGAATCTTGAATGGGCCAAACTGAGAAGGAAGAGAATTAAAAATGAACTACACAAGAAAAGATTCATCAACATTCATTCCCAACGCCTTAAGTTTTGTAGTTTTGTCAGCCATATTGAGGATGTGATCCTGAATTCCTCAAGTACCATCATATTGAGCTGTAGTCAGTTCTTTCATTAATATGCCAGCTAATAACTTATCAGCAGATTTAAATCTGTCTTCAATAACCTTTAAATATTCACGTGTGCTAGATGCAATCGATAATGAAGTCTTTATATTATTTGCAATTATCATCCTTATGAACATTAAACCGAGCCTATCAAATCTTTCCCAAGCCTTTATTTCATTGACTTGTTCCATAGTACTTTTGTTAGTTAGTTTTTTGGACTTTTTCAACAAATAATGTCAAATCAAGATTTAATACACTCAATGTAAATTGCACATACTCTAACCATTCTGAATAATTTGATACAGAGAGTATAGGGACACTAGAAGCATGAGAATGTATGGACGTGATTATTACTACATAATATAAAATAACATTAATGCTTTGATTTTTACCAAAATATGATGAACTATTGATATCATCAATATTTAACCTTTGGGTAAAAAATATTAACATATATAGTGTTCACACAAGATCATTTTTGGAGGACTGATATCATCCTTGTGGAATAGTTTTGCTATCTTTGGGTATACAATTCTAAACTACAAGGATATCCAAAACATTATCATCCTACCCCATCACATAATTATTTGAAATAGATTATCCTTTGGGATTATCTAAATCTCCTAATTATGTATGTAATTTTAAATATTATTTCCTTAATGCCATTGATTACTTGTTCTTTAATGTAATTTTATAAATCATTGATCTAGGCCACTTTTGTAACTTCAAAACCAATAAGATAATATAAAATATAAATTAAATTATCCTATGAATGATAAGACTTTAATTGTATTTCTTATTCTATAAGCCTACCATCCCAGGCTACTTTGGCAGCTATCGGTCAAGCAAAACTTAAGGAGATGAACTACAAATAATAGTTATCAAGTTCATTTGAACTAATTTATCTGAAATAGTTTAATAATAGAATAATAACCATAATAATTATTGAACACTTAATTAGAAGAAAAAATTATATAATAACTGTAATCATGATAATACATAAATCATGCATTTATGTGAAAAATAAATATTATTTTATAATTACTAACATTTGTATATGAATAATTAAATAAATATCTAGGAAATAATAATTAGATTTAAAACATGTAATTAATAATTCATATGAGAAAACTTATAAATAAATAATAATTTATAATTTTTTAAATTAAATTAATTAATTTTATTTAATTAGAGAAGCCCATAAGTCCAATTAAATAAATTGATCAAAATAAAATATAATCAATAAATAATCAAAATATAATCATGATTAACTTTTGTTTGATTATATATTGATCAATTTTATAATTGAGAAAATAAATCATAATTTCTCAATTTTACAATGGTAAAACTATAATTTTAAAAGAATTACAGTTTTTTTAAAAGGATAAAATGTTATAGGATTAATCAAACATAGAAAGGGTAAAACTATAAATAATCATAGTCAACCGGAGGATAAAACTGTAATTTTGATGAATGGTAAAACTGTAATTTAAGCTTAATCATAGAACTGTAATTTTTTATTTAATGGTAAAACTGTAATTTTTTATTCAATGGTAAAACTTTAATTTTTTTTAATGACAACAAAAACCCTAACTTCTCTTCTGCTTTGTTGATGTGGCTGCCGCCTATGCTCGACCGACTAGTAGTTGCGGTATAATGCATGATCTCGCCTTTGCGCATTCTTGAGTCGACATTGTAAACAAATTCGACATCGGCCAGGTAAGATAAGGCATAATTTTTGTTAATTTTAATCGTCTGCTTGCGAATGATTCTTGATGGTTGAATCATAATTTAAATAATTCATAATATATCTTATTTAATTAATAAAAGATTACATAATTTTACACCTATTACTTATACATCACCCAGGTAAGATAAGGCGGGAGCCACATATAATGAACAATGCAAAACAAGTGCGTTACGTTATAATAAAGTACAGCATCAGCAGTAAGGAGTCAGGAGTCTTTAGTAAGCATAGAGCCTGCAGTCAACACAACAGCAACTAGTGAAAGAACCTGCAGTAAGGTAAGCATAATAGAGCCTGCAGCCTGTAGTAAGGAGTGAAAGAACCTGCAGTCAGTAGTCTTGTTAATCCATTATATTAGTTGATAGCTAGATGAAATGTACACTAGTTGATAGCTAGATGCAATGAATAAAAAAAGAGTGTTTATGAAGCGTTACTAAGCAATGTCTTAAAGCAAGCAATGCTCTTAGCTAAGTGAGTAATAACAGTGGTTTTACTAGAATCTATACTAGTGTAGTTAGATTCAATTCCCGGTTTACCCATAGAGTAAGTAACCCTGTTGACTTAGTGTTAATGCAAGTGCAAGTAGTAAGTACCCCTGTTGACTAATTGTTAATGCAAGTGAAGGCTTTCTGATAATATTATTATTATAGGCATATTATATATAGGCGGGCGAGCGAGTATATAAGTAGTTATGGTTCTTTTGACTTTGCTACCGTTCCTTTCCTTGATACTTGGACCGCTGAAGAAGGAACAAAACAAGTAACTACATTCTATTATCTATTAAATTAAACTAAGCGCTGACGGAAGGTTTCTGGTCGGTTTCACTCACCTCTGTTCATATCATAAAATTAATCCCCGTGAAAACAAACAAGACTTGTTGATTTTAGATCAGACCCGCTTGTTGCTGCCACTCACACAGCTTCTTCTCTCATTGACTAAGATGAAACTATAATTCTTAGATTGCAGACTTATACACAAGCAACAAAGATATTTTTCAACTCATAATATATCTTATTTAATTAATAAAAAATCATATAATTTTACAGATGAAACAATAACTTATGATTCTAAAACTAATACTACTGATTTCATCGGAGACTAATTGAGAACTGGACCTATACCGAGTCTTCTTACGCTTTATCAACTAAAATATCTCTCTCTCTCTCTCTCTTCTCTTACTTTCTTTCAACTTAGATATCTCTCTTACTTTGACAATGACACAAGAATTGAACTTGATGATTAAGTCCCGAACACTGCTCTTCAATCACACGATTAAAGGTCAAGCACAACAGAACAGAGTGACCCTATTCTGATGAGCCTATGCTATGGGAGAAAACAAAAAAAAAAAAGGATTGGGTTGGGGATACAACTATGGATAACATAGATTGCCAAAGACCTTTAATATTTGTAGGTTGGGGCTTTTTTGAAATAGTTTTTCAAATGGTGATTGATATTATAGGATAGAAGTGGGCAAGCGATTAATAAGGTAGATAATAGTTTGAAAAGCTTTGGACTAAAAGGTAGATGACATGGAAGCCTGATGGAGCATTGTTAGACTAGTTTCAATAATATGCCGATAGTTACGTTTGGCAGAACCAATTAGTTGAGGAGTATATAGAGTAGACTTAAGATGTTGAATATAACAAGCAGATAGATAAGATACAAGGGCTTGATATTTACCCCCACCATCAGAATAGATAGTTTTAATAGTAGTCTGAAAGTAGTTCTCAACTAAGTTCTTAAAGTTAGAAAAGACAACAGCGGCATTAGACTTTTGACGAAGAGGATATAACCATGTGTACTTCGTCAAATAGTATACAATGACAATATAGAATCTAAACTTATCAAAGGAAACAACTGAAGCAGGACCCCAAACATCAATATAAACAACCTCAAACAGTTTAGAGCAGGAAAGAGAGGATGTACCAAAAGACAATTGATGACTCTTATTGCTAAGACAATTATCATAATGAGTAATAACATTACTGTATTTAAAAACAGGAATAGAATAGCGAGAAAGCAATTTTTGTTGAATAGAGGTTGAGGGATGACCAAGACGACGATACCATATGTCAACTGGAGCAATAGTGGAAGAGTTAGCAATAGGCTGAGTGAGAAACAAGGTTGATGGTCATTCGTAGATGTTGTTTTATTTGGGCCAAGGATGCCCCATCTTGAAGTCCTTGATAAGAAAATAATCATGAAAGAATTCAATGGAGGTATGATTTGTTGACGAATTAAGAGACAAAATAAGATTTTTTTATATGGGGTGCATATAAAACATTATCGAGTGTGAAAGAAGTAGTATTGGAATTAAACTTCATAGAACCTATATGACTAATATGAATCCTTTTATCATCACCGACGATGATGTATTCATGTCTGCCATAGTCATTGTGGAGTGATAGATTTTGGAGATCAGAAGTGATATAGTGAGAATCACCAGAGTCCACACTCAATTGGACTAATTGTCGATGGAGTAGTCATGGCATTTGCTTGAGGCCGAGTTGATGGAGTGGGAGGTGAGGTCAAGATCAATAAACTTTGGCTGTGTGATCGATTTTGTCACACAACTGCCAGATGACCGACTGTTGAAACGCAGGAGAAGGATGACATGGTTGAAATGAAGCACTATGATGATGGTTGAGGTATAGAGGATATGGAGGAGGAAGTGACAAGTGGGTGCTCATAGAAGTGGGAGGAAAGTTGGCCGCACCTATTGAAGCATTCTTGTTGTATTTGCAGTTATGCCTTTTGGATGTTTGGTTGAACTAAGCTATGATAGGAGGTCCTGGCAAAGGTCCTGGTAGCCTAGCATCACATTTCAGGTAAGCTTCATAGTTTGCAACTTATCGTACGTTTCTTCAAAGGAAATTGGAGAGTCACGTGCTTGAAGTGCTACTGCTAGTTCTTTGAACTTTGGACTCAGTCCATTAAGTGTGTGGACGAGTACCTCTTAATTAGTAAGTGAATGACCTATCAAAGCCAAGTCATCAATAATTAGTTTAATATGTTGTAAGTAGTTAGCAACAGCATGGCCCTCTTGCTTGAAGGTCATAAGGCTGGAAAGTAGTTTGTGGGCGACTTGCTAAGGTAGTTTGTAACTTGGCCCAAGCCTCTATAGCAGTAGCACAAGAGGACACAAGCGGGGCAATGGATCCAGCGACAGAAGCTTGAATAGCTTGAAGAATTAATCGATCTTGATGTAATCAAAGTTTGTAGGCTGAATTTGGTACTGGGTTGGGTTCGCTTGGAATGGGGATCATTGCTGGTGGACAACTGAGGGAGCCATTAATATAACCTAATAAATTATAGCCAAATAAAATATTAGAGAATTGAGCATGCCACGACACATAGTTGCCACTGTTGGATAACTTGAAGGGGGTTAGAGAGGCAGCATTGATGGAGATAAGTCCTGGATGTAGAGAAGGATTTCCAACAAGTAAAATAGTTGGGGCATCAGAGGTAGACGAAGAAGACATTGGGGAACCACTAGAAAAGACAAACGAGGGGAAAGCAAAAGAAGGAAAACATCAAATTGGTATGGTACTGATTGCCTTGCGAGAGAGAAATGTAGCTTTGTTGGGTGGCACACATTGAAACTCGTCAATGGAGCAGGTAGATGAGGGAATCTATGAAGAGGTTCAGTGTCTGCTACTACTGCCTGGAACAGGGGCAACAACTAGAAAAGTTTGGGAAAGAGGTAACAACCTCGACATAAACCAAATTGAGGGAGAATAGAGCTCGACACAGAGAGGACTTTGTTGAGAGTAGAGTTAAGGAAGGTTAGATATTAAGAATGAATGCAGTAGCACTCTTGTGAGGTGGCGATAATGAGTACAACAATGTCGTTACCCATAGTGATTGTTTCATAGCGAGGATGGCCACCTCCAGTGATCACAGTCATTGGAGAAGAAGGTACATAATAGGTGGGGAAGAGATGCCTCCAGTACCACTGTTGCTACTTATGGAAGGAGTTAGGGAGGTGGAAGAGGCAAGAAAGAGATTGATGGCATGGCGACAAGATCTTGGATCTCAGAATTGACCTATGGCATCAATGAGGGAGAGAGCACAGCGATGAGGAAGGTGACTTGATGACGGTAGGGAAGCAGAAGACCCTGCTTCGGAGAATCGACAACCTTAACTGGCTCATCAACCTCGCAAGCATTGACAACCCATCGGTTCGCACTCGCAGGAAGTGTTCCAGATGGAGATACAGACTGCGAGGATGGTTCAGGTGTTCAACTGAAGCAAGGGAAACATGATTAGGGAGGCACCTATCAAAGAATAGGAAGTTCGGTCATGATCTAGCACAGAGGTGGGGCTCACCACCTCTGCTACTCAAGCGCTTAGATGACGCGAGGTTGCCATGAGTGAAGGAGGGTGACGCCGAGGTGGAGGATGAGGATGGCGGATGGCCCCTCACTCCCCCACCACCCCACCCTCCCCCACCCCCTTCGCAAAGTCAATTGGCGAATCTGAAGGGCCACGAGAGGAACGTCGGGCTACAAGGCACTCTACAACCTCCAGACAGTAAGAGGAGGACTAACGAGGGCTAGGATAGCAAAACAACAAAGAAATCAATGTTACAGAAGTAGTAAGTAAAGAACCAAACTAGGGCACGTCCTGGTGTAGTGAGGAGCCAATACTCCACCTGTGGCAACTTCTTTCAGGATGACAAAGGAGAAGATGCAGCTATGTGTTGCTGGTAAACGAAGGCAACTACTGGAAACACTATCACATTAGGAAGACAAGATTGCAAGTCTGAATGGGAGAAGAGCAAGACGCAGCAGCGACATTCCTTCCTTACAATTGACCAACATCAGTCCTGTCCTAGGAGAAGAGAGTGAGGTCGCGTGATAAATCGATAGGCAAAGAAGTAGCATAGTAGCGTTGTGTGAGTGATGAGTCTGAAGTGGAGGAAGCATGTAGGACTTTAGAGATATATCAGCGAGCATGGAAAAGCTATAGCTGTAGTGGAAGAATCCATCTCTATGGCCTGTTGAGAAGGGGAGCAATCGCCGGAGGTGTTAAGAGCGTAGACACAATGGAGATAGACATAACCGATTGGCGATGAGAGCAACAGCAAGGAGGGTGCTACTATGATGGCTGCTGCTGTTGGATGGGCTGCAGAACCTCCACAATAAAAGAAACAGGGGAGCGGATTCCTCACGAATGCAGGTCATCGACTGAGGGTGGTCTGCTTCAATCCAAGAGCATGCGAGTAGCAGCAAGTGCTGAAGCGAGTAGCTAGCGCAGAGACACTTTGAAAGATGTAGTGCGGACGACAAGCTGGGGAATGCGTCCACGGTAAGTGTTGTGAATGGCGATGATGTTGACGACAGCTTTCGTTGTTATGCACCACACTGACTGTTGTAATAATAGAGGAGGCTGGTGTAGGGACATATGCGGTTTCACTGAGGAGTGAGGAGAAAGCAGTGACTAGTTTGATTTGCGGGCTTGCAGTAGGCTTGGAAGCCCTAGTTTGATTTGCTTTATGGCCAAGTTTGGCTTGTAAATATAAGTGTGTCTTATAAGCACTTGTGGGGATTCGGTCTGTAGTGGACCATTATCCTTTGTGTGCAACCTCTCTGAGTTTGTAATGTCCATGGGTGTAATTTGTATTTTGGCTTTATAAAGTGTTTTTCTTGAGCGATTGCTTGTGGATCCAGTGGGAGTTGCTTCTTCTGGCCCGTTTTCTTTTTTGTAAGTCTAAGGGACTCTAGGAGATCTCGGGGAGGGCTGACCTTTGCGGACGGACACGCATGGGTGCTGTACGGCTTAGGCAAAATCAGCTAAGCACGTGACAATGTGGTATCAGAGCAGGACAAGCACACGTAGAAACACTTGCCATACAAACGTGGGGGACCTAGCTGGGCTGTGTGGAGGACCGGCCGCGTCGTTGGGGAAAGCAGACATTAAGATGTAGGGAAAGGAGTCGCTCGGAGTGGGCATCTGGTTTGGCATTCAAGGAATAGCCAACCCCTTTGAGAGGCACCACGAGGACAAACAAGCGAAGAAGAATGCGTAGCACACAAAGATTGGGATGGTTGAGTTTAAGCTATAGCTCGACGTTAGCAACTAAACTTGACGGTTCTTAAGGCAAAGCAGGGTGCTTGGTGAAAGATGAGACCGTGCAAGGTGGGAGGTGTTGTGTAACGACCGAAAGAGTTGTGCAAAGCTCACAGAGGTGAGGGGAATTGCTAACTCGAAGGATTCGAAACTCATGCAAGGGCTTGTACACGGATGATAGAGTGTTCGTGGCCATCCCAAGGCGCGATTAGAACTCGGCGTCATGGAGCATCAAAACTTTCTCTTCAACATGGAAAGGATATGTCCGTAGGTGGCTGAAATGTGCAACAAATTCAGCATGTTGCTAGACCTTGAAGGGTGCAGTGGGGACTGTATTGGAGAAGGGTCGCAATCTAGCAAGTACATTTGTGGGCGAACAAAGCACAAGTTCAGTAAGACGGAGTAGTCCAAAGGGGATGATGGTCTCCGAAACTTCCAGTGGGAAGTATATAAAGAGAAAAGTTGCTCCAGCAGGACAAATATCCAGGAGGGATAAGTCCTAGTTCTCTAGTGGGAGAATCATGTGCAACAGACTGCATATATTGAGGAAGAGTTTCTCAAGGTTATCTCTCCATAAAGCTCAACGGGACGAGCGAAGAGTTGTCGCATGATCTCGAAGGAGGTAATGCATTGGTGGATGCATTTCGAGATCAAGTGGGGAGCAATCAAGGCAACATCATATAAAGGCACATTTAGAGTCGGTAAATCAAACTCAACAGAGGTGACGTGGAATGGTGGACGTGAGGGCCACTATCAACTCGGCAAATCGAGGCGGGCGACTTCGTGGAACTCGGTGAAGTATCCAAGCCGTATGAAGGGAGTCGACATAGAAGATGGAACATGGAGCGGAGGCACGAAGCTTTCCTTAGACAGAGGTCAAGGGCATGAACTCTTGTAGAGGCAAGAGTGGGATCATGTCGTTCCATGGGTTCTTCATTCTGATGGGACAGACTTATTTTGTATGGTGCCAAAGATGAAGGGAGCTTCAAGGCACATGCAAGCTACCTCAGAGATGCATTTGATGGAGTAACTAAGGTGATTCAACTTGCGGAGGCAAAGTTAGGATCATGAGACCTTAGTACGGGGCAAGAGGACGCAGAGGCGGTACTCTTGAAGAATATGCCACAGTGTTGCCATTCGAGTTGTCAAGAACAAGAGGTGCATAGCAAGATTGTGTTGGTAGGGGATAGAGGCCCAAGATCCAGACAATGGTGCACCAACTCTAGCGAAGTCAGGGGACTTCAGGAGCTACTAGGCGACGGACTGTCCTAGAGCTATGCTTCGTCCAGGAGTAACCCAGGAGTGGGGGGGGGACGAAGGGGAATTGCCAAGGGAGCGAACTAAAAATCGGAGATGGCAGAGGCCCTACGATGTGTTGGCAGAGGCCACACGTGGAGAAGTCGTAGTCCGAGTTCATCACATGAGAATCAGATGAATGGAGATGTCACCGAGGCGACATGGTGCGGCGGATCGTGGTGGAATAGTTCGTGGCAATACTGCAATCTTGTCCGTGAGGGACAAAATCATCGAGGTATGATTAGGAGTTCTTGGGAGCTCCACTTTGGTGTATGACACAACAAGAAGAAGAGCTATGGATTCAAGGAGTGAATGCCATAGTGCAGAGGTCTTCGTGTGTGCATCAAAGCTTGCATTGGATGAAAGCCTTAGTCATCGATATGGGAGTATACCACCGAGGAAGAAGTCCAAGTGCACGTGCAGTGAGTCCCATGGAGGGGACATGATCATGTGAATGATCGAGGCTGGGAGATCCACTTCGGTGAACCATGCAACGACAAGAAGGGCTGTGGATTCAAGAAGTGAATGCCACAGTACCGCAGAGGCGGGTCTTCCGTGTGTATGCATCGAAGCTTGCATCAGATGAAAGCCTTGGTCGTTAGCATATGGGGGCTGTGTACCACCGAGGGAGTAGTCAGATTGCAAGTACCAGTGAGTCCCATGGAGGGGACTTGATTAATCGGAGCAGTTGGAGAGTTGGGCGCTGCTCACATTCGCTTAAGGGAGCCCGGCAAATCAGAGGACAAGGCCGAGTAAGCGAACGTTGCTACCAAGGAAGCTAAGGAGAACAGAATCGGCGCGAGCCCTTCAACAAGATAGCGGAGGCCATGCATGAGAGTTATAGTCTGTCTCTCCATCGACCAAGGAGAACTGCTAGGAGGACACAGTAGTGTCGAAGCAGGTGGTCGAAAGGGGCGAGGAAGCGACGAGTCCAACGGGCTCAGCTACCCAAAAGCGTCGGTTAGAGAGGAGGTGGACTCGGAGGAGCTCCACGGTGCAGGCAGATCTACCGATCGCGAAGGAAGGGATGAAGATGCAAGGTAACGGATAGTAGTGCTATGGGCTTGGCGGCTCCATGGTACTGCAGATCGGACTTCCGTGAAGTCATCGATCTCTTGCTCTCATGAAGGGACACATTGGTCGTAAAAGGGGCCAAGGAGGTGGAGAATACAGGTAAACTCAAGTACCAAGACGAGGTAGAAGGCGAGGCCAAGAAACTTCATAAGACCGATGTCGATGGGCTTCTCATCCAGATAGCGAAATTAAGGGACTTGGGTTGATGCGAGTGCTCGACCAAGGGCAAGTAGGCGATGCATGCCTTTCTACTCAAGAGGAGTAGGCGGCAAAGGTGATGGAGAAGGCGGTACAATCCCAAAGGTGACGGATCTATCAAAGACTTACTCCAAGTTGGGGACTCCAAGTTGGAGTAAACTTTGCTCTTTTCGGGCAAAACTTCTTGCATTCGAAGTTCAATAGCGGTGGGAAGGCGAATCACGAGGCAAGGAGTGCAACCACTTCAAGTGCTTGAGTGTGAGCAAAGAGCGAATGTTAGTAACTCAATGCATGAAGTACAAACTCGAGGAGGCGGTAATCGAGTAACCTTTGCCAGCGAAATTGAGTAACCTTTGCCTTCTCAACTCGAGAGAATGGGCGAAGTACCCAGTTCTCTTAACTCAAGGAAGTGAGCGAAGCCAAGTAAACTTTGTGCACTTTTGCAAAACTTCTTGCATTCCAAGTTCAATGGCGGTGGGAAGGTGAATCACGAGCTAACCCAACACAAGGTGCAACCACTTCAAGTGCTTGAAGTGTGAGTAAAGAGCGAATGTTAGTAACCATCAATGCATGAAGTACAAACTCGAGGAGGCGAAATCAAGTAACCTTTGCTAGGCGAAATTGAGTAACATTTGCCTTCTCAACTCGAGAGAATGGGTGAAGTACCCAGTTCTCTTAACTTGAGGAGGTGAGAGAAGCCACCTTACCTTCTCAACTATGAAGAGAATGGGTGAAGTCGAGTATCCCAGTTCTCTTACTTATCCAAGCAGGAGCTCTGCACAAGTTCGATGACCCTTCAAAGAAAGCTTAAGGAAGACAATGGTTGTGAAATCCTCACCGTTGGTGATCGAAGTACTATTGAGAGTAGTTTTCCACTTCATTTCCCAATTGACTAAGAGAGAGTGATGCAAACATACTTGGAAGTGACAACTAACGGAAGAAGGTTCAATGGGCAAATATTATGGAGAAAGGACCTTAAAACTTCAAAGTCGTGAGGCGATGCTCGTTAAAGCTCCAACAAGCATCTACTCGTTCAAGCAATATGAGTATCGCGATCGGCACATAATAAGGGGTCTTTTCATTCATCGAGGGATCCGCGAGAACCAACAAGGATCGACAACTCAGCCAACCCCACATTGAGTTGAAGCGGCGATTAGAGTTCGACTACTCAACAACAGGAGAGCGTAGGAGCCAAAGGCGTGTTGCGAAGATTAAAGATTAAGCGAGAATGCGAGGAGATGCGTCTCGGTGAGGACGTCGAAAGAATAAGTGGGGAGAATGTCACGACAACAATGTAAACAAGGTGTTCGATGAAATCTGTTAGTCCGTGTCCTTGGTTTATGTACATATCTTGTACAACAAGAAGCGGGCTTGATGAGGCTTGGAAGCCCTAGTTTGATTTGCTTTATGGCCAAGTTTGGCTTGTAAATACAAGTGTGTCTTATAAGCACTTGTGGGGATTCGGTCTGTAGTGGACCATTATCCTTTGTGTGCAACCTCTCTGAGTTTGCAATGTCCATGGGTGTAATTTGTATTTTGGCTTTATAAAGTATTTTTCTTGAGCGGTTGTTTGTGGATCCCATGGGAGTTGCTTCTTCCGGCCCGTTTTCTCTTTTGTAAGTCTGGGATTTTAGGAGATCTCGGGAGGGCTGACCTTTGGACGGACACGCATGGGTGCCGCTTAGGCAAAATCAGCTAAGCCCGTGACACGGCCAACAAATGTTGTGATTGAAGAAGGCGGTGGCAAGGAAGGGCAATGGCACCGATTTCAGTATGTGGCGGAGTCTCGACAATGGACCGAGATGGAGAAGTATAGATCGACGGTGGGAAGGCAAACAACACATGACTATCTAGGAGACTTTGGCAGCTGCTGCAAGCGACTAGATGCGATGGGACGTAAGGGGTAGGTGGGAAGAACCATCCGGGGTGGCTATTATTTGACAACGAGATGAGAAAGAATTTTCTTTGTATTATGGCTCTGATACTATGTTAGAAATAGAAGTGAGAAATAAAAGATACATTTCATTCATTGACGCAACACTTATTTATACCGAGTTGAGGGAAGATTTCCCTCAACTGATGAATGAGATCTTCTCGTTCAATTACAGATCTATTCAGCTAATAGAGTTTGCTAATTCCAGTCATCTTACTTAGTTCTATACTTCCTCTTATTCTCTACTTAGAGCTTGGGTATGCCAATCATCCGTCTCGCTCTAACACTCCTTAGTTTAATTATAGGCTTGTTCCTTTCATTTCTCGATTCGAGTTGAAGCTATTAGCATAGTGTTTCAAACAACCACTTCTTTGATTAAATTTTATCCCTCGCCTCGTGTCTTGGACTCCGTTGCTTAAGGTCTTGGACTCCGTTTCATCCCCTCGCCCTCATGATTAAATTTCACTCCATTCTTTCTCTCCTTGTTTTAATTTTTATGCTCGAGTTAGAGCCATTCTCTCCTTGGTTTAAAGTCCTATGTGTGGGTTAGAGACTTCTAATTGTCTCTTTAATTATGTAGTTGTAGCTTCAATGTCTATGTTTGAATCTCAGTCCAACTCCTCCGTATCAGTCTGTCCCTTTTTAACAGAATGAAAATAATAATAATAATAATAATAATAATAAGCATATCTATAATAATAATAATAATAATAATAATAATAATAATAATAATAATAATAATAAAGAACTCAACCCAGCACAAGAAGGGAAGGGAAGAACGAGCAAAACCTTCAACAGAATGAAAATCATTAGTATTAGAGCTAAGCTCAATAGTCCAAACCTTCTATCTCGTACATAGGTACAAGACTTATGTCCTCGTATCTAAATCTGTCATTCTTGTCTATTCCACTGCATTTAAAACTTATACCTCCTTTAACTTTTCATTTTGATTCTGCCGTTCATTGATCCTAGTTTGATCCTTGTTGCCTCGAGTTTGGGTCTGCCCTTTGTGCACTAGATCAGTCTTACACTCCTTGTTTTAATTCTGAAACTTCTTATAACTTCTGCACACTCGGGTATCCTACTTTCCTTTATCCCATTCCTTGCTTTAGAGTTGCCACTCCCAACTCCCATTATGTAACTATTGTCTATAAGCTCGATACTCCCGATCCCACATCTTACTTACTAGTTTGAGTCTTGGTCTTCTTGTCTTAACTCTTTTTGCTTGTCAGGCTACTTGTTCTTGTTTTAGTCTTGTACTTACTTCTATGATTCTGCCCCTCGTACCTTAAAACTGAAATTCCTGTCTTCCACAAACTCTTACTTTCCTGCTTTCCATGCTTACTGTTCTTTCTCTCTTATTATCTGTGCTTGAAGATTAATAGCGTAGGGTTCGGGTACACAATCTATCACATCCAGATAAGACTTAGAGCGATAAGCACGAGAATGAAACAAATAAGTTAAAGAACTGGAGAACCGGTGTATCAGAGTTAAAACCAGTAGTCCACAAGCATTACTCCTTACTTGTAAGTTGAAGTCTTCTAATTTCCTCTTTCAAACTATAGTTGTAGGCTGACAATCATTTATCTAAGTGTTAAACTCCTGATCTCGAATCTTAGAGATGCCTTAATCCTTTATATCTTCTCAATGTACTTGTTCTCTTACAGTATGCGTACCCAATGTCCGAGGTAGAAGATTGATGTGCCATGACATTTTTAGTTTTAGCTACTGCCGAATGAGTCCATAAAAATGTATTTACACCCAACTCAAGAAACTAAATTGTTCACTTACCACCCATTTATTCTAAATAAACTAAAACGAATCACGCTACATACCATAAAGTTTCTCTCCTTTTAAATTTAATGATTAGATTCTGATATCCTTAATTAGTTGTGTCCATACTTCACATAATGTGAATAAAAATACGTATATATATATACATAATTTGATAATTTCTAGAATTATTTTCATTAATTGAGATTTTAATATATTTTAATATATAGAAACAGGCAAATAATAATACAAATTTGGAAGAGGATCAATATTATATTATTAGCAAGGAATTCTCTTTTAAATATCCTTGACTCTATAGGCCTAATGTAAAACAAAAATTGTCAGAACAAAAAAAAAAAAATGAAAATCTCGCTGCTCTCCCCATCGCCTCACACCTTTCTGAGGAATGAAATATTAGGTTGCATGAACCAACAACATCTTCTCCCACCCCACTCCGAATCCCTTCCTTCCCACCCACCTCGTTTACGGAATTGATGTTGCCATCAATAACCAGGTGAAGAAAACATAAGAGTTTAGATTATTTTTTCGGATCACTGACAGATTTATTTCCTTAAATATCACAGCCACACCTACCACACCTTTAGGTGTATATGGCAACGGAATCAAAACTGTTTCTGCTACATTAATAGTTTCCACTATATTAAGAGATGCTTTGATCCTTTATATCTGCTCAAGATACAGCTTAATCTCATAAAAAAAATAGTAGGAGCCCTACCAAATGGCCGATGGAGAAGGTGATATGCCCTCACATATTTTGTTTGAGTTGTTACTGTCAACCTTATAAGAATGTTTCTTATACGATCATGTATTTCTTTTTCATTTTCTTCCTCCCTCTCCTTCTCTTTCAGATGCATATGCCCTGACATCTTTCGTTTGAGTTATTACTGTCATCCTCATCAGAATGTGATCATGCATTTCTTTTTCATTTTCTTCCTCCCTCTCCTTCTCTTTCAGGTCCGATTCTGGATGATTCTCCAATCGAGCAAGTTCGGTTGACTGTCCCACCAACCGATGATAACACATTGCAGGCCTTGACGTTTCGAACATGGCTTATCGGAATCCCCATCTGCGCCCTTGTGTCCGTGATTGCAGCACTAGGTGATTTCCGTCAGCAAACGCTTTTCCTATCGCCTATCTGCATCAACATAATCGTGCTCATAGTCGGCAAACTAATGGCCAACACGCTCCCAAACAAAGTGGTAAGGGTGCCATGCACAAAGTGGGGTTTCTCGTTGAATCCTGGCCCCTTCAACTTGAAAGAACATGTGGTGACCAACATGTTGGCCAACTCAACTAGTTTGCCTTTCGGCTTTACTATATTGTCCATAACCAAAATCTTCTACCACAAGGATATCCCGTTACTGCCGGCCATTCTGCTCGTGCTATCAATTCAGGTAATTGCTTCTTGTCATCATGGAAGGTAGTTTTTTTTTTTTATAAGAAAAAAACATTTTTTTTATCCTTTAAAATAAGTAATAGTATGGTGTTCAATGAGGTCTTCAATATCATTGTCAATTCCATTGTGATCCTCCTGCGAAGAAATATTAATGGCTATAAATGCCTCACGCTGTGCAGTTTGTTGGATACGGGTTTGCTGGCATATTCATGAAGTTACTAGTGGACTCACCCTATATGTGGTGGCCTTCTACTCTAGTAGACGTCTCCTTCTACAGGTAGTGTGTCTCGTTTTATCTTAATCGATTCTGCTAAAAAAATTAAAAAGAAGGAAAGAGTTCACATTCGTTTGTTTAACATGTCTTTGCACTTGCAGAGCGTTACATGAGCCAGAGGAAAGACCGAAGGGAAAATTGTCACGATATCAATTCTTAATCATAGTCATCATTGCAAGTTTTACCTACTGTATCATTCCGGTTTACTTTTTTCCTTCTATCACTGCTCTATCTTTTGTTTGTTGGATATGGAAAGACTCGATAACTGCACAGCAAATTGGTTCGGCATTCCATGGATTAGGCATCGGCTCTTTCGCACTAGATTGGATAGCTATATCAAGCTTCCTAGGCAATCCGATGGCAACTCCTACATATGTGATGGTCAACACGTTGGTTGGATTCATTCTTTTTCTTTATGTTCTCGTACCATTGACCTATTGGAACAATGCCTATGATGCCAAACGCTTTCCTATTTTTTCAATAGATATTTTTGATGCTGATGGACAATTTTACAACGTGTCTCGGGTTTTAGATGAGAAGTCGTTAACATTCATCGAAGAAGCATACAATAATTACTCCCGATTATACTTCAGTGCCTCCCTTATATATAGTTATGGTTTTACCATGGCTGCTTCTATGTCAAGTATCTCTCATGTCGCTCTCTTTTATGGGAGGTAGGAACTATTAATTTTTTATCTTGTAATTATATTCATCGTGTTATTTTAATATTTTTTATAGGTAGTGTGCTTTTCTGATGATTTATTACTTTAGTCTTGATTTAGTTAGTTAAAAAGTGATGTCTCCAATTACATGCCATAATCTTCTTGCATCAAGATTCCCCAATAACATGTCAAAGGCAATTTCTTACCCTCTTGATGGTGTCAAGCAGATCAATATGGCAACAATTTTTCAAGTCATATCGGAGTCAGAGCCAAGATATCCACACAAGATTGATGAAGCAAAATTATGAGTCTATTCCCTCATGGTGGTTCTATTCTATACTTTTCTCGATGATCAGTTTTGCGATCGTCGTATGTGAAATATTTAGTGATCAGCTTCAACTTCGTTATTGGGGAGTTTTATTAGCTTCTGCGTTGGTGTTTATATTTTTGTTTCCAGAAGGTGTGCTTTCAGCTACTGCTAATTCGGTAAGATGAAAGATAAGAATATTTATTTAGTCACCAATCGCATGCTAATAATATCTATTGCTGTAGCTCAATGTCGTAGAATAGTTTCCTTTTAACTCAGCCTTTTAATATACTACTAATGATTGTGTTGCAGGCGTTCTCGGTAAAGCTTTTAATGGAGATCATAATTGGGTACTTGAATCCGGGTAAACCTATTGCAAACCTAGCGTTCACAACATATGGTTATTGGACACTTTTTGTGGCGGTGAACTTTACTAGCATTCTGAAGACATCACATTATATGAAGATTCCTCCAAAAATAATATTCTTGATACAGGTATTTATAGAACCTTACTATATCCTCATCTCTAGTGCTAGAATAGATTTGAGAATTGCAATATATACATACTGAGATATTCTTACATATCTCTGAACTTAAATTTAATTATATTATTAAATTACCTTCATCATCCTGTATGTTTTATTTGCATGTAGATTGTGGGTACGCTGCTGTCATGTGTGATTGGATTTATCGTTGAATGGTGGTTTATGTACTCGGTAAAAAACATATGTCACCCAGAATTATTACCAAAAGGAAGTCCTTGGACATGCCCATATGAAAGGAGGAGTTTCACTACAGGAATCACATGGGGTGTTGTAGGTCCAACTAAAATGTTTTATCCTCATGGTACATATTCTATTATCTTCATCTTCTTGATTATTGGACTCCTTGCACCGGTGGCAGTATGGATACTATCACGTATATATCCTGAAAAAACATGGATAAAACTAATTAACTGGTCAGTTATCTTCAGCGTTGGTAACATCTTTCCTCCTGCCACTCCGGTTAACTTTTGGTCATGGTTCTTAGTTGGCATAATATTTAACTACTTTATCTTTCAAAGATTCAAGAGATGGTGGGCTCGCTATAATTATGTGTTATCAGCTGGACTTGACACCGGAGCAGCTTTTTTGACTATATCTGTTACTTTGTTCCTCGAACTTCAAGGCATATATGGACCAAATTGGTGGGGATTGGAGATGGACGACCATTGTCCTTTGGCTCATTGTCCAACGGCTTCAGGAGTTATTGTAAAAGATTGTCCTGTGATCAAATAAAAAAAGCTCATAATTGGATGACTACAATCAACTTGTTAGAGGAATATTATTATTTATGAGAAACATAAAATGCTAATTTCCTTATTTCAGCAAAAATAGTTGATCTACCTGTTCAAGTTTTGCCATGCCCAGCTAGGGCTATCACAATAGCATTTGCTATGGTGCTATTGCTTTACGATACAGTCTGTCATAATCTTGAGATAGGCCCACGCTTTAAGCTAAAAATAGATATGAAGCATGATACCCTTGATTGAGATCATATTATCGTTGCATTCACTCTTGTGCAATTTTGTATCTTTATGGATTCCTATAAATTTATCGTAACAAGATTTTTCTCCCGAAAAAATATAAGTCAGAATGAGACTTGTGAATCAAATTGAAACTTGGGTGGACACTTTTCATAAAAGTTTTTGTAGTGCATAAATATTGATTTTAGCTAACTTTGAAAAACCAAAACACAGATTCCTTAGTAAACTTTGCAAGACTAATAAGAATGAGTGAAGCAAACTTATAGCACATCGCATAGGGCTTCGTAGATGTTTGCGAAAGCTTGGTCTAGATCCCATCCGCGGGTGTCTTTGTACAGTAGTAAGCATTCTGAGGTGGACTATGCGCTCGTGAGAGGAGATTAATTCAATAAAGGAGAGGCGACTAATTCAATAAAGGAAAGAAAAACCTATATTTACACGACCCAACCATCATCATAAAAAAGAGATATCTGCGCTCTAACAAGCCGGTAAGTTTGACCCATGTCTGCGAACGGTATAATTGCTTTCTGAGGATGCCTTCCCTCTTCGACACAGAATCCTATTCTCTGCAATAAACAGAAACACTTTATTATATACATACATTCTGTTCCAGGAGAAACACTTTCCCAGCAATAAACAGAAGAAAAGATTTCGATAGCTCCCCACCGGTACTTGCTCATTCGAACCAGATTATAATCGATGACAACAGAGGTTTATAGTAAAATAAATGCATTTCCAAATAGGTGGGGAAGGGAGGGGGCATAACTTTATCTAATTTTCTATATAGGGATTGCTTAAAGCATTGATGATGAGTTCCACCCTTTTTATCTTATCTGTATGTATCCTCTGTTTTACACAGAAGTGAAAGTTTCCCGGGTGAGCTGTTCGGATTGTTTTCCTTCACCTTTTTTTTTTCTTTTAAAGAGGAAAAGCTACCAAGGACTGTGGAAGAGAACTCCCAAAACATCCCTGACCATAAGAGGTCTAACATCAGGGGCTATGAAAAAAAATGTAACGGAAAAGTAACCAATATACAAGCAGTTCATCGTCTCAGTGACTAGCCTGAAAAAATAACTTTTAAGAGATAGTATGTATTCTATTCAACCAAGTAGTAATTAATAAAATTTTAAAAAATTATAATAAAAAAATTTATCTAGTCACCTTATATCTTATAAAGCAGGACGGCTAGAATTTTGGGGAAGGAGTCTTTGAGCATTAGGCCTCATAGCTACTCATTTTATTGGACAGATCGGTTAGAGTTTAAGAAGGAAATATTAAGAGGAGTTGAAGCCTCATAATCAGTGCCCCCCTTATTAGGCAAGTCGGCTAGGATGGAGGGGTGAAAGAGAAATTTTAAGTCTCTCTAAGGTTAAGATTTAGAGTCCTATATAAAGTATATAGCCATCATCACTTTTCATCAAGCAATAGATCTCTTTTATTTAATCTTTATGGCCAACTACCTAGGAATGAGAAACCCCTAAAGCGTTCCAAGGAGGTCGATCCCCTATATAGATCAACCCAAACATAGAATCCATAAGGGTTCTAACATGTGGTATCAAAGCAACATTTTGGTATCTCACGCCTTCGTCATCCATCATCCTTCTGACCACCCAAGTAATTCCTACAATTGCTTAGATCGTTGCCAAATTCTGTCGTCATCTCTATTACTGCATATCACCTTTCGATCCCCCCAAAAAAATTACATTAGGTTCTAGTAAATCTATCTTACTATTGCTGCAATTTAGTTATCCTCAAACCAAAAAACTCAAAAAGTATTCATCTATTACGCTGCACAACTCTTTGTCGTAAAGTTACCATCTTTAAGATGAAAGTTACGCTACAGAATTCAGTCGCATACTACTGTCCTGTTTTGATCTTGTTGTCATTAATTTTCTACTCAATCTTCTATGTGCTTTTTACGACGGCTTTGGCACTCCTTAACAATGGATTTTCTTTTGGTTTCATGTAAAAATTATTGTTACAAACTACTTATCTTTTATGTCCAAACTACTGCACTTTAGATGTAAATATCTACCACAACAACTTCTCATATTCCTTGATATTGCCGAATTTTTTGTTGCCATATTCTCCCATGAATTTTTTTGTCAACATTAACTTTCCCTTACCAGCAGATTCTATTGAGTTTTACTCGAATCCTTGTTACAAACTAATAGAAAAAATTACATCTATACTGTTAAAATTCTTTCGATGAAAATTTCTATTATTGTGCCTTTTGTCGTTCTTCTTCTTGTAAACCACCAAAACCCTATCAATCTTGCCATCACAAACCACATCATCTTTAGGGTACCCTTCTAGTCTTAAGACGTAGTTGTCATAGCCAATTTTTATAATCCATAGCTAACCCTAACAGCCACAACCCAAATAGTGATCCACCACAGCCTTAACCCTCTACCACCGATCTTATCTTTCGCAACCACCAAACCTTCCACTACCCTATGCCCTTGATCTATCAATAGAAAAAAGATCGAAACATCTTAGATTTAGAGACATACACAATAGCATCTAAAGATTTGATCGACACTAAGTTGGAGGCATTCGAATCACACATGGAGTACAAGTTGTACACCTTATTCACAGAATTTAGAATTGGTCGATCTTCAAGCTCGACAAAATTGTAGCAAGGTGAAAGTTCAGAGAGGCCTCTAGAGAATGAAGAACAAGCCTCACATATGATGCAACCATGCATGAGGGTGGACTTATCTCGATGGGAAGGAGACCCGACGGGATGGCTTTCGTGCGCCGAATGCTACTTCCACTATCACCGAACACTAGAGGTTTTCATGGTGAAAATTATTGTCATCCATCTCAAAGGAGATGCAATTTAATAGTACAATTAGCTTGCACACACCCAAGAAGTTCTGATCTGGAGATAATTTAAGAGTGGGTTGTTGATCCGCTTTGGACCGACTAAGTACGGGAACATCGACGGTCAATTTGCGAAAATCCAATAAATCTCAACGTCAAGAGAACCAGACTATGTTTGAGATATTAACTAGCCTTGCATGTGATTGGTCTAAAAAATAGTTGTTAGAGATATTCATCGAGGGTCTAAAGCCAAAAATAAGAGGAGAAGTAAAAGCGTGGCAACCCTACACCTTGATGGCCGTAATCTCTTTCGCCTAAATCCAAGAAGAGTGACTCAACCAAGATGTGTGAAGGATGAGAACCACTCCTAGACCAGCAACATATAAACCTTCAACACCTATTGCTCCCAGTTGTCCCTCGCTGCCAAAGAAATTGATAAGAGAAGAATTTTGTGATGGATTGGCGAAGGGCCTTTGTTGGAATTGCGACGAACCGTGGAGCCACGATCATCGCTACAAAAGGGATGCCGTCTTGATTGAACTCATTGAACCAATAACTTTATGAACAACAAGGTTGCTTGGATGACACTTCATATCGAGGATTGTAGCAGGTTTGATGTTAAGGTAGTCGACAACCGAATTTTGAAGTGCGATCAAAGATGCCCGAGGTAAAATTATTGCTGCAGGACCAGGAAATAATTACTGATTTCTTCCTCCTCCCACTCCATTATTATGAGGCTGTGCTTAGCATTGATGGCTGACTATGTTAGGTGATGTTTCTTAAAATTTTTTAAAATTAAATATGAAATTTTATAGCAAAGGAAAACATGTGATCCTATATGAGAAACGTGAGAGCAACATGACGATGGTTTCTATGCAGCGAATGGAAAAAGTCTTGCACAAAGTGAACAACAGTTTCTTGATGCAACTCCACCAGCAACCTATGGGGGAGCCAACCAAAATTGAAGACCCAAACCTTCTCTAATTTCTTGCTAAATTTTCATATTTCTTCACCGAACCACACAACCTACCTCCTACCCCATGACATGATCATCAAATTTTGATTCTTCTAGGCAAACCACTAGTAAACACTCGGTCATATCATTATCCTCACCTCCAAAAAGATGAAATAGAGAGGATTGTAAATGAGATGCTTGGAACAAGGGTCATTCGGCCAAGTTGCAACCCCTACTCTTTGTCGGTGCTCCTCATACGAAAGAAAGATGAAACATGACGAATGTGCGTAGTCTCGAGCTCACGACATAACAAAGATAAGTACCATATTCTGGTAGATGAATTACTTGAAGAATTAAAGGGAGCACGAGTCTTCACGAAGTTGGACCTCCGATCCGGATTTCACCAAATTTGAGTGTGCGAAGATGACATACTGAAAACCACCTTTCGGATGTACAACGACCACTACGAATTTTTGGTAATGCCTTTAGTCTCACCAATGCTCATCCACCTTATAGAGCCTTATGAATGATATTTTCTAAAGCTATCTTCATAAGTTTGTGTTGGTTTTCTTCGATGACATCCTTATTTATAGCCCTTCACTTGAAAGTCATTTTCAGCACTTCCAATTTATTTTAACGATTCTTCGGGAGCATGTTATTTTTGTCAAACAATCAAAGAGTAGCTTTCTGACTTAACATGGAGTATCTTGGGCACCTCATATTAGAAGGAGTGGCGGTGGACCCTTCTAAAATGCAAAACTGGCCAACACCTAAGAACATAAAATCGCTACGTGATTACCTCAGTTTGACGGGCTACTACCACCAGTTTGTCAAAGATTATGGAAAGATCAGCGAACCCGTCACATCTTTGTTGAAAAAAGATATTTTCAAGTGGTTAGACAAAGCCTTCATTGCCTTCAACGATCTCAAGGCAGCCATGACGTCAACGCCCATACTACCACTACCTGACTTCGACAAAACTTTCGTCATTGAAACTGAAGCATCCAGAGTTGGGATTGACACCATCCTCATTTAAGATGGCCGAACCTTGCTTACACTAGCAAGACATTCATATCTAAAAATGTATATCTACAATAAGGAGATGCTTGTGATTGTGCACGCAGTGACAAAGTGGAGATCTTACTTGATCGACTGACGCTTCTAAGTAAAAATCGACCACAAGAGCCTTAAATATTTTTTGGAGTAGAATATATCCTCCTACAAATAGCAAAATTGGGTAACAAAGCTTCTTAGGTATGATTATAAAATAACTTTAAAAAATGAGATAAAATATTATTATAGATGCACTTTCGTGACTACCCGAGCAAACTGAATTTTTGGCCATCTCCCTTCCAACCAATAGCTTTCTCAAGGAAATTAGGAAGAAATGGCGAGATGATCCAGAGACCAGTAATATCATTAAAAAATTAGAGGAACTAAGCTACATTGCCCATTGGGATTCGAAGGACTTACACTATAAGAGATGCATCGTACTTGTACTAGTTTCTCCTTGCATTAAAAGCATCCTACAAGAGATGCATTCCACACCAGCATTGGGGCACTCTGGATTCCTTAGAACTTACAAGAGAATTAAGCAAAATTTTTATTAGAGACGAATAAAAAATATTATTGCTGAATTTGTAGCATAGTGCGACGTATGCCAACGACATAAAGCTGAAACAATGACAAGCCCCAGAAAGCTGCAACCTCTACCCATATCAGACTTGATGTTGACTGATATATCAATGGATTTCATTGAAGGGCTACCATAATCCCAAGGAAAAGGTATAATTCTCATCGTGGTTGATTGTCTTACGAAGTACGCCCATTTTTGTGCTATCCGTAACCCCTACACTGCCTCTAGCATTGCTCAAATCTTTATGGAAAATATTATAAAATTGTATGGGATGCTAGATCTTTTGTAAGTGATTCTGATAGGGTCTTCACTAGTAAATTCTAGACATAGCTCTTTCAGTTGCCTGGCACTAAATTAAAGATGAGCTCGGTATACTATCCATAGACCGATGGCCAAATTGAAGTTATGAAAAGGTTCTTCGAGACATACCTCAGATGCTTCACTAGTGACTGACCAAATGAATGAACAAAATGACTCCATTGGGTCGAATGATGGTACAATACACCTATCACTCTTCTACTAAATGTACTCCATATGGAGCGATGTATGATCGACAACCCTTTGTAATCCCAAAAATATATAATTGGCTCAGCCAAAGTAGATTAGTGATAGGACTCCAACAGGATTAAGTCCTAATCATCTTAGAATTACTCAATAAAAATCATGTGGGATTGTAATAAAACCCCACCTAGCCACTTCTGTCTTATAAGGAAGTGTGGCTATAATTTAGATTGGGGCCTTACGGCTTAGTGGTCGCCGCCTCCTTTACTAGGCTAGTCAGCTAGGGTTTCCACCTACTTAGGTCGGGTATAGAGCCAACCTAACCACTACCTATACCTACTAAGGCAGGTCGGCTGGAGGAGGAGCAAATGAGTAATTATACTTAGGCAAGCACCCCTGGGGCTAGGGTTTAAGTCATATTTAATGATGTAGATGCTCCCTCTCTTTTATCAAGCAAGATTAATCTTTTATTTAGCCTTGTGCCCCCTCAAAGATCAAATCTATAGAGATCCTTAGCTTCTATCATTTGGTATCGGAGTAGCGTTCCTGCTACTCTTGTAGCCATCTCTGCCGCCTCTACCTTCACAAGCAATTCCCACAATTACTGTGATGCGTGCCTCTACCTTCTACCCCAACTGCAGATCAAATCAATCTATCGCTGACCCTTATGATTGATCTGGAGATCTGGTGTATTTTCATCACCCATGCCTCTTCAATACTGTAAGATCCTTTACCTTACATATTGATGAATTTTTTCATATTTTATCTATTGTAAATTTTGACTATCGTAAATGTGAAGGTGAAATGCTGTAGAAATTTTCAACCGCTTATTTGCCTCTTAAAACCGGTTTATTGCTTCTCCTTTTTAGCCAAAATTTTTACACAATTTCATAGATCATCTTAGATTTCATATAAGATTGATCTCTAAATAAAATTTCTTCCGAAACTGGTTTTATTGTGCCTTTATTCATCATCACACAATGTTAGAATTTTAAAATAAAGGATCTGCCTTCCATCTTTTATCCCTATTTTCCTACCGTTACTCTGCCAAAATTTTGTCAAACATTTTACTGATATTGACCACATCTAAATCAAGAATTTTTATATATTTTTCTTGAGTTTTTCTTTGGAATTTATATCAAGAATTCATCGTTTCTCTGATATAAAATCTATTCGATATGATAACACATCACGACACCTTTCTTTGTCGAATTCCATCGGATTTGAGTGCTGTCTTTTGAGGGTTTTAAGACTCTCTTTCTCTCATCTACAAACCCTACCATTATTATCAAAAATCCTTCCAAACTATACCATAAACTGATCCCAAACAGCCACCCAAATCAGCCCTAAACTGTAGCCTACCCCCATCTACATCGATCCACCCATCCAACCGGCCACCCCCTCTCCAAAAATTCTTATGCCACTAACCCAATAACATAAGAAAGATCTCAATAATATAGATCTAGATGCATACACTATGGTGTTAGAGAAGGCCATTAATGCCAAGTTCGAAGCCTTTGAAAGCCACATGGAGGAGAAGATGCGATCTTTTTCGCTGAATTCAACATGGGCCGACCACCTAGCCCGAAGAAATTACAACAAGGAGAAAATTTAGATCAGTGAGACGATCCTTAAGAGCATGGCCACATCATCCTTGATCCAAACACTTCATGCATGAAGGTTGACTTTCCTGGATGGGAAGAAGGAGACCTGATCGGATGGATCGCATGCATGGAATGCTATTTTCAGTTCTATCGAACTGTCGATGCTACAAGGGTGGATATTACTGCCATCCACCTTGAATGAGATGCTATTCAGTGGTTTAATTGGTATGAGCACACCCATGGAGGTCTCTCTTAACAGCGATTTAAGGAAGGATTATGAAATCACTTTGGACCAACCGATTTCGATAATATCGACGAACAATTAGCGAAGATTCGGTAAATCTCTACAATACATGAATACCAAATAAGGTTTGAACATTTATCTAACAAGACTATGGATTGGTCTGGAAAGTAAATTTTAGGGACTTTTAATGAGTGCCTAAGGCCGGAGATTCAAGGAAAAGTAAAGGTGCAACAACCGCACACTCTTATGGTGGTGATTTTCTTTGTGAGAATATAAGAAGAACAATTGAACCACAAAGTACGAAGGACAAGGGTCGCTTCCCAACCAGCTATGCCAAAGCTCTTAGCCCCCTCTACTACCATCCGAGCCCCCGTACTAAAAATATTAACAAGAGACGAGCTTCATGAACGATCAGCCAAGGGGTTGTATTTACACTATGATGAACTGTGGAGCCAAGAACATCACTGCAAAAAGGGCCGGCTCCTCATGATTGAACTAGTAGAGTATGAGGACAATAAACCATCTGAAGAAAGCCTTGAACCTAAAAATGAAGCCATGGAGGAAGAGCCCCAACCGGTCGACTACGCAGTGCATGTGTTGGCTAGCTACTCCAACCTGCAGAGGTTAAAGTTGGAGGACTTCACAAACAACTTCCTCAATAGTAAGGTTGTTGCACATATAGTGCTTCAAATCGAAGGTTACAATAAGTTTGGCGTAAAGGTCGTCGACGATCGAATCCTCAATTGCGACCAATGGTGCCCGCGGGTAAAATTGCTCCTACAAGACCAAGAAGTGGTAGCCGACTTCTTCCTCCTATCCATCGATGACTACGAAGCCGTGCTCAAGACTGAATGGCTCACAATATTAAGTGACATCTCCTAAAATTTTTCTAAATTGATCATGAAGTTTTATTACAAAGGAAGATAGGTCACATTACGAGGCAAGCGCGGGAGCCATATTTCTATAGTTTCGACATAGCGAATGAAGAAGGTGTTACACAAAATAAATGGTAGGTTTTTGATGCATATCCAGTAGCCATCCAAGGAGGAGAATGTGTAAAATTCAGATCTTAAGCTTGCCCTCTTGATGGATGAATTTGATGATGTTTTCACAGAGCAACATGGGCTTCCCCCTAACCGGTCGCATGACCATCACATTCCTATTTTGCCGGGCAAACCTTTAGCAAACTTGAGGCTGTACCACTATCCTCACTTGCAAAAGGATGAGATTGAGAACATCATCAAGGAGATGCTTGACATTGGAGTAATTCGACCAAGCTGCGATGATAGGACTCCAGTAGGGTTGAGTCCTAATCACTTAGAAGTAATTAATAAGAACTCTATAAGATTGTAATAAAACCTCACCTAGTCACTTCTATCCTATAAAGAAGTGTGGCTAGGATTTATTTTGGGACCTTAGGGCTTAGTGGTCGTCGCCCCCTTTACTGGGCCAGGGTTCTATAGAGCCAACCTAGCCACAACCTATTCCCTCTAAGGCATGTAGCCTATAGAAGGGGCAAAAGGATAGATTTAGTTAGGCAAGCACCCCATGGGCTAGGGTTTGCAACCCTATATAATGATGTAGCCACCCTCTCTCTTTTATCAAGCAAGAAATCTCTTTTGTTCAGCCTTGTGGCCGACTCCTTGGAGGGAGGAATCCCTACAACATTCCAAGGGTTGATCCCCTTCAAAGATCAAAATCTATAGAGCTCCTTCTGGGGTTCTATCATCTGGTATCAAAGCTGTGTTCCTACAGCCACCTCCACCTTCCCAAGCAATTCCCACAATTGCTTTTGACGTCGCCTCCACCGTCGCCCACAAAGCCACAGATTCATCAATCTACTACCTTCCTCTGCGTCAATATCAAAGATCTAGTAAAAACTCCAAAGCCCATGCCTTCTTCTATTGTTATTCCTCTATCTTATACATGGGAGAAGTTTTTTCAAAATTTTCTTGCTGCAAAATTTTACCGTAGCAAATGTTATCATTGTTGCAAAGGCGAAACGCTGCAGAAATTTTAAGCCGATTTTTGCTTCTTGGAACTTAACTTTTAGTCGTCCTTTTTGGCTGAAACTTTTATACAATTTCATAGATCATCTTAGCTTTCGTCTAAGACTGATCTCATCTTATAAGAAAAACTCCTTCTAGATCCAGACTTATAGTGCTGCGATTCTTCATCATGTAATGCTGAAATTTTACGATGGAGAATCTGCCTTTCGTCCATTGACCACTTGAAACCAAACTTTTGTTCATAATTTTTAGTTTAAATTTTTATATAATTCCAAAGATCAAATTGGCTTTCATCTGAAATTAATTTCTAAAAAAAATTCCTTCATGAACCAGTTTTCTTGTGTATTTTTTACCATCACGTAGTTCTAAAATTTTTATGATGAAGGATCTACCTTTCACCTTTTGCCCTATTTCCCTACTGTTATGCAGCCAAAATTTTGTCAAACTTTTTATTAGTATTAACAACATCTGATCCAAGGATTCCTCCATAATTTTCTTAAACTTCCCTCTAAAATTTACTTTGAGAAGTCATCGTTTCTCTGACATAAAATTGGTTCAGTAGGACAACACATAGCAGCACATTTTTTTACCAAATTCTATCAGATTTGAGTGCTATTTTTTGTGGAATTTTAAACTTTCTTTTCATCATCACTAAACCCTACCATTGTCACCAAAAACCTTTCAAAACCCTATCATAAACTGAAACCAAATAGCCACCCAAATCAGCCCTAAACCATAGCCTACTCCCATCTAAACTGATTCACCTTCCAACCGGCCACCCCCTTCTCCAAATTTCTCATGCCACTAACCCAACAACAAAAGAGAGATCTCAATATTATAGATCTAGAGGCATACTCCATGGCATCAGAGGAGGCCATCAACTCTAAGTTCGAAGCTTTTGAAAGTCGTATGGAGGAGAAGATGCGATCATTTTTTATTGAATTCAGCATGGGCCGACCATCAAGCCTGAGGAAGTCACACCATGGAGAGACTTCAAATCGATGAGATGATCCTCAAGAGCATAGACACATCACCTCTGATCCCAATAATCCATGCATGAAGGTTAACTTCCCAAGATGGGAAGAAGGAGATCCGATCGGATGGATCTCATGCGTGGAGCGCTATTTTCGGTTCTACCGAACCGCAGACACCACACGGGTAGAGATTGCTGCCATACACCTCGAGGGAGATGTTATTCAGTAGTTTAAATGGTTTGAATAGAGATTCAAGGAAGGACTACTAAATCGTTTCGGACCAATCGATTTTGACAACATTGACAAACAATTGGCAAAGATTCATCAAACATCTACAATACAAGAATACCAAATAAGGTTTAGCATTTATCTAACCAAACTAAGAATTAGTCTGAGAAATAACTTTTATGTACTTTTATTGAGGGCATAAAGCTGGAGATCCGAGGAGAAGTAAAGGCGCGACAATTGTACACACTTATGGTGACGATTTCCTTTGCACGTATCTAGGAAGAATGATTGAACCACGAGGTACGAAGGGAAAGGGTCACTCCCTGACTAGCCATGTTGAGGCCTACTGCCCCCTCTACTGCCATCCAAGCCCTCGCACCAAAAAAGTTGATAAGAGATAAGCTTCACAAATGATCGACCAAGGGGTTGCATTGGCATTGTGACGAACCATGGTTCCCTTGAACCTGAAGAAGAAACTTTGGAGGAAGAGTCCCAATCGGCTGACTACGTAGTGCATGCATTGGCCATCTACTCTAACCGCAGACAATGAAAGTTGGAGGACTTCTAAAATAGTAACCCATCATTGTTCTCATCGACACGGGCAGCATAAATAACTTCCTTAACAGTAAGGTTGCTGCAAGTTTGACACTTCAAATTGAAGGTTGCAACAAGTTTGACGTTAAGGTCACTGATGGCCGAATCTTCAGTTGCAACCAACAGTGCCCGCGGGTGAAACTACTCCTCTAAGACTAAGTGATAGCTGATTTCTTCCTCTACCCATTGATGATTATAAAGTCATACTTGGGATCGAATGGCTCAAATACTAGGTGATATCTCCTAAATTTTTTTAAAATTAATCATGAAATTTTATTGCAAAGGGAGATAGGTCACATTATGAAACAAGCGCGTGAGCCAAATTTCCACTGTTTCATCGTAACAAATAGAGAAAGTTTTGCATAAAGCACATGGTGGATTCTTGATGCATATCCAGCAGCCATCTAAGGGGGAGAATATACAAAACTCAGATCCTAAGCATGTCCTCTTACTGGATGAATTCACGGATGTTTTTACGGAGCCGCATAGGTTGCCCCCTAACCGACCACATGACCACTACATTCCTATTCTGTTGGGTAAACCTCTAGCAAATTTGCATCTGTACCATTACCCTCACTTACAGAAGGACAAATATCCTATATCAGTCATAGATGAGCTCTTATATGAATTAAAAGGAGCTCGAGTCTTCACTAAATTGGATCTCCATTCCAGTTATCATCAGATTCGAGTATGCATTGAAAATGTTCCAAAAACTACATTCAGCATGCATAACGGTTACTACGAGCTTTTGGTAATGTCTTTTGGACTTACGAATGCTCCTTTTACTTTCCAAAGCCTGATGAATGACATCTTCCAGAGTTTTCTATGTAAGTTCGTATTGGTATTCTTTGATGATATTCTCATTTATAGCCCTACACTTGATATATAGTTTCAGCACTTACGAACTATTCTAATGATTCTTCAGGAGAATACTCACGGGCTACTACCAAAATTTTGTGAAAGATTATGGCAAGATTAGTGCCCCACTCATGTCCTTACTGAAGGACGACTTCTTCTTGTGGTCAGATAAAGTCTTCGCAGTCTTGAATGACTCAAGGAAACCATGACGACGACACTGGTCCTAGCGCTACCAGATTTCAGTCACACTTTTATCATTGAGGCCGATGTATCAGGAGTTAGAATTAGGGCTATTCTTATGTAAAATGATCAACTCCTAACTTACACCGAGGCTTCCCCCAGACTCCACACAAGGTTTTTACAGCGGATACTAATTACTACCAAATTTAAAATATGACTGGATACAGGTCCATGACACAAAAGAGGAGTAAAACTAGAAGAATTACAATCCATGCTCATGACAGATTAGGCTCTCATCATCTTCAATCATACCAGAGGGTAGTCACCATTCCAGAAGAAAGATTGACTATCACTAAAGACTAACCATATGGCATCACATGCAAAGAAGAAATGACCTCCCGCCAAACTTTAGAATTGATGAAAAATTGAAGATCAAGTTTTTCTACACCTCCAGCCTGATCAGTAGGAAACTCGAGCCTTAATGAAGTGGTCTCCCTATTTCTTTGGGCCTTGCAAAATTGAGGATCACATTGGGGCCCTAACTTGAAAATCAGATTTACGCACCAGATCAAGACTATAGTTGATCCGTCAAGTATCCCACTTCAAATGGAAATTTAAAGAAGATGACTCAGCCTAAATCCTTCCAACTAACACCCCAGCTGATGAGGAGGCCAAAGTTCAATTAATGATATCATGGGAATCATATGAGGAACTGAAGACCCAGTTCCCCGAGTTCATGGAACCTCAACCTTGAGGACAAGATTAATTTTAAGATGACGGGTTTGATAGGACTCTAACAGGGTTGAGTCATAATCACTTAGAAGTAATCAATAAGAACCATGTGAGATTGTAATAAAACCCCACCTAGTCACTTCTATCCTATAAAAAAGTGTGGCTAGGGTTTATTTTGGGACCTTAGAGCTTAGTGGCCATCGCCCACTTTACTGGGCTAGTCAGCCAGAGTTTTCGCCTACTTAGGTCAGCTATAGAGCCAACCTAGCCGCCACCTATTCCCTCTAATGCAGGTAGGCTATAGAAGGGATAAAAGAGTAATTTTAGTTATGCAAGCACCCCATGGGCTAGGGTTTGCAACCCTATATACCCCTACTCCTCGTTGGTGTTGCTAGTGCGCAAGAAGGATGGTACGTAACAGATGTGCCTTGATTACCGGGCTTTGAACGCCATTACTATTAAATACAAATACCTATACCAGTAGTAGATGAGCTCTTGGATGAACTAAAGGGAGCCTGAGTCTTCACTAAATTGGATCTATATTCCGGTTATCATCAGATTGGGATATACACTGAAAATATTCTGAAAACTACATTCTGTACACATAACGGCTACTACAAGTTTTTGGTAATCCCTTCGCACTTATGAATGCTCCTTCTACTTTTCAAAGCTTGATGAATAATATTTTCCAGAGGTTTCTACATAAGTTTGTGTTGGCATTTTTTGATGGTATTCTCATTATAGCCCTACACTTGATATGCATTTTCAGCACTTATGAATTATTCTAACGATTCTTTGAGAGAACACCCTTTATGTTAAATAATCAAAGTGTCACTTTTTATAGCATAAAGTGGAGTATCTAGGGCACATTATATCAGAGGATAGAGTGGCAGTAGACCTGATGAAGATCGAAACAATATAAAGATGGCCAAGACCTCTGAACATAAAATTGCTGTGTGGATTCCTTGGACTCACGGGCTACTACCGAAAATTTGTGAAAGATTATGGCAAGATCAGTGCCCTACTCATGTCCCTACTGAAGAAAGACTCCTTATGGTCAGATAAAGCCTCTGCAGCCTTTAAATGACTCAAGACATCCATGACGATGATACCGGCCTTAGTGCTACCCGATTTCAATCGCACCTTTATAATTGAGGCTGATGCGTATGGAGTTGGAAATGGGGCTGTTCTAATGCAAGATGGCCGACCCCTTTCTTACACCAGCAAAGTTTTGTCTCCCTCATATCTTAAAATGTCCATGTATGATAAAGAAATGCTTGCCATCGTTTACACCATCACGAAGTGGAGACCCTAGCTGATCGACCGATGCTTCCAGATTAAGACCGACAATCAAAGTCTTAAATGTTTTTTGGAGTAGAAAATATCTTTCCCAAAGTAGCAAAGATAGGTAACCAAACTTCTTGGCTTTGATTATGAAATTATTTATCGAAAAGGAAAGAGAATGTTGTTGAAGATGCTCTATCATAGTTGTCGGGACAAGCTAAAATTTTAGCCATCTCCCTTCCCTCCACCTACTTCGTCAAAGACATTAGGGAGGAATAGAGGAATGACCTAGAGACCCGAGACATCATAGAAAAATTAGAGAAAGATCTAGGTTCCATGGGCCACTACACTTGGGATTCCAAGGACCTGCGCTACAAGAGCTGAATTGTGATTGTTCCTTCTTCCCGTTGCATCTAGATTATTTTGCATTAGATGCACTCTTCACGTCCAAGTAAGGCACTTTAGATTTCTAAGAACATATAAGAGGGTGAAACAAAACTTCTTTTGGAAGGACATGAAAAAATTGATTTATGATTATGTATCCAAATGTGATGTATGCCAGTAGCAGAAAGGTGAAACAATAGCAAATCTGGGAAAACTACAACTACTACCTATGCCGAACTCAACATGGACTGACATCTCCATGGATTTCATCAAAAGACTACCACCATCTCAAGGTAAAAACATGATTTTTGTGGTGGTAGATCGTCTAACTAAATATACCTATTTATGTATTGTGAGACATCCTTATACCACTACCAACATTACTTAACTTTTTATGAAAAATATTATAAAACTAGATGTGATGCCAAGGTCGATTGTGAGCAACCATGATAGGGTATTTACAAGTAAATTTTGGACTAAGCTCTTCGAACTACTGGGCACCAAATTGAAGATAAGCACAGACTATTATCTATAGATGGACGACCAAACAGAAGTGGTGAACATATACCTCGAGACTTACTTATAGTGCTTCACTAATGACCGACCCAAAGAGTGGACAATGTGGCTTCCTTGGGCTGAATGGTGGTACAACATAACTTATTATTCATCAACTAAATATACCCCTTATGAGGCATTGTATGGTCGATCGCCCCCTGTAATACCAAAATATATAATTGGTACGACCGAAGTAGATCAAGTCAACCAAAACTTAATTAACATAGATAAGCTTCTACAGCTATTGAAAGACAACCTAACTGTTGCTCAAGCCCGAATGAAGTAACAAGTAGACACTCACCGAAGCAAGCGAGAATTTTTAGTAGGAGATTAGGTCTACCTTCGCCTATAACCATACAAGCAGCTATCAATCAACACTAGAGTGTCGATAAAGCTATTTCCATGATTCTATAGACCATATCAAATTTTAGAGCGTATTGGGGCTGTGGCATACAAATTAAAGCTTCCAGATGACGCTAAGATCCATCCCGTCTTCCATGTATCTTTACTAAAGCCAAAACTGAGAGAATATGAGTTGGCACAGACTCAGCTACCGAACACTACAAATGATGGTGAGATTCAAGCTCAACCTGAAGCTATACTTGCTTGGAGGATTGTGATGAGTCGTATATGCCCTTCAGCTGAAGTACTCATGAAGTGGAATAACCTACTATCCGAAAATGCAACATGAGAGTCTTACGAAGAGCTGAAGACCTGGCTCCTAGAGTTTATGGACCCTTAGCCTTAAGGACAAGACTGATTTTAAGAGGGTGGGCTTGATAGGATTCCAACAAGGTTGAGTCCTAATCACCCTAGAATTAGTCAATAAAAACCCTGTGTGATTGTAATAAAACCTCACTTAGCCACTTCTATCCTATAAATAAGTGTGGCTAGGGTTTAGATTAGGGCCTTTGGGCTTAATGGCTGCCACCCCCTTTACTGGGTGGGTCGACTAGGGTTTCCACCTACTTAGGTCAGCTATATATCCAACCTAACCGCCGCCTACACCTACTAAAGCAGGTCGACTAGAGAAGGGGCAAAGGGGTAATTTTACTTAGGCAAGCAACCTCTAGGGCTAGGATTTGAGTCCTATTTAATGATGTAGCTACTCTCTCTCTTTTATCAAGCAAGATTAATCTTTTATTCTGCCTTGTGCCGAGTTCTAGGATGGAGGAACCCTTATACCGTTCCAAGAGTTGATCCCCCTCAAAGATCAAATCTATAGAGCTCCTTCTGAGGTTCTATCAATCAGGTCGATCGAGAGTTAATCGATAGAGACAAAATCCTACTACTATTGAACGATAACCTCTCAGCTACCTAAGCCAGGTTGAAGCAGCAAGCGACACACATCGAAGCAAAAGGGAGTTCTCTATGCGAGATTTGGTCTTTCTTTGTCTCCAGCGATACAAGCAAACGTCAATCAACACATGGGCATCCATGAAGTTATCTCCTTGATTTTATGGGCCCTATCAAATCACAGAACGCATTGGAGCTATGACATACATAATGAACTTTCCTACTGATGCTAAGATCTATTATATCTTCTATATGTCCTGCTTAAAACTCAAGCTGCGAGAGAATGAATCAGCCCAAAGCCAACTACCAAACACTACTACCACTGATAGAGGTATCCAAGTTCAGCCACAAGTGATACTCGACCATAGGATCATGATGCGCCACTGACGTCCCTCTACTGAAATGCTGGTGCATTGGAGTAATTTACCTATTAAAGATGTCACGTGGGAATCATATGATGACCTGAGGACCAGGTTCCTAGAGTTCATGGAACCTTAGCCTTAAAGACAAGGTTGATTTGAAGAGGGAAGGCCTAATAGGACCCTAGTAGGTTTAGGTCTTATTTAATCAAGCAGCAACTAATAGATCCGTGAGGGATTATCATAAAAAAACCCACCTAGCCACCTCCTATCTTATACAGCAAATCAGTTAGGGTTTTGGGGGAAGGAGTCTTGGAGCATTGGGCCTCCTAGCCGCTGACCACCTTATTAGGCAGGTCGGGTAGGGTTTGAGGAGGGAACATTAAGAGGAGTTGGAGCCTCCTAGTCACCGCCCCCCTTATTATGCAAGTCGGCTAGGGTGGAGGGGTAAAAGAGAAATTTTACTTAAGGTAGGAGTCTCTTTAGGGTTTGGAGTCTTATGTAAAACATATATCAACCATCACTTTTCATCAAGCAATAGATCTCGTTTATTCAGCCTTTATGGTCAACTTCCTAGAAGGGAGGAACCCCTATAGCGTTCCAAGGAGGCCAATCCCCTATAGAGATCAACCCAAACTTAGAATCCACAAGGGTTCTAATATTTGATATTAAAGCAACATTCTTGATGTCTCGCTGTCCTTCCTCAGTCATCCATCATCCTTCCACAATCGCCCAAGTAATTCCTACAATTGCTTAGATCATTGTTAAATTTCACCGTCATCTCCACTACCGTGTATCACCTTTCGATCTCCCCAAAAAAATTGCATTAGATTCTAGTAAATCTACCTTACTATTGTTGTAATTTAGTTATCCTTAAACTAAAAAACCCAAAAAGTATTCATCTATTATGTTGCATAACTCTTCGTCGCAAAGTTACCATCTTTAAGATGAAAGTTACACTACAGAATTCGGCCACATACTATTGCCCGATTTTGATCTTGCTGTCATTAATTTGCTACTCAATCTTCTACGTGCTTTTTATGATAGCTTTGGCACTCCTTAACAGTAGATTTTCTTTTGGTTTCATGTAAAAATTATTGATACAAACTGCTGATCTTTTACATCCAAACTGCTGCACTTTAGACGTAAAAATCTGTCGCAGCACCTTCTCGTATTTCGCAATCTTGCCGAATACTTTGCTGCCATATTCTCCCACGAATTTTTTTATCAACATTACCTTTTCCTTACTAGTGGATTCCATTGAGTTTTACTTGAATCCTTATTACAAACTATTGGAAAAGATTACATCTATACTACTAAAATTCTTTCGATAAAAAATTCTATCATTGTACCTTTTGTCATTCTTATTCTTGTAAACCATCAAAATCCTACCAATCCTACTGCCACAAACCTCATCGTCTTTAGGGCACCCTTTTAGTCTTAAGACGCAGCCATCATAACTTATTTTAATAATCCATAGCCAACCCTAACAGCTACAAAAAGTCGCATCCCAAAAGGTGATCCACCACAACCGCAACCCTCTACCACCGATCTTATCTTCCGCAGCCACCAAACCTTCCACTGCCTTATGCCCTTGACCCATCAATAGAAAAAAGATCGAAATATCTTAGATCTAGAGACATACGTAATAACATCTAAAGATTTGATCAATGCCAAGTTAGAGGCGTTTGAATCACACATGAAGGACAAGTTGAACACCTTAATCGCAGAATTTAGAATTGGTTGATCTTCAAGCCCGACAAAATTATAGTAAGGTGAAAGTTTAGAGAGGCCTCCAAAGAAGGAAGAACAAGCCTCATATTTGGTGCAACCATGCATGGGAGCGGACTTCCCTCAATGGGAAGAAGGAGACCCGACGGTATGGTTTTCACATGTTGAATGCTACTTCCGCTATCATCGAACACTAGAGGTTTTCATAGTGGAAATCGTTGTCATCCACCTCGAAAAAGATGAAATTTAATGGTACAATTGGCTTGAGCAGACCCAAGAAATTTTGACGTGGAGACAATTCAAGAGTAGGCTACTGATTCGCTTTGGACCGACTAAGTATGAGAACATCAAAGTTAACTTGTGAAAATCTGATAAACCTCAATGATTCAAGAGTACCAAACCAGGTTTCAAAGATTAACTAACCTTGCATGTGATTATTTGAAAAGTAGTTGTTAGGGATATTCATCGAGGGTCTAAAGTCGAAAATAAGAGAAGTAAAAGCATGGCCGCCCTACACCTTGATGGTCATAATCTCTTTCACCCGAATCCAAGAAGAGTGACTCAACCAAGATGTGGGAAGGATGAGAACCACTCCTAAACCAGCTACATATAAACCTTTAATGCCCTTTGGTCCCAACCATCCCTCACTGCCAAATAAATTGATAAGAGAAGAATTTTGTGACAGATCGGTGAAGGGCCTTTGCTGGCATTACGACGAACCGTGGAGCTGCGACCTTCACTGTAAAAAGGGACACCTTCTTCTGATTGAATTAGTTGAACCAATAACTTCATGAATAGCAAGGTTGCTGCTTGAATGACACTTCATAATGAGGATTGTAGCAGGTTTGATGTTAAGATCATCGACAACCGAATTTTAAAGTGTGACCGAAGATGCCCGTGGTAAAATTCTTGCTGCATGACCAAGAAATAATTACTGATTTCTTCCTTCTCCCACTCCATGTTTATGAGCAATGCTTGGCATTGAATGGCTGACTATGTTAGGTGATGTTTCTTAAAGCTTTTTATTTAATTATGAAATTTTATAGCAAAGAAAAATAGGTGATCCTACGCGAGAAATGTGGGAGCGACGTGACGATGATTTCTACGCATCGAATGGAGAAAGTCTTATACAAAGTGAACAACAGCTTCCTAATGCAACTCCAATAGCACCCTATGGGGGAGCCAACCAAACTTGAACGCCCAAACCTTCTATAATTGCTTGTTAAATTTTTAAATGTCTTCGCCGAACCATGCATCATACCTCCTACATGATGACATGATTATTGAATTTCGATTCTTCTGGGCAAACCACTAGCAAAGAGTCAGTCATATCATTATCCTTACCTCCAGAAAGATGAAATAGAGAGGATTGTAAATAAGATGCTTAAAACAAGGGTCATTCGACCAAGTTGCAGCCCCTACTCTTCACCAGAGCTCCTCGTACAAAAGAAAGATAGAATATGGTGAATGTGCATAGACTACCGAGCTCTAAATGACATAACCATCAAAGATAAGTGCCCTATTCTAGAAGATGAATTACTTGAATAATTAAGGGGAGCATGAGTCTTCACGAAGCTAGACCTTCGATCCAGATTTCACCAAATTCGGGTCTACGAAGATAACATACTGAAAAGTACATTTCAGACGCACAACGACCACCAAAAGTTTTTGATAATGCCCTTAAGCCTCACCAATGCTCATCCACCTTCCAGAGCCTTATGAATAATATTTTCCGGAGTTATCTTTGTAAGTTTGTATTGGTTTTCTTCAACGACATCCTTATTTACAACTCTTCACTTGAAAGTCATTTTTAGCACTTACGACTTGTTTTGACGATTCTTTGGGAGCATATTATTTTTGTCAAATAATTAAAATGTAGCTTTCTTTGACAAAAGGTGGCATATCTTGGGCACCTCAAATTAGAAGGAGTGGTGGTAGACCCTTCCAAAATGCAAAGCTGACCGACACCTAAAACATAAAATCACTGTGTGGTTTCCTCGGTTTGACGGGCTATTACCATAAGTTCGTCAAAGACTATGGAAAGATTAGTGCACCCCTCACATCCTTGCTGAAAAAAGATGTTTTTCAGTAGTTAGACAAAGCCTCTACTACCTTCGACGATCTCAAGGTAGCCATGACGTCAACGCCCGTACTAGCGCTACATGACTTTGACAAATCTTTTATTATTGAAGTCAATGCATATGGAGTTGGGATCGGCACCATCCTCGTGCAAGATGGCTGACCTCTTACTTACACCAACAAGGCATTATCTCCCTCCCATCTAAAAATATCTATCTATGATAAGGATATTCTTGTGATTGTGCACGCAGCGACAAAGTGGAGACCTTACTTGATCTACTAGCGCTTCTAAATAAAAACTAACCACAAGAGCCTTAAATATTTTCTGGAGTAGAATATATCCTCCCATGAATAGAAAAATTAAGTAATAAAGCTTCTTGGGTGTAATTATGAAATAACTTATAAAAAATGAGAAGAAAATATTGTTGCAGATGCACTTTCACAGCTACCCGAGCAACCTGAATTTTTGGCTATCTCCCTTCAAACCAGTAGCTTTCTCAAGGACATTAGAAAGGAATGGCGATATGATCCAGAGACCAGCAAGATCATTAAAAAATTACAGGAACCAAGCTCTGTGGCCCATTGTGATTTAAATGACTTGCACTATAAGGGATGCATCGTACTTGTATTGGTTTTTCCTTTTATAAAAAGTATCCTACAATAGATGCATTCCACACCAGCAGCGGAGCATTCCTGATTCCTTAGAACTTACAAGAGAATTAAGTAATTTTTTTATTAGAAAGGGATAAAAAATATTATTACTGAATTTTTAGCATAGTGCGACGTATGCCAATGACATAAAGGCGAAATAGTGGCAAGCTCTAGAAAGCTACAACCTCTACCCATATCAGACTTGTTGTTGACTGATATATCAATGAATTTTATCGAAGGAGAAAAAGGTATAATTCTCATAGTAGTTGATCATCTTACGAAGTACGCCCACTTTTGTGCTATCCACAACCCCTACACTGCTTCTAGCATTGCTCGAATCTTTATGAAAAATATTGTAAAATTGTATGAGATGCCAAGATCTATTGTAAGTGATTGTGATAGGGTCTTCACCAGTAAATTCTGGACTGAGCTCTAAGTTGTAGGACACCAAATTAAAGATGAGCTCGACATACCATCCACAGATCGATGACCAAACTGAAGTGGTGAACAGGTGCTTAGAGATATACCTCTGATGCGTCAGTAGTGTAATATCTCTCATTTAGAAATTATTAATTTATTTGTATGGTAAGAAATATGTTTTTGAGTGTTGTAAGACTTAGTTATAAAATTTGAGGATCTCTTTGTAAAAAATAAAGGACCTAATCATAAATATTAAAAATAAAAGGACTAAAATGTAAAATATACAAAACAACAAATTCCACCACCTCAGCCTCTACTTCTTCTCTCTTAAGAAAACTTGAGTAGATGGAAGAGCCAGAAATGGTAAAAGGTATTATGTTCTTGTTACTACTAAATCGACAGGGACAAGAGTTAATCGACAGGGACAAAATCTTATTACTACTGAACGATAATCTCTTAGCTGCCTAAGCTAGGATGAAGTAGCAAGTTGACACACATCGAAGCAAAAGAGAGTTCTTTGGGGGCGATTCGATCTTTCTTCATCTACAGTCATACAAGCAAACGTTAATCAACACACGGGCATCCATGAGGGAGGAACCCTTATAGCGTTCTAAGGAGGCTGATCACCTATAGAGATCAACCCCAATAGTAGAATCTATAAGGGTTCTAACAGATTTGTCTCAACTCAAAGAAAAAGATAGTACGCATTCTAGTCACGATTCGCTTAGCTTATTTCAAAAAGTATGTGGTTTTATATTTACCTTATATATGAGATTTGAAGCTGCATAGAATTTATGAGCTCTCCACTAAGGAACCTGCCACCTCTCTTTTATTTGATGAAGAAACCATCATTGAAGCAATTAATAGAAAAAATAACTATAATCGGACCCTTCCAAAATGCAAAGCTAGTCAACACCAAGAACATAAAATTGCTGCACGATTTCCTCAGTTTGATGGGCTACTACCATAAGTTCATCAAAGATTATGGAAAGATCAGTGCACCCCTAACATCCTTACTGAAAAAAAAAAGTTTTCCAATGGTCAGACAAAGCCTCTGCTACCTTCAACTATCTCAAAGCAGCCATGACGTTAATGCCCATACTAGCGCTACCCGACTTCAACAAAATTTTCGTCATTAAAGCTGATGCATCCGAAGTTGGGATCGACCGTCCTCATGCAAGATAGCCTGTCCCTTGCTTACACCAACAAGGCATTGTCTCCCTCCTATGTAAAAATGTCTATGATAAGAAGATGCTTGCGATTGTGCACGCAGTGACAAAGTGGATACCTTACTTGATCGACCAGTACTTCCAAATAAAACCCGATCACAAGAGCCTTAAATATTTTTTTAGAGCAAAAGATATCCTCTCATGAATAGCAAAAATGAGTAATAAAGCTTCTTGGGTATGATTACGAAATAACTTACAAAAAAAGAGAAGAAAATATTTTTGCAAATGCACTTTCACGACTACCCGAGCAAGTTGAATTTTTGGTCATCTCCCTTCCTACCAGTAGGTTTCTCGAGGACATTAGGAAGGAATGGTGAGATGATCTAGAGACCAGTAAAATTATTAAAAAATTAAAGGAGGAACCAAGCTCCATAGCCCGTTAGGATTCGAAGGACTTGCGATATAAGGGACGCATCAGACTTGTATCAAATTCTCATTGCATAAAAACCATCCTACAAGAGATGCATTCTACACTAGCAGTGGAGCACTCCAGATTCCTTAGAACTTACAAGAGAATTAAGCAAAATTTTTAATGGAGATGGATGAAAAATATTATTGCTGAATTTGTAGCGTAGTGTGGCGTATGCCAACAACATAAATGTGAAATAATGGTAAGCCTCGGAAAGCTACAACCTCTACCCATATCGGACTTGATGTGGATTGATATATCAATAGATTTCATCGAAGGGCTACCCTCATCCTAAGGAAAATGTATAATTCTTATCGTGTTTGACTGTCTTATGAAGTATACTCACTTTTGTGTTATCCGTAACCCCTACACCACCTCTAGCATTGCGCGAATCTTTATAGAATATAAAATTACATGAGATGCCAAGATATATTGTAGGTGATTGTGATAGGGTCTTCATTAGTAAATTTTAGACCAAGCTCTTTCAATTGTAGGGCACCAAATTAAAGATGAGCTTGGCATATCATCGACATACCGATGGCCAAACTGAAGTAGTGAACATATGCTTGGAGACATACCTCATATGTTTCACTAGTGACTGGCCAAATGAATGGATAAAATGGTTCCATTGTGTCGAATAGTGGTACAATACAACCTATTACTCTTATACTAAATGTACCTCATATGAAGCGGTGTAAGGTCGATCACCCCCTGTAATTCTAAAATATATAATTGGCTCAGCCGAAGTAGGTCAAGTCAATCGAGAGTTAATCGACAAAGATAAAATCCTACAACTACTGAAGGATAACCACTCAGCTGCCCAAACCAGGATGAAGCAACAAGCTGACACACATCGAAGTGAAAGGGAGTTCTTTATGGGAGATTCGATCTTTCTTCATCTCCAGCCATACAAGCAAATGTCAATCAACACACAAGCATCCATGAAGTTATCTCTGCACTTTTATGGGTCCTATCAGATCATGGAGCGCATTGAAGCTATGGCGTATAGATTAAACTTACATGTTAATGCTAAGATCCATTATGTCTTCCATGTGTCCTACCTAAAACTCAAGTTGGGAGAGAACGAATCAGCCCAAAGCCAACTATCAAATACTACCACTTAAAGATTTTTATATCCAAGTCCAACCGCAAGCGATACTCGACCGCAGGATCGTGATGCACCACTGATGTCCCTCTACTGAAATGCTAGTGTATTTGGAGTAATTTACTTATTGAAGTTGCCATGTAGAAATCATATGAAGATCTGAAGACCAAGTTCCCAAAGTTCATTGATCCTTAGCTTTGAGGATAAGGCTGATTTGAAGAGGGCAAGCCTGATAGGACCCTAGCAGGGTTGGGTCTTATTCAATCAAGTAGCAACTAATAAAACTATGAGGGATTGTCATAAAAAAAAACCCACCTAGCCACCTCCTATCTTATAAAGCAGGTTGGCTAGGTTTTTAGGGGAAGGAGTCTTGGAGCATTGGGCCTCTTAGTCGTCGCTCATCTTATTGGATAGGTCGACTAAGGTTTGAGGAGGGAACATTAAGAGGAGTTGGGGCCTCCTAGCTGCCGCCCCCTTGTTGGACAAGTCGACTAGGGTGGAGGGATAAAGGAGAAATTTTATTTAAGGTAGGAGTCTCTCTAGGGTTAAGGTTTAGAGTCCTATATAAAGCATGTAGTCACCACCACCTTTCATCAAGCAATAGATCTCTTTTATTCAGCCTTTGTGGTCGACTACCTAGGAGGAAGGAACCCCTATAACGTTCCAAGGAGGTTAATCTCTTATAAAGATCAATCCTAAGCTTAGAATCTATAAGGATTATAATAAATCTATTTCAGGTCGAAGAAAAAGATAGCAAGCATTCTAGTCACGATTCCCTGAGCTTATTTTAAAAAGTATGTGGTTTTACATTTACCTTATATATGAGATTTGAAGCTGCATAGAATTTATAGCTATGTAGTGATGAACCTGCCACCTCTCTTTTATTTGATGAAGAACCATCGTTGAAGCAATTAGTAGGAAAAAGAACTTATAATCGGACCCAGCAGTGAAGCCACTTGAAAGAAGAGAAGGGTTTACCCACGAGTAAAGAGAGCAATCAAGTCTTGCTACTCACCTACTACAAAAATAGAATATTACATAATAGATGTTATTTTCGATATTGCTTCTCCCCCTCATCCATTAGAGAGATGAAGACCTGAGATAAGATTCTCCCTTCACTAGACTGAGCTCATAGCCTCTTTTTCCCGTTGGGTGCTGCGAAGAGTTTGTGCTCCGTATAGGATACTGATCTAAGAGCTGCTTGCTTACCTATAAGGGTTGTAAGCACTCAAGTATCCCTTGTTCGGAAAGATGTTCACTCGTTAACTTAGCTGCATCACCTCTTGTTATACGCGTGAAGAAAGCTCTTTCTCTTTGCCAGACACTCACTTTAACTGAATGAAAAGAGTAAGGAGTTTCCCATTCTATAATTATATACAAAAGATAGAGACACCATTAATCTTTGACAAGGCGCTAACTGAGTTTACAGACATTGCTTTAGATCCTAATTGGAGTAGCCTTAGCCTCTACTTTAGAACAGACAATTCATAAGCGGATGATACTGCTTCGGCTTCTATAGAGGATTCAACACAGAAAGATTCCACTATAACGGAACTTAACCACGCTTAAGAAGTTAGCTATGTTGCCCCACTGTCGGTTCTTTAAATGCATATTGACTATAATGATATCCCTACTGCTGCTCGTCGTCAACAAAACCAAATTCTACTCGGGATGAAACTAGAAAAGAAGGATAACCATTGCCAACCTACAACTAAGACAGATTCAACTCTACCACAAGGAGCAGATACAGCTGATGATCTCTACTCTTTCTCCTCTACTACTATCTCTACTCTTTCTCGTATACTAATTCATTTCAACAACTTCCTAACACCCAAGGCAGCTCACTTAAACACAAGCAATACGACGAATTTGTTGCAGTGCAGTATTCTTACTCGTCTCGATAGTAAGAATTGTTAGAATTAAACTTATTCAATTTTTACGAAAAGATTAATTTCATTATAAGAAAGATTCATTTCATCAAGAAAAAATATTTATGGAATAACAAGTCAAATTGACTATTGATTCTTGAAAATATTTATTGAAAGAGAGAGATTCTTTCTTAGTGCATAAATGTAATATATCTTTGGGGACTATATAAACCTCATATGTTGTGTCATGAAAAATATAGATTTTATAAAATTATAAAAATATTAAGAAAAATACAGAAGATTTAGTCTTCTCCTACTCTTCCTTAGTGTGATAACTCTATACCTTCTTCCTATCCACTTCAACAATTGGTATTAGAGCTATGGTTTCATCCTCAAACTCCTTCCAACTCCAAATCCTTAGATTGATAGAAGAAAATTATGACATATGGTGCATCCAAATGAAGGTTCTTCTAGGCTTCCAAGATACATGAGAGTTTATAAAAGATGGATTTGTTGAACGAAGTCCAGTAGAAGAAGGAGCAATAAATACAAAAGCAAAAGAGCAACTCAAAAATAGAAGAAAGAAGGAGAAAAAGGCCTTGTTCACGATCTACCAAGGGCTTGATGATACAACTCCAGCAAATACTTCAAAAGAGGCTTGGGAAATGCCTCAAAAAGCATTTGGTGGTGCTGATAAGATAAAAAAAATCTGTCTATAAGTTTTATGAGTCAATTTTTAAAAATTACAACAAGGTACTTCTGAAATATTATTTCACAAAAGTTATTTCTATTGTTCATCAAATAAGAAGAAATTGTGAGCAAATAAATGATCAAAGAGTGATATAAAAAATATTAAGATCACTAGATTCAAATTTTGATTTTATTGCTATTGTGATTGAAGAGTCTAAAGATTTGGAACAAATATCTTTAGAACAACTTATAGGTTCCCTTTAAGTTCATGAACAAAGGATTACAAAAAGAGCAGAAGACAAAACTGTGGAACAAGCACTACAGACTAAGCTTACTCTTGAAAATAAAGGTGAATCAAATTTTCAAAGAGGAAGAGGTCATGGATAAAGAGGAAGAGGTGGCATAAATCAGACTTATCAAGAATCTCCAAACAATAAAGGTGTTGGAGAAAATTCTGGCCAAAGAGGCCGAGGTTATGGTTGAGGACATGGCCGAGGCCGTGGACATGGCAAAAATTCTAAAGTTCTGAAATACAATGCTATGTTCGCAAAAGGTATGGGCATTACTCCTTTGAATGTTATTATAATTCTAACAATCAAGGTGATAAGGTAAATTTTATTGAAAAAAAAAGAAGAAAGAAAACCAAGTTTTGCTAATGATATGATAATTTGAAGGAAGATCAGTCTATGACATGGTATCTAGATACAGGAGCTTCAAATCACATGTGTAGTATTAAATAATTATTTTCAGAAATGGATACAAGTTATTCTAGAAATATTACATTTGAAGATTTGTCTCAAAGATCAGTAAGAGACAAAGGTAAATTGTTCTTGGACTCCATAATGGCATAGAATTCTGTATTTTATATGTTAATTATGTGCCTGATATAAAAAAATAATATTCTTAGTTTTGGATAATTACTTGAAAAATATTATAAATATTGAGATGAAAGTTATGACTCTTTTAATTTATGATAAGGCTAAGACATTAATCTCACATATGAAAATGATGAATAATCGAATGTTTCCTCTATATTTGTATATTTTTGATTGATCAAATTGTTTTAAGACTGATATTGAGGACATTTCTATATTATGACATCTTATATATGCACACTTAAGTTTTTAGGCTTTAAAACTTCTAGAGAAGTTTAATATGGTGACAAGAATGCCAAGAATTGATCGTCCATCAAAATTATGTGAAGTATGTATTATGGGTAAGCAAGAAAGAAAGCCTTTCAAGATTAGCAGAACAAAAAGAGTGTGGCATCGACTTGATCTGGTACACTCGGATGTTTGTGGCCCTATCAGCCCAATATCACTTGGAGGAAGCATGTATTTTCTTACCTTCACTAATGATCATAGTGGCAAAACTTGGATCTACATTTTAAAGGAAAGGAAAGTAGTTTTAAACAAATTCAAAGAATTTAAATACTTGATTGAAAGACAAAGTGGTTGTAAGATTAAATATTTATGAATAAATAGAGGTGGTGAATATACATCAAATGAACTTGAAAGTTTTTGTAGAAATAATAAAATTTTACATCAATTTACTATGTCATACACACCTCAACAAAATAGTGTTTCAGAAAGGAAAAATAGAATTATACTTAATATAGTCTGATGCATGTTAAAAAAAAAAAAGATTTCTAACGAATTTTGGGGGGATGTTGTTGCTTGTGTAGTTAATTTGCTTAACAGGTTTTCAACAAGGCGAATTGGTAATTCTACAGTAGAAGAAGTATGGAGCCTGCAGAAACCTAGAGTTGATCATTTAAGATTTTTTGAAGTGTTGCATTTACCAAGATATCAGAAGAAAAAAGAACAAAACTTGAAGATAAAAGTTAGACATGTATTTTATTAGGTTATACTGAGAATTCCATTAGTTACAAACTCTACAATCCTATCATAAATAAAGTTGTGATGTCTAGAGATGTTGAGTTTGATGAATAACAAATTTGGGATTGGAAAAGTAATGAACAACATAAAAAAGCTATATCATCAGAAGAGGATGATATAATACAAGCAAGCATATAAGAGACTTTACCAGAATCATCACCGAGATCAACTAGGTCACATGATTCAAGAAGTTCGATTATAAGAAGGACAAGACCGATTCAGGAGCTATATAATGTGACTTAAAGAATTGATACTAACAATGATTTACTTTTTTTATTTTATCTTTTTGCAAGATATGATCCATTAACTTTCAAAAAAGCTTGTAAATAAGAAAAATAAAGACAAGCTATGAAAGAGATTAATGCTATCAGTAAAAATGATACATGAGAGCTTACTACACTTCCAGAAGACCACCAAGTGATTGGTGTTAAGTGAATCTTCAAAACAAAAAGAAATACATATGGAGAGGTGGAGAAATACAAAGCACGATTGATCGCAAAGGGATATAAACAACAATATGGGATCGACTATGAAGAAGTGTTCGCACTAGTTACTCGATTGAAGACAGTAAGATTAATTATCTCCCTAGCAGCTCAAATGAAATGAGAAATTTTACAAATGGATGTCAAATCAGTATTTCTTAATGGAATTATTAAAAAAAGATATATATTCAACAACCCCTTGGTTTTATTATTTATGAACAAGAAGACAAAGTATACGAGTTAAAAAGAGATCTTTATAGGCTTAAACAAGAACCACAAGCATGTAATTCTTGGATAGATGCTTATTTTATTCAAAATAATTTTTCTAAATATCCACATAAACATACTCTCTATACGAAATCTAACTCTGATGGAGATATCATGTTTATATACCTGTATGTAGATGATTAATATTTACAGGCAGTAGTAGCTTCATGATTAAAGATTTTAAATATTCTATGTAGAAGGAGTTTAAGATGACTGACTTGAGTCAAATGACTTATTTCCTCAGTATTGAAGTTATACAAAACAATAAAGAAATTTTTATATCTCAAGGAAATTATGCAAAAGAGGTTCTAAAGAAGTTCTCCATGGAAGATTGTTATCCTATAGATATACCTATTGAATATGGCACCAAGTTGACCAAGGAAGCTGAAGGTAAATACATTAATCCAATTTATTACAAAAGTCTAGTTGGATGTTTAAGGTATTTGACATGCACTAGACCTGATATACTATTTGGAGTTAGTTTAATAAGTAGGTACATGGAAGCTCCTAAGACTTCTCATTTAAATATTGCTAAAAGAATTTTATGATATATTAAAAGAATAATTGAGTATGAAATGTTATATTCATCATCAAAAGGACTGGATCTAATTGGATATAGTGATAGTGATTAGGTTGGAAGTTGTGATAATCGAAAGAGTATAACTTGATTTGTATTTTATTTTGGTGGAGCTATATTTACTTGATCTTTAAAAAAATAACATATCGTTGCTCTATCAAGTTGTGAAGCAGAATATATAGCACCATCTTTTTGTGTTTGTCATGCAATATATCTAAGAAGATTATTCCAAGAACTTCATATGCCACAAGAGAAGTCAACAAAAATTTATGTTGATAATAAATCAGCTATTGCCTTAGTTAGGAATCTAGTTTACCATGAAAGATCAAAACATATTAACACAAGATTTTATTTTATAAAATATCAAAAACAAAGAAGTGGAGCTACATCATGTCAAGACAAGTGAACAAGTGGTCGACATATTTACAAAACCTCTCAAATGTGAAATATTTTAATAATTTCGAAGGAAACTTAGCATGTTGGATGGAAGAAATTTAAGGGGAGAGAATCTTGGAATTAAATTTGTTCAATTATTATGAAAAGATTAATTTCATCAAGAGAAAATATTTATGAAAGGACAAGTCAAATTGGCTATTGATTCTTGAAAAGATTTCTTGAAAAAAAGAGATTTATTCTTATTGCATAAATATAATGTATCTTTAGAGACTATATAAACCCCATATGTTGTGTCATAAAAAATATAGAGGAAATAAAATTATAAAAATATTTAGAGAAAGATAGAAGATTTAGCCTTCTCCCACTCTTCCTTAGTTTGATAACTCTATCCCTTCTTCCTATCCACTTCAACAAAAAGACCCATGTAGCTAGGATGGTCAGTTTGCTGGAAAGGGATGGGGATGCCGTGTATTTAGACAAATCTATACCATATCAGTTGAAAAAAGGACTGATTTTGTGATACTGAACTCTATCTCATTTGCCTCAAACATCAAACACGGGACTTCCCCTTTAGCACTCAACTCATTCAGTTATTGTTGTTAGTATGGCGTTTAGTCTTGTCCCCTGCCTAGGTAAGATGGATAATGGGTAATTAACCATATGCTCTCAATAATTGAACAGTAAAAGAATAAACATAAAATAAAGAGAATGGTTCGCTGTGTAAGATAGAAAGAAATAACCAACCTACTTTATCTTAGGCAGGAAGATCAGAACGAAAGAAGCAAGTAGAAGAATTTAACTCAAACATAAGAATAAAACTAGATACACAGAATAAAAGTCGAACATTAAACTACCAATACAAAGTTTGGAAGTTAGAATTACAGTTATAAGCATAAACAATGAAACACACAAAAAGTAAGAATGAAACTTAGAATGAAAGAATGTAGTCTCGGAAACTACAAGAGCTCTGAATGGAAAGTATGAATTCCAGAATTGAGTTGACTCTAGTTCATGGGCATAATAAAGTACCGGTTAAGTGTCGGTTCAACACAAGGAGGATTAGAAGCAGTATGTTAAGCTGAAGAATGCTTTTGCTTAGCTACACACCTTACTCCCGCGGCACGCTATCTTTTAACCAAGCGATTACTCTCTTTTGCGAGATACGATTTTATTTCTGTGAATACCGATCCTTTCTTCCCAGACCCCTTTTAAAGCCTCATCGGCCAAGGTTATAAGACTCCTATAGTTTCAAAAGTTTGCTCGCTAGTGGTGTGTTCAATTGGTCATGTGTTGTGCCTAAGCATACCAACCCTGGGGCGAGATTAACCTTATTTCATTTGAATCTAAAGTATTATGCCCGGGATTAACTTATTATAAGAAATGATTATTTTATTTGAATCTAAAGTATTATGCCTTGGGATTGTATACTCTATTATAATACAGCTCATGCGAATCCTATTCCAAGAGGTTATAAATAAAATTGTTCATAGTAAGCGAATTATTTAATGTACTCTGCGGCGGGAGCTCATATCCTTTCTTTCTTTCTTTCTTTCTTTCGTATTCTAGGTGTAGGCAGAGACAACTACTTGCTTATCGAAAAATAACGATCGACAAATTTCTTTCACTATTTCCTATGCCAACATATTTCTTTTACTATTCTTTTATTATAAGATTATTTTTGTCATCATTCTATTATGTTTACTATTCTATTATACTATTATATTTAATATTATATTATATTATATTATAATTAAAGGTAGGCACGAGCGACATATAGGTTCAATATATCTATTGCAGAGGTGCATAATACTTTTTGTTGAAACCTCCAGGTTAGGTGCGTAAGCCTATATATAACGCTCTATTTAATAAGGGTAGGAGGATATCAAGCTAGCTAGCTATCTTAGGTTTAGCAGTCTCCTGCTAGGATAGCTTAATAATCAATAGATACCATCTGGCGAATCATGTTCTTCTCCCAGAGCTGATAGCTCTTTCTTTAGAAGAGACGTTGCCCACCTTTTGTTATCTCCCTCTCTGGCCACAAACCTTTTCTTCCACAAAAGCAATTATTTATATTAATTAAAAGATAATATATATATTTTTTAAAATACTAAAAAATCTATCATATCTAAATAAATCTTATCCTCAAACTAATCACATCATCATCTAAATTAGATTTAGATTTTAATTTTTATCTGATCCTAGCTCCTTAAATCAGTCTTAACTATTTGATTATTTCCAACAATTCTCAAGTTAGTAAGAACTAGTTGAGTCGGGAGCCTAATCTTTAGGTCTTATTCTTTCTTCGGAGCACAAGGAGGGGGCAATTTTGACCTTGCTTTTAAGCATGTCTCCTATCCTAATCATCTTGTACTTACCTAGTTAAATCACTCCCCCCTAGTAAAGATTAGCTAGGTAAGACTACTAGTAAAGGTTAGCTGGTTAAATACTATATAAATACTTTTAACTTTCAAAGGGGCGGATAATACTTTTATGATTCCCAAGTAACTGATGGAAGGGAATCTATCACATGAGTTTTCTCCTAAGGAGATTTTTTTTTTTTTTATTGATCAATCCCGCCACCGAGTGGAAAAGTTGTTGATGTGAAAAACACCACACTTTGTCAAAAGCTAAAATTTTTTAACTTAGTATCGCTAGGATCATCGTTATAAATATTTCTGTGAAAAAATTATTATTAGTTCTCTTGCTTCAACATTAATATCCTAAGGATAAATTCAGAGTTCATACTAATGGTATCAGTAGCTGTTGGTATTGATTTTTTTTTTGTAGAATTTTAGAGAAAAGGAGAAAAAAATAGTAGAGAACATCAGGAGTAATTTCAATATATAGTCTACAATGCTTTGAAATGAACCAAGAATACTTATTTATATTGACTAAAAGATAGAGTATAGAGATTTTTAAAATATTAAAAAATTTATTATATTTAATAAATCTTATATTCGTTTAAACTAATCTCATCCCCATCTAAATTAGATTGAGATCTAAATATTTATTTATTTATTTATTTTATCTAATTTTAACTACTTAAATTAATCCTATATGCTTAAATTGTTCTTAACTACTTTAATTAATTTAAACCGTTCATTCATTCCATTTGCTTTCCATTCTGACAAGTAGTAGAAGTCTAAGATGAAGTCGTGATGCTCTTTAATTGCAATCACTTGCTTGATCTTTGATCGTCTAGCTGTCCCCTAAGGTCTTGGATAGAGTTAGTTCCATTACCTATCTTTATTTGCTTGAGCCTATATTGTATCAGTCTTGGATTGGATACAGTAGTTATCTTTCTTAATATAATAAGAAAGAGTGCAAAATGAGGAAATTTCTTATGTAAAAAGCAAGCACTTTTTATGTTGGGATTGAAGGAACATGACAGAAAAGAACCATATAGCTTTAGCATATGAAATTAGTTCTCGGTATCCGTCATGCCCTTTTGTTATAAAATAATGTCTGATTTGGTAACAACAGAACCTGAAATGAAGCCATTCCTAATAGGAAGTTTCTAGTGGTCTTTCTTTAGGAGCGATAAAAGTGACTGATAGCCCCACACACACAAAAAAAAAGCATAGACCTTTTTATTCTTTTGTTTCGACCCATCTTTTTATACATTAGAGAAAAAAAAGACAAATGTGATAGAAGATTAGATTTAAATAAAATTTTCTCAATTGAATGAGAAAATTTCGTAGATTAGTTAAGGAAAATCCTTATCTTCATCTTCATATGTATAAATAAATAATGAATCAATGAATAAATTAGGATTTTCATTACTTTTTTCTACTTTAATATGGTATCAGAGCCTTTCTCTTTATAAGAGATATTATCTTTCTTTATTCGTTGTCCAACAACAGCTTCTTTCACCACTTGATCGCAATGACCCTTCTTTCTCGTGAGCTTTCTCTTCCCCCGTTAGACCCACCATCATCGGTTTCCTCACTCCTCTATCTAGATGTCCTTCTGCACGAGACCATCTTTCTCTTGCACTACCACTGTCGCATCAGCTCCAATGAGCAGCAATACCTTCCCTACCCCATCTACAGTAGACAATGACTTCTACACCTACTCGACGGCTTTCTTTCGTCTCCGAAGCCCAATATCTCCGCCATCGGCATCGTACCTCCTACAGCCTATGTCGCTTTGTTCTCTCTGCCGAGAACACCTATAAGGGCCACTGCCCATAGACTCTCGGTGCTCTACTCAGAGGGTGTAGCAAGCACTTTCTCGCTATCAAAAGACAGCAAATCCCTCTACCGACGTCTTTACTTCTCGCATCGCCGGTCCACCGTCATCGACTCCTCTGCCGAGGGCTCCTCTTCCTTGCCCTCTCCTATCGTAGCGAGCACGTTCTCTGCCACTGTTTGTCTTGGAGAGACCTAACCTGGCTTGGCTTTGGCACTGTCGTCGGTGCCAGCATCTTCGTCACGAGCCATGAAAGATGTCGCCTTCCCTCTTTGCTACCAACATCTCAAGCAAGAAGGAACACCACCATTGCCTTCCTTTGCCTTAATTTAATTGTTGTCAAACAACGATAAACTCATTCCTTTTGTTAGATCTATTTATTTGATCATATCTCTAGCAACAGAGGACAATCCCTTGCTTACCTCATCCTCCTACTGCCATCACCCATTCTCTCCGCTAGTCGCACCCAGTGTCTTCTAGCGATTGGCATTTATAGTGCACCCGTCAATGCTGACTCCTACTTCCTCTCCTCCGCTGGTGGTAGCCCTCTACTATCCAATTGTTAGAAAACCTCAGCGGGTGCACCACATACGTAGCGAAAATCTAAACAAAAATCAGTTTCCCAAGCAGATTAAATCATCGTGCAAAAGATTGGGATCGTGAGAAAAACATAAAATCAAAAAATTATATCATGTGTGAGAAATTGATTACCTAGGGAGATCGTATATCCCTATATTCCAGATCTAGTTGGAGAAGACAAAGAAAGTCAAGTGTCTTCCTCTCTAGTGGTATCCACACGATGGACCTCTATAGTGAACTCCTCCAATCTGAACTCACAACTCTTGCACAGAGGAAGAGAGGAGAATAGGAGGGGGAGGCCAAAGCTGCATCCTATCAATCATGAGTCTCCTCTCCTATTTATAGAGAGCTATCAAAAACCTAGGGCTCCTACCTTAGTGGGTATTGGATCTTCATCTAATTATCCACTAACCTTGCATTATTGGATTTCTCTCTAATAATCTCCTTAGGCCTCTAATTGTGCCTTAATCAAGGATCCCATCGATATCGGGTCTTATCTAATGAGAATATGGGCTAATTGGATCTCTATCAAATCCTTTGTTCGCTGAAGCATCCACCATATGTGTGTGACCCTCTAGGCCCAATACCGAAATGGTCATGAGTCACTCCTATCAGAACTCCTTATAATATAATGAATCATTATTTTCATAATAATTCACTTAACTCATCGACTATAAGCATACTAAGTCACTATATCATAGTTCCCAGACGGTACAAAGGATCGAATCCATCGGACCTATCTGTCCTCAGTTATTATGTATCTATAATCCCTCATCCAATCAATATCCCAAAGAACGTATATTGGACATGGTACTATCAGGTCACATATGGAATCAGTTTGTCTTGCTCTAATCGGATTCTACCGGAGAACTCCTTCTCTCTCAATCTAAATGACCCTGGCTAGAGATTTGTCTGAGCAAGCATATATGATATATTCCTCTCATGATACAGAGAGTGGATGATCTTCTATTAAGACTCAATTATCTTCGTAAGGTTGGCTATTAATCCCGATAACTAGTTGTACCAGATCTGAAACTTTCCAAACCTATAAGTCTAGCGTCAAAGAAATGAGTACTCATATAAAGCATCCTTGGGCTCTCAAGTCAAAAGACTAAAAATACAACTGAGACTATGAAATCATTGTCTGACATTAGGTATCATCAACTATACAGCATTCCATAAGCGGATCAATTAGTGAACTCATTCCCCACTAAGCACTTATACTATATCCTTAGTGTCTTCACACAAGTGCCTATGAGACCAGCCGCCTCCATCATATGGACGGGTATATAGTACATCGGTCTGTCCGATTATCTCAATGTCCCTCTCAAGTAACCTATGTCCGGGATTATTCAGGATATGTGTTTAAAGGTGAATCAATCTTATTATCATGATCTCATCACGATCTGATTCTCAATACACAAAACTAAGAACATCACAATATATATGCAACAGATAATATAATGTGAGAGCCAATATTAATCATAAGTAAAATAGATCACGCAGTGTGTCACATGTGTCATCACTCACGTGATTGGCTTGCAGGGCACTTGTAACTAGTAATCTCCCACTTGACCTAAAGTCAATCACCTATGTGTCTGATCCCCATCGGACCCATATGACTCTCAAATACAATATGAGCGAGCACCTTCGTTAGTAGATCTGTAATGTTATCTTCAGATAGAACTCTTTCCATTGTTATATCTTTACAGGCTATGATCTCTCTAATTAGATAAAACATACTCAGAATATGCTTAGACTTTTAATGAGACCTAAGTTTATTTGCTTAAGCGATTGCCCAGTTGTTGTCGCAGTATATGGGAATTGGCTCTATACTGGTTGGTATGATTCTCAAATCTTTGATGAACTTCTTCATCCACACCCTTTCCTTTGTTGCTTCTGCTATAGCAATGTATTCCGCATTTGTGGTCGAGTCAGCAATAGTATCTTATTTGAAACTCTTCCAACTTACTGCTCCTCCATTTAGGGTAAAAATATACCCTAAATTTAACTTGCTATTAATAATGTCGGACTAGAAACTCGAGTCCATGTAGCCCTTAGCCTAGAGGCTACCCCTTTTATATACTAGTAAAAGATTTCTAGTCCTTCCCAAGTACTTAAGGATATACTTTACTGTCTTCTAGTGTTCTAAACCTGGATCTACCTAATACCTGCTCGTGACACTTAGAGCATATGCTATATCAGGTTGGTACATAGCATAGCATACATAATAGACCCTATCGCTTAGGCATAAGGTATCTTATCCATGTCTGCCCTTTCTTCAGGAATCTTTGGGGACATACTCCTAAAAAGTGATATTCCATATCTCATCGGTATGAGACCTCTCTTAGAATTTTTCATGTCAGACCTTTTGACAATGGAGTCTATGTACCTAGATTGAGATAAGCCAGGCATCCTCTTTGATCTATCTCTATAGATCTAGATCCCCAAAATATAGGATGCTTCCCTTAAATCCTTCATGGAGAAGTTTCTGGATAGTCAAGTCTTTACTGTGGAGAGCATTCCTATATCATTCTCAATGATTAGGATATCATCCACATACAACACCAAGAAGGTGATATCACTCCCACTTACCTTCCTATACACACAAGGTTCATCTTCATTCTTAATAAAGTCATAAGATCTAATCGTCTTATCAAATCTTATGTTTCAACTTTAGAAAGCTTGCTTTAGTCCATAAATAAACTTGAGCAACCTGTACACTTTATCTGGACTCTCTCTGGATGTAAATCCCTCTAGTTGTATTATATACACCTCATCCTCGAGGTGTATAAAGAGGTGTCCACTGGGATAGAATCCTATCATTCATGAGAAAATGGGTGAACTCTGTACTTAAGTACTCTCCTCCTCGATTTGATCAAAAAGTCTTAATACTCTTTCCAATTTGGTTCTCTACCTCATTCTTATATTCCCTGAATTTCTCAAAGGCCTCAGATTTATACTTTATTAAGTATACGTGTCCATACCTAGATAAATCATCAATAAATATAATGAAGTATGAGTAACCACCTATAGCCTGAGTCGACATGGGACCACATACATCACTATGTATGAGTTTCAATAACTCAGTGGCTCTCTCTCCAGTTCCACTAAAAGAAGAGTTGGTCATCTTCCCACGAAGGCAAGGTTCGCAAGTTGCATATGACTCATAGTCAAATGAATCTAAGTATTTATTTTTTATTAACTTTTGAATCCTTCCCTCGTGTATATGACCTAACCTATAATATCATAGATATATATTATTTACCTTATCTCTTTTCCTATTAGACATATTTATATTCATGATGTATGGAGAAGTGTCTAATATATATGTCATTTATAAGGGTCCCTCTAGTGATGATCTCATCATCTATAATTATTGAACAAATATTATTCTCAAAAACTAATTTATATCCACTAATTATCAAATAAGAGATGAAAATAATATTTTTAATAATAGAATAAACAAAATAACATACATCTAATGTAATAATAGCTCCACCAGATAGATGTAGGATGACCTCCCCAATAGCAATTGCAGTAACTCTTGCTCAATTGCCCATCTTGAGGTCTATCTCGTCTTTAGCCAATCTCCTAGGTCTTGCTAGAACCTGTGACGAATTGCAGATATGATAAGCACTCCTAGTATCCAATACCCATGTGTTATTATTAAAATCTGACAAGCGGAGACTAATCATCAATATACTTATAGCTTCTCCAAGCTTCTGTTTCACCTTATCTGTAAGGTAGTCCTTACAGTTCCTTTTTCAATACTTGTCTTAGCTATAGTGGAAGCAATGTACTTTGTCCTTTGTTGGGCCTATCTTAGCAACCTTTGTCTTCCCCGATCGTTCTTTTCCCTTGCCCTTCTTAAGGGTCTTACCAGCCTTTATTTTCTTATTAGTCTCACCAATATAGAGAACTAGCTTCTCTTTCTTGATGGTGTTCTCAACTTTCCTCAACATATTAAGGAGCTCAGATAGAGTCACCTCAAGCTTGTTCATATTAAAGTTAATAATGAACTGTGAAAAGGAATCCGGTAGGGACTGAAGTATAAGATCAACACATAGGTTATCATCTAGGACTATCTATATATTTCACAAAACGAGCGATCTCATTCTTACTTATCCTTTCCTGCAGCATGGGCACAATCATGTTAAGGACATATAGAAGTTTCTCCTCCGTGAGAATAATTCTCAAATTGCGAAGCCTTTGGACCAATAAGGCGGTTGGCATCAAGTATGTCATGTAGGTGGTTGCAAGCGACAAACAAGATATAGCATAAATTAATAACATACAAATTTTATAAAAAATACTAATTAAAATATGGACTTCTATCTTAATGTACTCCCACTATTTTCCTAGCAAATCACGCGACATCCTCGCCACGTAAGTCGGAAGTCTCCAACAGACTCCTAGTGGGGATCAAAATCCAATTGGCATCTTAGTGCAACCTCAAGGGACTCGACCAATTACACTAAGCCCAAAAGGTATGCAACTCTTGCCAATCACAACTCCTTGTGATTTCTGTCATGTTCGACCTCTAAATCATCATGGTCTCGATTGCTCGACCAACCTTAGTTAAGTCATCACCATCGTTACAACATGAGTCTGATTCGATGGATATACTCTCGACTGCTCGACCAAGTCATACCATGTCCTCAGGTCACCGGTGACATCTATATGTCGTATGCAAGAACTCGATCATGTAGATAGGTGAGCCTTGAGTGACTCGACTAACTCAACATATGTTGTGATTCAATTTCTTCCTATAAAGATGGAAGACCATGTGAGTCAATGTTATTGCCTCACGCTTACCGACTTAATATTATCGTAGGATGGGTTTTTGTTTTGTATCGATCTCCTAATATATCATGTCATACATATATATATTTAATATATATCTATATCGCATATATATATATATATATATATATATATATATATATATATATATATATATATATATATATATATATATATATATATATATATATATATATATATATATATATATATATATACACACACACACACACACGCATATATCTAGTAGGTGTATAACACATCACATATGCAAGCCACATCGGATAATCATGAGCCATCACCTAATATGATTAAGCCCGAGCCAATGGGCCTAATCACTCACAATAGGATCTGTGTATGCATTGGTGCATCTCTATACCCTGGCTGTTGATTTCATCATCATCGATTTTGTCAGATCGTCATATTACTATACAACATGATCTCTTGCCATAGCATTGTGGGTCCCGCTATCACCTCCATGCTCTCGCTATGTATCTCTATGTAATTACAGATAATCACAAGCACACAGGCTCGATAATAAATGAGAAAAATGGAGGCTCACGGGTCCCTATAACAATAATAATCACAATTACACACATCACAACACATAGTTCATGATCATCCATCCACATCATACATCATATATAGGATTACTAGATATATAATAATTAATTAAACTATTTAATTGATTATTTTTTAAAAATCAAGACATACTTAAAATTTTTAGAATTGTCAAGGGTATTTTCATAATTTTGGATAAGAGGACAGTCCTCAAAATTTTTAGAATTATTGAGGGTATTTTTAGAATTTTATGTATAGGATAGACCTCAAAATTTCTCAAATTATAAGGGGTAGGATCATCCTTTTCTCAAAAGGATACCCTATCCCTTCCATCACCCTTACAACCGGCCTGACCATGGGTAGTCGACCCCACATAGGGGATGGTCGTGGCTGGTGGCCCCTCCTCCTCTTAACGTTTGCTGCTAAAATGTAACAAAAATACGTAGAATGATTCTACGCGATTCAATCTTATCACACATAGTGTAAAACCAATATTTCGCATGAAAACCTTGGCTCTAATACTACTACTGAGAAACCTCAACGGGAGCATCACATACGCAGCAGAAATCAAAACAAAAATTGGTTTCCCCACGTAGATCAAATCGTCATACAAAAGATTGGGATCGCAAGAAAAATGTAAAACCAGAAAATCCCATCATGTGTGAGAGATTGATTACCTAGGGAGATTGTATATCCCTATATTCTAGATCTAAATGGAGAGGATGAAGGAAGTCAAGTGTCTCCCTTTGTAGCAACATCTACATGATTGATCTCTCCAGTAAAACTCCACCAACTTAAACTCGTAACTCTTATGTAGAGGGAGAGAGGAGAATAGGAGGGGGAGGCCAAAGCTGCAGCCTATCAACCATAAATCTCCTCTCTTATTTATAAAGAGCCACTAAAAACCCTAGGGTTCCTACCTTAGTGGGTATTGGATCTCTATCCAATTACCCACTAAACTTGTGTTATTGGATCTCTATCTAATAATCTCCTTAGGCCTCTAATTGGGTCTTAATCAAGAAGCCCATCAGCATAAGGTCTCGTCTAATGAGAATAGGGGCTAATTGGATCTTCATCCAATCCTTTATTCGCTAAAGCATCCACCATATATATGTGATCCTCTAGGCCCGATACCAAGCCGGCTGTGAGTCACTCCCATCAGAACTCTTTGTGATATAATGAATTATTATATCTATAATAATTCACTTGACTCATCGAATATGGACGTACTAGGCCATACGTCATAGTCCCCAAATGGTACAGAGGGATCGAATCCATTGGACTTGTCCGTCCTTAGTTATTATGTATCTATAATCCCTTATCCAATCAATATCCCAGAGACTGTATATTGGATATGGAATTGTCAGGTCATATATGGAATCAGTTTGTCTTGCTATAATCAGATTCTACTGGAGAACTCCTTCTCTCTTAATCCGAATGACCCTGGCCAGGAATTTGTCCGAGTAAGCACATATGAGATATTTCTCTCATGATATCGAGAGTGGATGATCCTCTATTGAGACTCAATTACTTTCGTGAGGTTAGCTACTAATCTCGATAACTAGCTATACCAGATCTGAAACTTTCCAAACCTGTAAGTATAACATCAAAGAAAGAAGTACTCATATAAGGTATTCTTGATGTATCAAGTCAAAGGACCAAATACACAACTGGAACTATGGAATCATTGTTTGACATTAAGTACTATCAACCATACAACATTCCATAAGCGGATCAATCAGTGAACTCATTCTCCAATGAACACATATACTATATCCTTAGTGTCTCTACACAAGTGGCTATGAGACTAGTTGCCTCTATCATATGGATGGGTATATAGTACACCGGTCTGTTCGGTTATCTCGATGTCCCTCTCGAGTAACCTATGACCGGGATTATTCAAGATCTGTGTTTAAAGGTGAATCGATCTTATTATCATGATCCGGTTCTCATTGCACAAAACCAAGGACATCACAATATATATGCAACAAATAATATATTGTGAGAATATGTCAATATTAATCATAAGTAAAAAGATCATGCAGTGTGTCACACATGTCATCACTCACATGATTGGCTTGCAGGGCACCCGTAACTAGCACCAATGACAGCTTCTTACCTCTTATTTAGGTGTTGCTAGCGTGTTCTTCCATAAGAAAGGTGCCACTCCCACTCTATACCACCAGCACCAACTCCTGCACCCTCTCCTCTCATTTGCACCCATCGAAATAAAGCAACTGTTGCTCTGTTTCTTTTGTTGTTGAGACCAACACAACAATCCTGCTAAGGGCGATGCGCGGCCTCTACACCTGTGGCCTCTTTCACTCCCTGCATCCATTGAGACCCCCTGGTTCTGATCTCTAATTCTGGCACCTCCATACTTGCTTTAGCTGTCCAACGACAGCTTATACTCCATCCATTCTATTGCGCCTACCTCAGGCCACACCAGCTTCCTCCCATGCCTGCACCCTCCTTCTCAGCTAGGTTGACATCACCACCGAAGTCAAACGCCATTATATATTTACTACGGTTGCCAACACAGCGACCTTCCTTCTTCAGATTCATTGACATCAGTTCAAGATCGACATCCTTACAGGAGTTCGATCTTGCGGAAGCATGATAGAAGATATAATTTAGATAAGATTTTTGTAATTGAATGAGAACATTTCATAGATTAGTTGAGAGAAATCCTCACATTCATTTGTATAAATAAACGATGAATCAATAAATCAGATTTTTTATTAATTTTTCTTACTTTAACACAATGAACCTAGGCGTCTTAGTGTCTTCCACTTCATTTCCGAGCAAGGGAGCTCCATTGTAATTATCCAAGTGAAGTTATTCTTCATCGAAGGCCAACCAAACTGCTCGGTCAAAAGGGAAACGAGGAACCCATAGGACTCGGACCGAAGTGGCTGGCCGCATCTTAATCTTCCGAGTCATGCCTGGAAGGAGTACTTTGCCCTTTAGATCTATCCAAAGCAAAAAGTAAGAGGAGAAGAGTTCAGCTGCTTGCCGAGCTGTCTAAGATAACTAATAGAATAGAAGCTCAATCGAACAAACCTTGCTTGCTTGAGTGATTTAATGATCGTGACACGCTTTTTCTAATTTTCGTATAATAAAGCCACAGAAAGAAATAAGGCTTTTTTGGATACAGAATGAAAGAAATAAATAAGGCTTTGGGTACTGAAAGAAGGAAATAAGGCGTTTGGATACTGAAAGAAAGAAATAAGGCGGCTTTGGATACGGAGTAAACCTCGTCTTCCTATATCAAAAAGGGTTAGTTTCTTTCCGAGCCCCAAGATTCGATCCTGAAGATTTCTTTAAAATCAAATCCCGAAGGATCATGTTCAGACGTTAACAGATCTCCCTCAAAATATACATGGATAGTTATGAAAACATGTAGTTTAAGTGTATCTTAGAATTCATCGATCTTTATTATTTAACATGTATAATTATCATATAACTGGTAAGGAAGGGTATCTATGAAGAGTAGACATGTAGCCTCGTTCAGAATGGACGACAATTGACTGGAGCTTACATAAAGAAAGGGGTTTCCACACCGAACGACTAAAACTAAGGCTTCAATTCTACATGCTTAAGCGTGCCCTACCCGTTGAAGAGGAGCTCTCTCAAAATCATATCGCAATTCGACATCACTTTTGTAGATTCCAACAAGGCGATACGTGTCTGGTCCTTCTTTTTCTATAAGTTGGATCCATTAGGTTCTTTCAATTTGTTGAAACTCCTCCTATAAAGAAAGCGTAGAAAACCAGTTAAAATCTCCCACTGGACGATTGAGTCAGCTACCCACCCTCACCCAGAAGCTGTATCGGCTGCCTTATTTTGGTTCTTTTTCTAGATTTTAAATCTCCCTTTTTATGGGTTCTAGATTTGCCTGTAACTTAACTCCATTTTGGTGGGTGCTGTATCGATAACATATTTTGGTGGGTTTTCAAGGGCTCCAAAAGAACGCAATCTTTCTGAAATAAGTGTGGTTGAAACCATCATATAGATAACCCTCCTATCCATTGGTGTCACACCAAACTTGATCAGTGTAGTGATCCCCCATGGAAACAGAAACCAAACAACGCTTGCTCACCTTGATATTAAACCGACCCCTATTATTCCGCCAGCGCAATTGTACATACAGTGTTTTAATGTAGAATGGTTATTATGTTTCACTTTTCCAATATATCCAAACATACCAAATTCTCAACTCTTCCACTATCAATCAATCATCGTCAAACATAGCTTGTCTTGAATAGAATATTTAGTATACAAGACATGGAAAATCCCTTCATTCACTGTAACCCCAACAAACATTGATACTGTGTCGTTGCACCATAAAATGACTACTCCAAAAATGATATTTGAATAGAAACTGGTCCGAGCCATATTGAAAGGCCCGGCTCCTCTGTAAGTCTTAGATGAAATATCCGTTTGAAATATATCTATAAAGGTGGAATGTAGCTGACCCTTTATACTAAAAGTGACTGACTTGACTTAATAAGATGACATCAAGCAAGCCCGATTTCATAATACTTCTATGAGTTCTATGAGCAGACGATTACTTCCAAACTTTCAACATAATGCTTTCGGCAGTTACTATTTCTGGTGTGAAGAGTAGCTTTCCCCCGTTAATAATCTAGTTTCTATAGGAGCCTCGTCTTTTTCCTCAATCTTTGTTCACTTAGTAATTCCTAGTCTCGCTCGGTATTAACTAGTGTGTGTCGCGCGGGTGAGGGGTGCGGGGAGTGATGGGGAGGGAAATTGAATGTTCTAATATCTTGCAATTTGTTAAACTATTTCATATCCTTATTTGATTAGTTACCCTCCGCCACTATCATCGAATCAAGATCAAGCAAGTTCTACTCCTATAAATGATAACTAAACTTATTGGCCTATCTATACCATATAAGATTATATGGTTTTTTATTAATTAAATAAGATATATTATGAATTATTTGGATTTTGATAAAAGATACTAGTCGATATTAAATAAAGTCCATATCATATTGAGATATTTTAGGGGATGCCCTTGATGGAAGGAACTCTCCTAATAACTTATCCTAGACCCTCTGCTCTTGCCTATAAATAGACATGACCTACTATAAACCTAAAGTACGAAAAGTTACATAACGACAATAGGGAACAAAGTTAGAGAGATTATAGTTATTCTTTCGATCTCTCCAAAACCATTAATTACAGTGGTCCTGTGAAAGAATAGGAAGAGAGGAGAAGAGGTCTAGATCTATTATAGTTCTCCTTGCAGATCGATATTCGGCGTTATTTAGATCTGACAGACGGTGTCTTGAAGATCTAATTGGATCTCAATCAGATGGTATCTAAAGGTATACATCGTAAATAGATCTCGTATTGTTTGATTTCAATCATGGAATAATAGTTTTCTGCAAAATAGTTTGCATGATTATAGTTTTCATGCCAACAATTGGTATCAAAGCCTCGGTTTTGAGATCAACAATATTAGATCTATTATTTTTATTTACGATGCGTTGATCTAAATATCTTATTGATCTATTTTCCTATCTGTTAATTTTAATCGTTTACTTGCGAATGATTCTTGATGGTTGTTGTGCATCGTGGAAAAGACGCAACAATCTTGTTGTATTTTTTTTTATCGAATCTGCCTACGACAACGCTGCACTCAGCAACATATGCACACAGAGCAGAGATGGCGACGGTCACGTTGCCGACGGCCCAGTTGATCGAGCATAGGCGGTAGCTGCATCAAGCGACGGTCGCACACGAAGGCAACTACATCAAGCGGCGACCGTACGCAGAGGCAGCCGCGTGCAACAGAGGCCACGCAAGCGGTAGCCTCACATGCCACCAACGGCCATATGCGGAGGCAGCCGCATGCAGCAAAGGCCAGGTAAGCGGCGGCCTCGCATGCCAGTAGTCGCGTTCCTAGTAGCCTCGCAAGCCATAGCCACGTGCTGGCGACCGTACAGGCGACGACGACGACAGAAGGGAAGAGAAAAATTAGGGTTTTTTTCTTAAAATATAATTATAGTTTTGCCATTTATCAAAATTATAGTTTTATCCCTCGGTTGAATAGGATTATTTATAGTTTTACCTTTCTATGTTTTGTTAATCCTATAACATTTTTACCCTTAAAAAAAATTCTACAATTTTTTATATTCTTTTAAAATTATAGTTCTGCCATTGTAACATTAAGAAATTATGGTTTATTTTCTCAATTATAAAATTAATCAATATATAATCTAATAAAAGTTAATCATGATTATATTTTGATTATTTATTGATTATATTTTATTTTGATCAATTTATTTAATTGGACTTATGGGCTTCTCTAATTAAATAAAATTAGTCAATTTAATTTTTAAAAAATTATAAATTATTATTTTTTATAAGTTTTCTCATATGAATTATTAATTATATATGTTAAATCTAATTATTATTTCTTAGATATTTATTTAGTTATTCATATGCAAATGTTAGTGATTATGAAATAATATTTATTTTTTACATGAATGCATGATTTATGTATTATCATGATTATAGTTATCATATGAGTTTTTTTCTGCTTTATTATGGTTATTATTCTATTATTGAACTGTTTCAGCATAAATTAGTTCAAATAACTTGATAAATATTATTTATAGTTCATCTCCTTAAATTTTACCTGACCGGTAACTGCCAAAGTAGCCTGGGATGATAGGTTTATAGGATATGAAATATAATTAAAGTTTTATCATTCATAGGATAATTTAATTTATATTTTATATTACTACATTGGTCTTGTAGTCACCAAGGTGGCCTAGATCAACAATGATTTATAAAATTACATTAAGGAACAAATCCTCACATTAATAAAATAATATTTAAAATTATATGCATAATTATGAGATTTAGATAATCTTAAAGGATAATCTATTTTAAATAATTTTATGATGGGGTAGGATGATACTATTTTGGATATTCTTTCTGTTTAGAATTATATATCCAAAGGTAACAAAACTATTCCATAAGGATGGAATTAGTCCTCCATAAATGATCTTGAGTGAACACTAGATATGTCAATATTTTTACCCAAAGGTTAAATATTAATAATATCAATAGTTCATTATATTTTGGTAAAACTCAAAGCATTAATGTTATTTTATATTCTGCAGTGGTAATCCCGTCTATACATTCTCATACTTCTAGTGCCCATGTACTCTCTGGATCAAATTATTCAGAATGGTTAGAGCATGTACAATTTATATTGGGCGTATTAGATCTTGATTTGGCATTGCTTGTTGAAAAGCCCATAGAATTAACTAACAAAAGTACTATAGAACAAGTCAACAAAATGAAAGCTTGGGAAAGATCTGATAGGCTCAGTTTAATATTCATAAGGATGATAATTGTAAATAATATAAAGACTTCATTACCGGTTGCATCTAGCGCATGTAAATATTTAAATATTATTGAAGACAGATTTAAATCTGCTGATATGTCATTGGCTAGCATATTAATGAAAGAACTAACTACAGCTCAGTATGATGGTACTCGAGGAATTCAAGATTACATTCTCAATATGACTAACAAAGCTACAAAACTTAAGGCATTGGAAATGAATGTTGATAAATCTTTCTTTGTGCAGTTCATTCTTAATTCTCTTCCTTCTAAGTTTGGCCCATTCAAGATTCACTATAAAACAAATAATGATAAGTGAGACTTGAATGAGTTAACTAATATGTATGTTAAGGAAGAATTAATATTAAGGCACGAAAGTTTATATAATGTACTGACTATACTCAGGGAGTTAGTAACAAGAAAAAAAAATTGAAGCATCATCCATCGAAGAAATTTACCAGATCTGGAAGTGTTAGACAGACTATTGAAAAAAAGGCTATTACAGTAAAGTGCTTCTTTTGTGGCAAGAAATGACATATAAAGAAGGACTGTATTAAACGTAGGACTTAGTTCAAAAAGAAAGGTATAAACTCAACCTTTATATATTTTGAATCAAACATTACAGAAGTTCTTTCTAATACACGGTGGATTGATTCTGGCGCTTCAACTCATGTTACTAATAATATGCAGGGATTCCTTTCAATCTGAAAACCAAAAGAACATGAAAGATTCATAATTATGGAAAATCGTCTCAAGGCAAAAGTGGTATCAGTAGGGACCTATCGCTTACGCCTAGAGACAGGTCATTTGATGGATCTGAAAGACACGTGTTTTGTTCCTACAATTTTTAGAAATTTAATTTCTCTATCTAGAATTGATGAGTTAGGATATTATATTTCTTTTGGTAATGGTAAACTCAGTATATTTTATGATTAAATAAAAGTTGGTTCTGAAATTCTATGTGATGGTTTATACAGAATTAATTTGAATCTTGAGTTTGCAAATACATTATTGATCATACAATTAAGTATTGGAATGAAACATAATTCTAATAATAAAAGATCTTCTATATTATGACATAGATGTTTGGGGCATATCTCTCAGGAAAGAATTGAAAGATTAGTGAAGAATAATATTTTAAAAAATTTAGACTTCATTGATTTTTATGTTTGCATAGATTGCATTAAAGTAAAGCAAACTAAGCATACGAAGAAAAATGCCACAAGAAGTAAAGAACTTCTTCAAATTATTTATATTGATATCTGCGGACCACTCCATATTCCTTATTTTAGTGGAGAAAGATATTTAATCACATTTATAGATGACCTGTCTAGATATGGCTATGTTTATCTAATACATGAAAAGTCTCATACCATTGACATTCTTGAAGTGTACATAAATGAGGTCGAGAGACAATTAGATAGAAAAGTTAAAATTATCAGATTTGACAGGGGTGGTGAATTTTATGACAGATATGATGAATCCGGTCAGAATATTGGTCCTTTTGCTAGATTCCTAGAACAGCGGGGTATGTGTGCTCAGTATGCATTACCATGTGTGCCACACCAGAATGGTGTTGTTAAATGATAAAATCAGTGGGAGTCAAAAGTCTCGAAGGATTAATTTTGAAATTGAGGAGATTCATGATTCTTCACCTATATTATCCCCTATTCGAGAAATTATTGTTCCTCAAATTAATAAGAGAATTGATAAGGGTGAACAACAAAATAATATTGATGAATTCTTACGTGATTTTGATGTCACCGCTGATAATCTTGTAGAACAATCACATTTAACAGATTTGAGAAGATCTCAAAGAAAAAGGAAACATGTCATTTCTGATGATTATGTGGTATATCTGTAAGAAACTGATTTGATATAGGAATGAAAAGTGACCCCTTATCATTTTCACAAGCCATAGAAAGTAATGATTCTGAAAAATGGTATAATGCAATGAAAGATGAGTTAAAATCAATGGACCAGAATGATGTTTGAGAACTCGTTGAATTACCCAATAATTATAAAAGAGTCAGTTATAAATTGGATAAACGTGACTCGGTGGACAATATTGAACGATATAAAGCAAGACTTGTGGCCAAAGGTTTTTCTCAGAAAGAATACATTGACTACCATGAGACCTTTTCTCTAGTTTCTCAAAAGGACTCATTGAGAATCATCATGGCATTAGTAGCTCATTATGATCTTGAGTTACATCAGATGGATGTGAAAACAACATTTCTGGATGGGAATCTAGATGAGAAAATCTATATGGAACAACCTGAAAGATTCAAAGAAAAGGGAAAGGAAAGTTAGGCTTGAAAACTTAAGAAATCCATTTATGGCCTTAAACAAGCTTCCAGACAATGATATATAAAGTTTTATGGCACCATTACTTCCTTTGGATTTAAAGAAAATAATATTGATTAGTGTATATATCTGAAGGTCAGTGGGAGTAAGTTTATTATATTGGTCTTATATGTGGATGATATATTGCTTGCCAATAGTGATCTTGGTTTGTTGCATGAAACCAAGATATTTCTCAATAAGAATTTTAAAATGGTTGATATGAATGAGACATCCTATGTTCTTGGCATTGAGATATTTAGGGACAGATCTCAAAGTTTATTAGGATTGTCTCAGAAAGGTTATATCAATCGTATCTTGGAAAAGTTTAATATGTAGCTTTGTAAAGCTAATGATACACCTATTACTAGAGGTAAAAAATTCAGCCAATACCAATGCCCAAAAAATTATTTAAAAAAAGATCAAATGAAGAATATTCCTTATGAGTGCGCAATTTGAAGTCTATTATATGTTCAAACCTGTACAAGGCCAGATATCAGTTTTGTAGTGGCAATGCTGGGTAGATACCAAAACATTGGAAAGCTGCAAAAAAAGTAATGAGATATCTACAAGGGACAAAAGATTATATGCTCACATATAGTAAATCAGATTAGCTTGAAGTAATGGGATATTCAGATGCTGATTTTGTAAATTACCTCGATAGCATTAAATCCACTTCAGGATTTGTGTTCATGTTGGTTGGTGGGTAATTTCTTGGAAAAGTGTAAAACAATCACTTGTTGCATTATCTACGATGGAAGCTGAATTTGTGACATGCTTTGAGGCCATAAATCAAGCTTTATGGCTATAAAATTTTATCTCAGGACTTGGTGTGGTAGTCTTAATTGCCAAGTCGCTGAAGATATTTTGTGATAATACTGCAACGGTTTTCTTCTCTAAGAATGACAACTTGGCAGTTAGAGAAAGAGTCCAAAAACAACAAGTGTCAATTGAAAATTTAAGCACCACTATGATAATTGCTGATCCATTTACTAAAGCTTTGCAGTGCAAAACATTTAAAGAACATGTTCTTAAAATGGGCTTATGAGCAAGTTATAAAGGATATAGTAATGCATGTTTAAGTGGATGATATTATTGATATTTCTTTTGTATAATTAAAGTTATTTAGTTCTGCTATCATGTTTGTGTTTATGATTATGCATATTATGATTAAATGCAAAAAACAGGATTGTCTTGACAAGACAAATTATAGGGGTCATTATAAACTATATAAGGAAAGACTAACAGTATTGTAGTACATAGAAGGAAGTGTGACATTGATGACATATAACCACTATGACTCACATTGATAGTTGGACTGAATATAGTACTATTGTGTTTATTAGACTTATTGGCTTATTTTTTTTAAATCCAATTATATAAAATTATTTTTAAATAAATTTTATTTTATTTATTTTGATTTTGAATATCTTTTATATCTTATCAATTAATGGGTAAAGTGGAAGAATGTAAGATTAAGTGGCCATTTATTAATTTAATAAGATATATTATGGATTATTTAGATTTTGATAAAAGATATTAGCCAATATTAAATAAAGTCCATATTATATTGAGATATTTTAGGGGATGTCATTGATGGAAGGAACTCCCCTAATAACTTATCCTAGATTCTCTGCTCTCGCTTATAAATAGACAAGATCTATGGAAGAAAGAAGAAGGGGTATAGATCTAGTTCTTCTTGCGAATCGATATTCGACGTTATTCAGATCCAACAGACGATGCTCTTGAACATATAATTAGATATCAATCAGATGATATCTAAAGGTGCGTATCGTAAATAAATCTCGTATTGTTTGATTTCAATCTTGACATAATAGTTTTTTGTATAGTAATTTATATGTTTATAATTTTTATATCAATATATTAAACTATGAGCTGATTGATCGAGAACCCATCTTTTTACCTTATGGAACTTTGAGACTAGGCGTATCGGTGTTGGCTATTTAACCTCTGTAAGTGTCTCGCCTTCCATCAAGCAAGCCGCCCGAAAGCAGTCACATTGGCACCGGTAAACACTACAACATCAACTGGCCTTGGATCGCTAGGAAGCCACTCTGACGGTGAGTTCAACCAAAAGAAAGTAAGAGAACCCACTATCTTAATTCTGTGCCAAGCAAGGTCAGCCTTTCTTCCGAGTAATAAACCCATTCCAAAACATAGCCTCATGAATAGTATTTTTTTTTTTTTTTTTGAGTTGTATTTGTATAATCAATCCAAGTTCATAATAGGGGAATTTTCCAATAGAAAGAAAGACCTCACTGCCATCATAAGACTGAGCCCACGATATAAAGTAGGAGTTTCAACTGTTGACCGAGGTTATTCAATAGTAAGTAGCTTTCGAAGCCCCATCCCCAAGATCTCATTAGTGGTAAAAGGTGAAAGAAATGAATCAATGTAATTAATTAATCCACCCACTGTCAACCCAAGGGTAACACCCCAAGCAAGTTAATGAAAGTGAATTCTCTTATAAATCAAATTAGATTCTTATCGAGGTTACATGAGATCAGTAGCTTAGTTCGTGCGCAGGCCTGTTTTGTTTTATTGAGTGCCTTAGCCTTTGTTAGGTCTTTCTATGCCTATGAACTTAATTTTTTTTTTTGGTCACCCAGAGACTTGGAGTTGAAAGGTGTTTGGGGATAAAGTCATAGTTTTGATACCAATCGTTGAAGTGGAAAGAAAGAAGGGATAGAGTTATCACACTAAGGAAGAGTAAGAGAAGACTAAATCTTTTATATTTCTCTCAATATTTTTTATAATTTTATAAACTCTATATTTTTCATCACTCAACATATAGGGTTTATATAATCTCCTAAGATACATTACATTTATGCACTAAGAATGAATCTATCTTTTTCAAGAAACCCTTTAAAGAATCAATGGTCAATTTGACTTGTCATTCCATAAATATTTTCTCTTGATGAAATGAATCTTTCTTTTGATAAAATTAATCTTTTCATGATAATTGAACAAGTTTAATTCCAATAAAAGGTGCATCATTCAAAAAACATATGTCCTTGACTCGAAGGTCAATAGGATAAGCTTTGACTCAAATAATAAAAGTATGTATTTTATTGGAAGGCTAAGGGATTATTTTGATTTCTTGACTTGTATTATGATAGGATTCTAAATGGTAGGTGGTGACAGATTGGATTATCGATTGGGTGATGAAAGGAGAATGTCAAAAGAAATGCGCCAACCTATGAAAATAAATGCCTATGGACTCGAAGACCCAATCCGAAAACAACACTATTATCAATCTAAAATGAACCAAAACCTCGTAGCGTACCAACAAAAATGGGTGGAGGGGGCCTCATCAATCATCAAAAGTAGCTTCCAGCCTTCTTTTATAAGAACGATCCAAAGGTTCAAACGAAGTTGGGCTGCTGCTTTTTTTTTTTTTTCTAATTTTTTTTATTAAGTTGAAGAAAGTAGCTTTTTTCTAATTTTTTTTATTAAGTTGAAGAAAGTAGCGCGACTGGGGGGGTGTTAACTTAAACCAAAATGATCAAACTACTGGAGACTACCACAACACATGCAAGCCACTGTTTCTAGCTAGAACTGATTTGGATGTGGAGCCGGTTTGGGCTCCCTTACTTATGGCCCCTTGAGATATTGTGAATCCATTAGATGCCCAGCTGATGGAAATGGAAGAGATTGCCTCGGAGCTTCAATATCCAGTGAGGGGTAAGAGAATAAAGAGATAGCTGAACCATCTGCTCGGTGAACCATAGGAAGTAGAGGTTTTAAAAGTCCTCTTTTCGAGCCTTCTGCTGTCACACAAGAATTTTACTTCTTCTTGTTGTTGAATCAGCTCTAATCAGATTCATTGATTGCTATATAGGAATAGCACAAATTCTTTTTTTTTTTCTTTTTTATTGTGATACGGGCATGTTAGTTCCGTAAAAAAAGAAAGGCTTTGCTGGTATCTATCTGCCTCTGGGGGGTGGTGCTTTGGACCAGCAAATGGAGAAAGGTTAAGAAGGCATGGTTTATTGCTTTCAACCTTTACACCGGCTTCCAGTGCGTAATACCTACTAGTAATCATATGCTTACGCCAACTTTGTTTGAATGAATAATGTTTACCCAACCAACGCCCTCCGTAATGCAATATTCCCAAACGTAGCACTTGGAATGACTTCCACAGATCTCCATAACCCGCCACTCTTGCCGAGAAAGCCCTTCCACATCAAAGGCAACGAAAGCTTGAATTAACTCGCCCTAAAGGCCTTTTTTTGCTATCACACGAGAAAGAATTCCTTTATCGCCAATGATGCTGACCATACCCTCACCTGCCTTTGCTGAGTTAAATGGTTCAATTCAATCACCACCACCACCACCACCAGATTACCTAAGCATTACGCCTTAGGAACCGAAGAGCCATATTCGTGTCTTTCCTTTAGACAACTGAATCCATCATAATTATTCTTTATAAACGATAGATAGGATAGAGCCCGTCGCTACCTTCTTCATTAGGTGTACCCGACTGAGCTTCAAAACCAGCCTGATCTCCTGTTCGAATCTTTTTCTTTTTCTTTTTTTTTCAATTTTTTGGTAAGTATAATTTAGGCTAGTTGTTGTGAATCCGCTTTGCACAAGCTTTCTCCCGGCAATTTTTTTTTTATGACATTTATGTTTATGTCTGTCAAATATTATTTTTGTAAGGTCCAACTTAAAAACTGATAAAAGAGAAATTCTATTCATGGCTTATTGGAAGTTCGAATATACAATGTAATATCGGAGTTCCATATCGTATCGTGCTCATCTTGGTATGTTGGTACGGATCGATATGATGAATGTTAATATGATTTACCTTTTTTAAGTTCGGTAAAAGATTAATATGTGATATGTTGATAGGTAGATATTAGTTTAAAAATTTTCTATCCAAAAGTTGAATTGTTGCTCTATGAATTAATAGGTCATAATATGACCAGACAGTCATAGCTCAGTTCAACAAGTCCTATGTCTGTCTGCCTTGTGCTTCGGCCCTAGTGGATTGTTATTAGTGACAGCATCTATTCATGGTCACAACGTCAACATTTTTGGTATTGTACCCTCTCCGCATGGAGGCTCCACGGAGTCTGATATAAAAGGAACTTGCATTCATCTTTACAGGTTGCAGCGTGGCACAACGATTGCGGGAATCATTCTTGCAAATTCTTATGTTTCTCTTAATCTTGAACTGTTGCCATATAATTTAATAATTCAGATTATACAGGACATCAGTTTTAGTGATGACAGCAAATGGAAGCTCTTCAAGAGGAACCAGTCATTTATTTGCACTACCTGCGTTTGGAGCAACTTAAGAAACCTCATTTTAAGTGACGGTAAATTTGCAAACAGTTGCTATGAATCAATCAGGACGTCTACCTTATATAGTTCATCATCTTCAAAAAAGCATATAGCCACCAGTGTCTTTTTGCATCTGGTACTCCACTCACGTTATCAGCCGTAAGCAGATTAAGGAATGGGAGTAATGGTTTGTTTAAAAGGTGCTGTCAGTGGTGCTGCAGCGGCTTAAGACAGCCAACAAGGTCAGTCCTCTTTATGGTGCTATTGCTTCAGCATTCCATAACTGCAAGGGTTATGGTCTTCAGATTGATCTCAGCTCAGTCAGGACAAAATATTATTTGCTTGTATTTGCGCCTTCTGGCGGTATTATACAATATGTGTTGCGGCAATGGATAGGTGAAAATTATGGCATCGGTGTATCTGGCTCAAGTAATGCTTCTTATCAGTCAATACGAGAAGCTGATGCGAGGTTAGATGTTGAGGCACTTCAGAAATGGGATGTCTGTCTGTCTCTGTCTGTCACAAGAGAAGCAGAAGCGACAGGAGTGACAATGAGGACATATACGGTGATCATGGAAATGGCCATAGTACTAAAATTTTGCAGAAAGGGCTTAGTAAGGGGACTAGCATCTATCCTGCTGGCAGTGTTGTGGACGTGATAGGGGAGCTTTAATGGTGAAGAAACTCATCATGCATACTTATCAGAGTTTGAGTTACATGTTCATGAAGCTTGTACCCCACTATGGGCAAAGTCTGAGGTATTCTCATGTCTGTTTTTCGAGTTAGATTGTTTGCTTGATGGGTTCTTTTTCTTCTGTTTGATCATTGTGTTTCTGTGCCTACGTGACTTTTAGTTTTTGAAATAAACTAAGAAATAGTACCTATTTATATTAATTAAAAGATAGAATACAGATATTTAAAAATACTAAAAAATCTATCACGTATTAATAAATCTTATCCTCATCTAAATTAATCTCATCTCATTTAAACTATATTTAATCTAAATCTTTATCTAATCCTAACTAACTTGAATTAATCATAACTACTTGTCTTATTTTTAATACACTCTCTTAATTCAAGTAGTTATAATTTAAAATTAATTTTAAAGACATAATTTTTTTTATCAAATTTTTTATGAAGATGTTAACGAGCTGATCTTTGGTGTTGTAGTGATTGTATTATGCTTCTGCGGAGGTCTATAATTTGATTTTTTTTTTTCTTTAACATCCATATCTAATGATCTAATTGAGGCTTTGCATTTATAGGACTAAATCTCTTTGGATGTAGAGGCTTCCTTTTTTTTTTTTTCCTCTTAGCTTTTGCCACATCATCAGAAATTTCTACCATCCCTATAGATCAACTGTAGTTTTCAAATTATTATGACCTGCACCATCTGAGATAGTTTGCATAGATCTATACAAATTTAGATGATCATAATTTTTATGTCATAATGTTGATTCATTAGTAGAAATAGCAAAATCTGAAAATAATAAGGGAAACACTTTATTTTTTATCATCCCTATAGTTGCTATTAATTTTTTTATTTTCTTATCATAAATTAGATATTTTTCATCATAAAAATAATATAATATCCTTTTCTTATTAGTTGTCCTATACTAATATGATTTTATTTTAAATCAAAAATATTCTTCATCATATGGTATAAAGAAAAATATTCACTTCATCTCTTTTGCCATCATTATTTTTCTCATGATAGTTTATTTGATTTTTGTTCCAACAATATTTTTTAATATGGCCATATTTTTTACAGTAAGAACAAAAAGAAATATTTTGATTTTTATTTTTGTACCAACAATCTTATTCAATATGTTCTATTTTCTTACAACAAAAACATCGACAAGTTTCTTTGTTATCTTCGTTTATGTTCCTTTGAACTTTAGTTGATCGATCATGACTTCTGCTATTTTGATCTCTCCCTTGAGATTTGAATTATGAATTCTTTTGATCCTTCTTTTGATCTATCTTCATTTGAGAATATGTTTGAAAGTTTCATCTGAAGTTCTATTTACTTTTTGTTCATGAACTAAAAGAGATCTAATTAATTCATTAATAGATAAGATACTTGTATCTTTAGCTTCTTTTATAGCAGTAGAGATCATATCAAATTTTGGATATAAACTTCGTAAAACTTTTTCTACTACAGTTTGATCTTTTAGTTTTTCACCATAATATCTCATTTGATTTACAATAGAAGAAACTTATGAAAAGAAATCAGTGACAAATTCAGAATTTTTCATCATAAGAGTTCTGAATTCACGTCGAAAAATTTGAAGCTTGAAATTTTTACGACCAAATACACTTTTTACTATCTTTCAGGCTTCCGTTGATGTTGATGCCATTATGATTCTGGGAAATAAAGAATCATCTATTACTTATTGTAGCAGGTAAAGAACTCTCGCATCTTTTCGTATATTTTTTAATCTGATTTTTTTTAGTTTTTGTAATACAAAGATTCTATAGATCATACTGAACAAAACTATTTTCTACCAAAATTCATAATCCACATAAAATAAATAAAGTTTTCATCTTAATAACTAAAAATTGATAATTTTCACTATTGAAGATACGAAGAAGCTGATTAGGAACACTTCAAGCTTATCAACTTTTTTTTTTTTATTGATCTACTAGTGTTCCATTCTTTTTAATTGATGTACTCCTTTTTATTTTCTTTGAATCAAGTTATGATTTCACTGTTGACTTTTGATAAAACTAGGAGTAATTTCAATCTGGTCTACAATATTTTGAATGAATCAAAAGCACGTATTTATATTAATTAAGAAATAAAATATAGATATTTTAAAATACGTACATCTCAATAAATTTTACCTTCATCGAAATTAATCTCATCCTAAACTAAACTAAATTTAGATATAAATTTTTATCTAATTCTAACTATTTAAAATAATCATAAATAATTGAATTATTTTCATGATATGATTCTAATGACTTTACCAAAATCAATCCATGTTGCATTTTGAAATGCTCGAGTATCTTTTGGTTTGCCCTTATAATAATCAGTCCTAATTATATTAATTCAAATGATGGTGACATGCTAAGCTATTTTCTGCTATATATAAATATATATTCTATTTATTGTTTCACGATAAATGCATCTCAGTTGTCAACAAATTGGGGTCGATACCCCGCCAAGAAATCAGGAGGGTTAGAAAGTGGAAGGCTTTCTCACACAGAAGCAGCAGTAGCTCTCTGGACTGCATATCTGATAATGTCACAATGGCTGAGCTTCCAAATGACATCAGTGGTGGTAATGATCGGAGCCGATCCTTTGCAAATGCCAACAATATAACACTAAAAAAATAGCCAAAAACATAAGAGAGGTCAGCTCAAGTTTGTAAATGGTAGCGATGACTTGAAGTTAGGAAGCCCAACTTGAGGCTATACAAGAAAGAATGCAGATGTTGATGTGCGTTATGTTGGATTGATCGTGAGTGACGCTTTCCTTGCCTTTTGTTTGGATTTGAAGATGGTTGGTTCCGCTATGATCTCGATTGGATTGGCCGATCCGAGTAAGTAATAAGGGATATGAGGGATTTTGTAAACAGGGTTCGTGCATACAAGAGTCATCACTTCAAGATTCGTGTCTGGCTTCAGTTGTGTGAGAGACGACGATCGGAGGAAGGAAGCTACGGGCTTTCGTTGGCTTTCTCATGTCGGCGGCGTCAAAAGTCTCCGACAGCTAAACGAGCTTAAAAGAGGTCAAAGCGGTCTCTTGTTACGGAGCTCAAGAGCAATGTGGCCGAATGCAAAGCAAACACAAAAAATCTATCCCCAGCGGTTGATTTTTTTGTTTAAGTTTATAGGAAGAAATGATAGAGTTAGCTACTAACAAAGAGTAGAGTAGAAGAAGATTAAATCTTCTGTATTTCTCTCAATATTTTTATAATTTCATAAATTTTATATTTTTCATGACTCAACATATGGGGTTTATATAGTTCCCAAGATACATTACATTACATTTATGCAGATTTATGCAATAAGAATGAATCTTTCTTTCAATAACCTCTTTCAAGAATCAATAATCGATTTAACTTGTCCTTCCATAAATATTTTCTCTTGAAGAAATGAACCTTTCTTCTGATGAAATTAATCTCTTCATGATAATTGCACAAGTTTAATTCCAACATTCTCCCCCCTTAAACTTGTGATATCTAACATGTCAAGTTTTCTTCAAAGATATTGAAATATTTCAATTTTGAGAGGTTTTTAAAAATGTCAGCCACTTATTCACTTGTCTTGACATAGTGTAGCTCCACTTCTTTGTTTTTGACATGATCTCTTATAAAATAAAATCTTGTGTCGATATGCTTTGATCTTTCATGGTAGACTGGATTATTAGCTAAGGCAATAGCTGATTTATTATCAATATAAATTTTGGTTGACTTCTCCTGTGGTATATGAAGTTCCTAAAGCAATCTTCTTAGCCATATTGCATGACAAACACAAGAAGATGCTGCTATGTATTCTGCTTCACAACTTGATAGAGCAACTAAATGTTGTTTTTTTGAAGACCAAGTAAATATAGCTCCACCAAAATAAAATACAAATCCAGTTGTACTCTTTCGATCATCGTAGCTTCCAGCTCAATCACTATCAATATATCCAATAAGATCCAGTCTTTTTGATGATGAATAGAATATTCCATACTCAATTGATCCTTTAATATATCGTAAAATTCCTTTAGCGACATTTAAATGAGAAGTCTTAGGAGATTCCATGTATCTACTTATTAAACCAACTCTAAATAATATATCAGGTCGAGTGCATGTCAAATACCTTAAACATCCAACTAGACTTTTATAATAAGTTAGATTAATATATTTACCTTCACCTTCTTTGGTCAACTTGGTGCCATACTCAATAGGTGTATCTGTAGGATAATAATCTTCCATAGAAAACTTCTTTAGAACCTCCTTTGCATAATTTCTTTATGAAATAATAATTCCTCTTCTTCAAGAACTCCATTAAGGAATGTTGATTTGACATCCATTTGTAAAATTTTCTATTTCATTTGAGCTGCTAAGGAGATAAGTAATCTTACTGTCTCCAATCGAGCAATTGGTGCGAACACTTCTTCATAATCGATCCCATATTGTTGTTTATATCCCTTTGCAACCAATCATGTTTTATATTTCTCCACTTCTCCTTGTGCATTTTTTTTTATTTTGAAGATCCACTTAACACCGATCGCTTGGTGGTCTTCTGGAGGTGTAATAAGCTCCCATGTATCATTTTTATTGATTGTATTAATCTCCTCCTTCATAGCTTGTCTCCATTTTTCTTCTTTACAAGCTTCTTCAAAAGTTAATGGATTATATCCTGCAAAAAGACAAAATAGAGAAAGTTCATCATTGTCAGTATCAATTGTCTGAGTCACATCATATAGCTCCTAGATCAGTCTTGTCCTTATAATCAAACTTCTTGAATCATGTGACCTAGCTGATCTCGGTGATGATTCTAGTAAAGCCTCTTATGTGCTTATTTGTATTATATCATCCTCTTCTGATGATATAGCTTTCCTTTGTTGTTCATTACTTTTCCAGTCTCAAATCTGTTGTTCATTAAACTCAACATCTCTTGACATCACAACTTTATTTGTGATAGGATTGTAGAGTTTATATCCATTGGAATTTTTAGCATAACATAATAAAATGCATTTCTAGCTTTTATTTTCAAGTTTTGTTCTCTTTTTTTCTGGTATCTTGGCAAATGCAATACTTCCAAAAATTCTTAAATGATCAACTCTTGGTTTCTGCAGGCTCCATACTTCTTCTGGTGTAGAATTACCAATTCGCTTTGTTGGAAACCTGTAAAACAAATAAACTGCACAAACAACAGCATCCCCCTAAAATTCTTTAGGAATCTTTGTTTCCTTTAACATGCATTGGACCATATTAAGTATAGTTCTATTTTTTCTTTCTGAAACACCATTTTATTGAGGTGTGTATGGTATAGTAAATTGATGTAAAATTTCATTATTTCTATAAAAACTTTCAAATTCATTTGATGTATATTCACCACCTCTATCTGTTCGTAAACATTTAATCTTGCAACCACTTTGTCTTTCAACTAAGTCTTTAAATTCTTTGAATTTAATTAACACTTATTCATTTTTTTTAAAATATAGACCCAAGTTTTGCCATTATGATCATCAGTGAAGGTAAGAAAATACATGCTTCCTCCAAGTGATACTGGGCTAATAGGGCCACAAACATCCGAGTGTACCAGATCAAGTCGATGTCATGCTCTTTTTGTTCTACTGATTTTGAAAGGCTTTCTTTCTTGCTTACCCATAACACATACTTCACATAAATTTTGATGGGCGGTCAATTCTTAGCATTCCTTTCACCATATTAAACTTCTCTAGAAGTTTTAAAACTTCAAAATTTAAATATGCATCTAAGATGCGATAATGTAGAAATGTCATCAATATTAGTCTTAAAACAACTTGATCGATCAAAAATACATAAATATAGAGGAAACATTATATTCTTTGTCATTTTCACATGTGAGATTAATGTCTTAGTCTTATCATAAATTGAAAGAGTCATATCTTTCATCTCAATATTATAACTTTTTTTAAGTAATTGTCCCAAGCTAAGAATATTATTTTTCATATCAGGCACATAATAAACATCTGAAATGCATAACTCTTTGCCATTATGGAGTCCAAGAATAATTTTACCTTTACCTCTTACTGGTCTTAGAGATAGATCACCAAATGTAATATTTTCAGAATAGCTTGTATCCATTTCTGAAAATAATTCTTTAATGTCACACATGTGATTTAAAGCTCCTGTATCTAGATACCATGTCATAGACTGATCTTTCTTTAAATTATTATAAGTCATTAATAAAATTTGATTTTTATTCTTCTCTTCTTTTTCAATAAAATTTGCTTTATCACTTTGATTGTTATGATTACAATAGCATTCAAAGGAGTAATGTCCATACCTTTTACAAATATAGCATTGTATTTCAGACCTTTTAGAAATTCTGTCACGTCCACTGCCTCGGCCACATCCTCGACCATAACCTCGGCCTCTTTGGCTAGAATTTTCTCTACCTCCTTCATTGTTTGGAGATTCTTGATAGGTCTGATTTCTGTCACCTCTTCCTCTTTGTCCACGACCTCTTCCTCTTTGAAAATTTGATTCACTTTTATTTTCAAGAGTAAGCTTGGTCTGTAGTGCTTGTTCCATAGTTCGTTCTTCTGCTCTTTTTGTAATCCTTTGTTCATGAAATTGAAGGGAACCCATAAGTTATTCTAAAGACATTTCTTCCAAATCTTTAGACTCTTCAATCGCAATAGTAATAAAATCAAAATTTGAATCTAGTAATCTTAGTATCTTTTCTATCACTCTTTGATCACTTATTTGTTCACCATTTCTTCTCATTTAATGAATAATAGAAATAACTTTTGTGAAATAATCAGAAATAGTTTCAGATATACCTTGTTGTAATTTTTCAAAATCAGCTCGTAAAACTTGTAGACGGAGTTTTTTACCTTATCAACACCACCAAATGCTTTTTGAAGCATTTCCCAAGTCTCTTTTGAAGTATTTACTGTAGCGATAATCTCGAACATCGTATCATCAAGCCCTTGGTAGATTGTGAACAAGGCCTTTTTCTCCTTCTTTCTTCTTTCTTTAAGTTGATGTTTTGCTTTTGCATTCATCGCTCCTTCTGCTGGACTTAGTTCAACAAATCCATCTTCTACAAACTCCCATACATCTTGGAAGCCTAGAAGAACCTTCATTTGGATGCACCATATGTCATAATTTTCTTTTGTCAATCTAGGGATTTGGAGTTGGAAGGTGCTTGAGGATGAAGCCATAGCTATGATACCAATTGCTAAAGTTGATAGAAAGAAAGGATAGAGTTGACACACTAAGGAAGAGTAGGAGAAGGCTAAATCTTTTGTATTTTTCTCAATATTTTTATAATTTCACAAACTCTATATTTTTCATGACTTAACATATGAGGTTTATATAGTTTCCCAAGATACATTACATTTATACATATTTATGCAGTAAGAATGAATCTTTATTTCAATAAACTTTTTCAATAATCAATAACCGATTTGACTTGTCCTTCCATAAATATTTTCTCTTAAAGAAATGAATCTTAATCTCTTCATAATAATTACATAAATTTAATTTAAATAATTTTTAATCAAACTAAACCGAACAGGACAAAATTTGATCTGGAAACGAGGAATATCAAGTCGATTAAAATTCGGTGTTGCATTGATTAAATATGATGTTGACTTCGTTGGACATCCCAATATCTCGCTGAACAAAGAAAAACGAATCGCACAGCCCTCGTGGTGGATCTGTAGCGTTGGTGGCAAGGGCACGCAGCTCCCATAAGTTGCCCTATCTGCTACGACACTGCAGTGAGAGCACAGACTCTTCTCTGCCATGGCAGCACTCTCTTCGTCCCTCCTCTTGTTAGCAGCTCATTTCCTCACCATATCATTCTCTCTAGAACTAAACTTCTACCGTAACTCATGCCCCAGGGCGGAGCTCATCGTGAAACAGGTGGTGCAAAAGCATTTCCAGAAGGACCCATCAGTCCCTGCCGGCCTTCTGCGCCTGCATTTCCATGATTGTTTCATCAAAGTATGTTCCGACTTTTCTTACCCATCCTCCTCCCCCCCCCTCCCCCCCCCCCCCTTGATCCAGTAGTTTATTCTCTTCGAGGAGTTGTGAGATCTGCTTCGCGACAGGGATGTGATGCTTCGGTGCTCGTCGACAGCACCGACTACAATATAGCGGAGAAGGAGGCTCCTCCCAACCTGACACTGAGGGCGTTCGACGTGATCGACGACATTAAGGCTGAAGTGGAGAAGGAATGCAGCGGGGTCGTGTCCTGTGCTGATATATTAGCGCTGGCCGCAAGAGATGGCGTAGCATTGTCAGGGGGAGAGGAGTACCTTCTACCTACTGGGAGAAGAGATGGGAAGGTTTCTTTGATGGAAGATGCTCATTTTCCAGGCCCGTCCTTCTCCGTCCATGCTGCCCTAGCTGCCTTCCAAACGATCAACCTTGATTTGGTAGATCTCACAACGCTACTAGGTAAGTTTTACCCTCAGTTTTTTTGCTGTTACAATTTTAGCTCACCTGAGAGAGTTTTGTTTTCATGACTATACTCCAACTGTCTAAGCTGTTCTACTAGGATGTTAAAAAAACCACAAGTCCAACAAAGAATATAGTAGTAGTACGTCTAGATACTCTCTGTAGGCGCTTAATAATCTCCAACTCGAGTTCACTCATTTCTTGAGTGCATCACCACGTCATGTGCATGGCATTAATGGGGGGTACGAGTCTGAAACGGTACACCGTCCAAGTTTCACAGAGAACGAGAAGTTGACCTTCCAAGGATCAAAGAAGGGTGCTCATGTGGTGGTTGTCGCTCATGTTAAGATTAACCCGAGTCGGTTTAGGAAGTCCAAATAACTCAAGGACGGCTCGGCCATCAGGCTAGACCGGGATTGGGTGAGTTCTCAATGAGATCCTAGTTAATTTCGAAAGTTTGCAATAAATTACTATGTATATAACCTTAGTAGATATTTTATGATAGGAAAAAAAATTCATTTATCTGTTGACCTTCGAAGAAGAGTTTGTGGACGATGGAAAAGTCATGTTAGAACGAATCATTTGGTTAGAAGATCTGAAGTCAAAAGCAGATGGGGTGTTAGTTTTGGCAGGATATCAAATGCATCTCAATGTCAAAATTAGTTTGCTTGATTGTTGTAGGGGCTCATAGCATCGGATTGTGCCACTGTGGATTCTTCATCGACAGGCTTTACAACTTCCGTGGTAGCGGTTCCGCTGACCCACACATAGATCCTGGCCTGCTTGATACGCTCCGACGCAAATGCCCCTTTGAGGTGGTAGAGATCAAGAACGTAAGCAAAGATCCCAAGGTCTTCATGAATCAAGCAGCAGTTGCCTCCTCGTCGCCTTTCACTTTGGACACTTCCTTTTACCAAGGCTTGCTCAATTACAGGGCGGTGCTGCGTCTAGACCAGAACTTGGCTTTCACTGACTTCACTAGTAGCTTAGCTGCATCTTATATTAATGATCCTAAGCTCTTCCTCACTCAGTTCTCCAAGTCGATGATCAAACTGGGAAGCGTTGGCGTTTTAACAGGATTAGATGGGGAGATCAGATCAAATTGTCGAAGCATAAATGATGGGATATGAGATGACTCCCAAGTTTTCTGTATCAATGCCATATGAAACAAGCCTTAATTGATTCTCTGAGTCACCGCTGATCCTGTACCTCCTCGGATCTTATGGTTACTAAAAGTTCTTTGCTACTTCGCTGCTTTAGATTCATGTCTGTAAGCTATAGCTGGACAAAAATACTCATAAATGTCATCAAATACCTCTTCATTTTTTGTTTTTATCGTCTATTATAATGATTGTATGTTAAATAAGAGATTTGGATCCAATCGGAGTCAGTCGTAAGCTGTGGATCTGACTAAAATGATTATTCAACCAAAGTTTTGATGGGGGCATGTCTCACAAAGTTCCTCTCACCCTTAAGTTAGTAAATACGTCAGATGATTCCAAAAATAGAAAGTGTTATGTGCTAAATAGTTCCTAGAGACACACCTAAGCTCTTGCGGTTCAGAATAAGTGTAAGTGGTCGTTAACGCATGGGGGTTGTCATGTAGGTAGCCTACCTAATATTACTCGATTGTGGGAAGATCTATTTAAGCTATTGGATATTATAGTTACTACCCGCACAGCTCGCATCAATAAAGTGACGACTCTGGTCCTCGAAGTTGGATTGCTTTATACCCATGACGCTATGAAGATTGATCGAACGACTGATGTAATGTGATATAACATTACATTGTCCTCTTCCAAAGGAACACTATATACATATACATACATACATACATACATACATATATATATATATATATATATATATATATATATATATATTAGTGTTTGGACAAAAATAATTTCTCTCATCCTATTTGGAGGGCTCACGGAAATATGTCGGGTAGTGCGACATGTTTTACGTGCAATAATATATTGAACTAATTTTAAGTGTGATCTGATATTCGTACGGTAGTATCTATATCTTTCATAATAAGAAATTATATATTCTTTCAAAGACAGTCGCGCTGGGCATTCTTCGTCACCTAGACTTGGATGCTTGGTTGTACTACTGTAAGATATTTGGATGTGTAAGAGATAAGTACAATAAGGAGTCAATTACTTATCGATATTATATATGATCCATACTAGCATTGTCATCATATAACTTGAGTGAGTTAGTTGTAGAGAGTGGAGTTACAACCTCATCGGTATTCTATATGTTCATCTTTAATAGTAGATCTTGGACATGTTTCCTTTCAAATAGAAAAAGTCATAAAGATGTGTATGTTGATTTCACTCCCAGAAAGTAGCTTAAGGTTTCAAAATTCTTCAGAGAGAATTAATTTGTCAACTACTTAATAAATTTATTAATCTTCAAAGAATTATTGCCTATAACAATAATGTCATCTATGTGCAATAGAAGAATATTGTACTTTTCATTTTATCATTGTAGAAATAACGATGCGTTAGACTTAGATGCCAAAAATAGGTCAAGCTCGATGTACCAAGCTATTAGAGCATGACAAAGTTCATATATAGCATTTTAGAGTTTATAAAATATCTTGGATACTGAGGATGGATAAAACCAGGAGATTGCTAGATAAAAATATTTTTAGTTATAGTCCCTGGTAAGAAAGTATTATTAACATGTATGGGCTAGTATTATGTGATAGCTAAACTTAGGCTAAATCAAATTATTAATAGTTTAACAACTGGATTGAATGTTTTTGTAAAGTCAACATTAAGTAGTTAATGAAATTTTTTGGCTACTAGACATGCTTTATATTTTACAATGGATCCATGTGGGCTCCTCTTAATTCGAAATATCCACTTACATTTAGTAATATTTTATGTGTGATGAAAGTGTATATGAATCCATGTGGAATTATGAAGTAGTGCATCATATTCCTCACATGTGACTTTGCTCAAATATAGAGATTTTTACACTTGATGTGATTTGGAAATGATACTTTAGCATGTTGTCGTAGAATGTCTAGGCGTGATGGGATTATTAGGTGGGTTATAGGTATAGGTATTGGTGGAATCATTAGCATGTACTTGATCAGGCAGAGGCACTTTGGTTTCACTTGGTCGAGAAAAAGACAAAGAATTAGTTATGGTTCCAAGGGTATTCCTTCAACAGTAATTGCTGGGTGAATTTATGAACAAGTAAATGAATAAGTAGTAGAGGGAATGAGTAGTTGCTGAACTGGACTAATAAGGGAGTGTATATCTTGATGGTAAGTATTAGATGACATGGTGAGATTGGGGGTGTTTGAGTTGTACTCCAATGATTTATCATTGTTGAAGTAACTAGCATGGCTGAAGACCCATGCTTTTAGAAGGGAAAAATAGACTTGAAAAAATGACAGTATGATATAAAGTTTTTCTGAGCTTTAAAATTATAACATCGAAAAACATTATATTGAAGAGGGCATCTTATAAAGATGCAAAGCTTGGCTTTTGGCGTTATCTTATATAAAGCATACACGCATAGTCATAGATACATAAATATTAAAATACATTAAGATTTTAGAAGTTTTAGATTTTTTTAAAAAATTTTAAATGGTAACTGATATTGTAGAATTAGAGTGAGTATACAATTAATAAGGTAGGCTGAAGTTTAAAAGGGTGCTAACTAAAAGAATGGTAGATTGAGGCTTAGTGTAGAAGGGTGAAACTAGTTTTAATTATATATCGATGTTTGCATTCGATAGATACTAGTTTTAATGAGTGTGTATGCTAGGAAACCAAGCAGGAGAGCATTACATATGTAGCGGAAAATAAAAAATAAAAAATAATTTTTTAGATAGATCAAATTATCATGCAAAAGATTGGATCATGAAAAAATCACAAAATTGAAAACTATGATTTGTGAGAGATTGATTACTTAGGGAGATCGTATATCCCTAAAAAAACTAGATCCAAGTAGAGAAGATGAAGGAGGTCTAGCATCCTCCTCCCTAGCGGTATCTATATGATAGATCTCTGTAACGATGCTCCTCCAATCACAGCCAAGATCTCGTAACTCTTGTGTAGATGTTGAGGGAGGGAGGAGAATAGGAGGGGGCAACTAAATATACACCCTATCACATACTAGACACCCCTCTTATTTATATAGAGAGCCACCAAAAACCTTAGGGGTCCTGCCTTATTGCGTATTGGATCTTCATCCAATTACCCACTAACTTTATATTATTAGATCTCTATCAAATAATCTCATTTAGACTCTAATTGGGCCTCATGTAAGAAGCTCATCAATATAGGGTCTCATTTGATAAGAATAAGAGCTAATTGGATAACTCATATCCAATCATATATTCGTTGAAGCATCCATCGTATATGTGTGACCCTACAAGTCTAATACCGAGCTAGCTGTGAGTCTCTCCCATTAGAACTCCTTCTGATATAGTAAATAATTATTCTCATAATAGTTCACTCGACTTATTGTCTATGGAAGTATTAGGCCACTACACCATAGTCCCCAAATGGTATAAGGGGATCGAATTCATCGGACATGTCTGTCCATAATTACCATTTATCTATAGTCTCTCACCCAACCAATATCCCCAAGACCATATATTGGGTATGGTATTATCAGGCCATATATGAAATCTATCAAAGTCTCGCTCTAATCGGATTCTCCCAGAGAACACCTTATCTCTTAATCTGAATGACTACGATCGAAGATTTGTTTGAGTAATAACACATGAGATATTCCTCTCACGATACCGAGAGTAGATGATCCTTTATTGATACTCAATAGCTTTTGTAAGGTTAGCTACCAATCCCAATAATCGATTTTACTAGATCTAAATTTTTTCAATATGTAAGTCTAACATCAAAGAAATGAGTACTCAAACAAAGAATTTTTGGTGTCTCAAATCTAAGGACCATATATATAATTGTGACTATGGAATCGCTATTTAATGTTAGATATCATTAATAATATATTATTTCGTAAGTGGATCAATTAGTGAACTCATTATCTAATGAGCACCTATACTATATATATCCTTAGTGACCCTACACAAGTGGCTATGAGACTAGTCATCTCTATCATATGGATATGTATATAGTACACCAGTCAGTCGAATTGTCTCGATATCTCTCTCGAGTAATCTATGATCGAGATTATTTAGGATATGTGTTTAAAGGTGAATCAGTCTCGTTATCGTGATCTTATCACGATCTGATTTCATTACACGAAACTAAGGGTAATGTGAGAATATGCCAATAATAATCATAAGTAAAAAGATTGCACAACATGTCACATGTGCCATCACTCATGTGATTAGCTTACTAGGTACTTGTAACTAACAATCTCCCACTTGACTTAAAGCCAATCATCTATATGTCTGATCCTCATCAGACCCTTGTGATGCTTAAATATACTCTGAGCCAGCGACTTTGTCAATGGATCTATAATGTTATCTTCAAATGAAACTCTTTCTATTACTATATTTTTACGAGCTATGGTCTCTCTAGTCAGTTGGAACATCCTTAGAACACTTCTAATAAGACATAAGTTCCCTAGTTAGAGTTATCGCCCTTTTATATTGTTGTATAAGGGAATCAGCTCTATGTTACTTGGTACGACTCCCAATCCTTAATAAACTTCTTAATCCACACCCCTTCCTTTACCACTTTTGCTATAGCTATATATTCTGCCTCTTTGGTCGAGTCAACAGTAGTATCTTACTTGGAACTCTTTCAGCTAACTGCTCCTCCATTCAAGATGAAAATATACTATGAGTTCAACTTGCTATCATTAATATCAGACTAAAAACTTAAGCTAGTGTAGCCCTTAACCTGATGGTTACCTCCTTCATATACTAGTAAAAGATCCTTAGTCCTTTTCAAGTACTTAAAGATACACTTTACTATATTCCAATATTCGAAACCTAAATTTGTCTAATACCTACTCGTGATACTTTATTATATCAGGCCTAGTTCATAATATAACATATGTGATAGACCCTATCACTTAAGCATAGGATATCCTATCCACGTGTGCTCTTTCTTCAAGAGTCTTTGCAGACATACTCCTAGAAAGTGATATTCTATGTCTCATTGGTATGAGAACACTCTTGAAATCTTTCATATCAAATCTTTTGATAATGGAGTCTATGTACTTAGGTTAGGACAAGCCAAGTATCCTCTTAGATCTATCTCAATAGATCTGGATCCCCAAAATATAAGATGTTTCCTCTAAATCCTTCATGGAGAAATTTCTAGATAGCTAAGCCTTTACTATAAGGCGCATTCTTACATCATTCTCACTTACCTTTCTATATACACAAGGCTTATCTTCATTCTTAATGAAGTCACAAGATTTGATCACCTTATCAAATCTTATTTTCTAACTATGGAAAGCTTGCTTGAATCCATAAATGGACCTGAGCAACCTGCACACTTTATCTGGACTCTCTCTAGATACGAATCCCTCTGGCTATATCATATACACCTCCTCCTTAAGGTTGCCATTGAGGAATGTCATTTTTACATCTATCTATCAAATCTCATAGTCGTAGTGTACTACAATAACAAAAAGAATTATGATAGATTTATGCATAGCTATAGGTGAAAAGGTTTTGTCATAGTCAACTCTTTACCTTTGACGATATCTTTTAGCCACTAACCTTGTTTTATAGGTCTCTATCTTTTCATTAACTCTGATCTTCTTCTTAAATATCCATTTACAACCGATGGGTATGATACTCTCAGGCATATTCATAAAGTTCCAAACCTTATTGAAGTATATGAAATCCATTTCAGAATTCATGGCTTCTTACCACTTCCTATAGTCTATATTTATAATGGCCTCCTTGTAGGTCTGAGGATCAATATCCCGAGAGTTCTCTCTATTGATATATCCTACATATCTTTCACGAGGGTGAGGTGCTCTGCTAGACCTACATAAAATTGGAACTTGTGCGATAGGTACCTAAACAAACTTGGACTCTAGAATGGTGCTTGAGCTAGGTTCTTTATCCTGCCCAACTCTATCTCACTCACATTATTTTCATCAAGAATGTATTCCTTTTTAAGAAACATAACTCTCTTTGGCAATAAAGACTTCCTGGTCTTCGGAATGATATAAATAATATCCTAAAGTCTCATTACAGTATCCCACAAACATGCACCGCTCTATCCTTGATTCCAACTTGTCGAGATTGTATCTTTTAACGTAGGCAGAACAACCCCAAATCTTAACCACCATAAGATCAGGTTTTTCTCATTTTCATATCTCATATGGTGTAGACACTATCGACCTAGATGAAACTCTTTTCATAAGGTAAGTTGTGGTCTCCAACGCATATCCTAGAATGAGACGGGTATGTCAGCGAAACATATCATGAACCGCACCATGTATAACATTGTGTGATTCCTCCTTTTTGATATATCATTGAGATGAGGTGTATAAGGAGGTGCACATTGGGATAGAATCTTGTGGTCCCTGAGAAAATAGGTAAACTCTATACTTAAGTATTCTCCTTATTGATCTGATCAAAAAGTCTTAACACTCTTTCCTATCTGGTTCTCTACCTCATTCTTATATTCCCTGAACTTCTCAAAAGCCTTGGACTTATACTTCATCAAGTACATATATCCATACTTAGAGAAATCATCAGTAAATATAATGAACTATAAGTAACCACCTATAGCTAGAGTCAATATGGGACCACATACATCACTATGTATAAGTTCCAATAGCTTAATGGCTCTCTCTCTAGTTCTACTAAAAGGAGCAAGGGAAGGTTCACAAGTTGCATATGACACATAGTCAAATGGATCTAGGTATTCATCTTTTAGTAACTTTTTAATCCTTCCTTCATGTATATGACCTAGTCTACAATGTCATAGATATGCATTATTCATCTCTTCTCTTTTCTCCTCGAACATATTTATATTCATGATGTGTGGAGAAGTTTCTAACACATATAAATCATTTATCAGGGTCCCTTTAGTGATGATCTCATTATCCATAATTATTGAACAACTATTATTCTCAAAAATTAATTTATATCCACTAATTGTTAAACAAAGATAGAAATAAGGTTTTTAATAGTAGAAGAAATAAAATAGCACGCATATAATGTAATAAAAGCTCCACTAGGCAGATGTAGGGTGATCTCCCCAATGACAATTGCAATAACTCTTGCTTCATTATGCATCTTGCGGACCATCTCGCCTCTAGCCAATCTCTTTGGTCTTGCCAGAACCTATAATGAATTGCTGATATAATAATCACTCGCAATATCCAATACCCATGTGTTATCATGAAAATCTAATAAGTAGAGACTGATCATGAATATACCTAAAGCTTCTCCAATCTTATTTTTCACCTTTTATGCAATATAATCCTTACAGTTTCTCTTTCAATGCTCGTCTTTGCCATAGTAGAAGCACTATCTTTTGTCCTTTATCAGGTCTTTCTTAACAACCTTTGTTTTACGTGGTCATTCTTTGCCCTTGCCCTTCTTAAGGGTCTTATTAGCCTTCCTTTTCTTCTTAGTCTCACTAATATAAAGAACTGGTTTATCTTTTTTGATGGCACTCTTAGCTTATCTTAACATATTGAGAAGCTCAGAAAAAGCTACTTCAAACTTGCTCATGTTAAAATTCATGAAGTGAGAAAAGAAATTTGGCAGGGACTGAAGTATGAGATCAATGCATAGGTTATCCTCAAAGACTACTCTTAAACCTGTAAGTTTCTTGATCCACTCTATCATCTTTAGGACATGGTTCCAAACCAATGTCCCCTCTGTCATCCTGGCTCAGAAGAGACTCTTAGATATCTAATATCTTCGAATTATTTCTTGTTCCTCAAATAACTGGTGGAGATGAAGAAGAATAGAATTGACATCCATATTCTTATGCTGCCTTTGTAACTCAAGAGTCATAGATGCCAACATATAATATTTTACTAATATGAAATTATCTATATACTTCACATAGCGAGCGATCTCATCCTCGCTTGCCCCTTCTTCTAGCGTGGGCATAATCATATCAAGGACGTACGTAATTTTCTTTACTATGAGAATAATTCTCAAATTGTGAAGCCAATCCATGTAGTTTGGACTAATGAGATGGTTGACACCAAATATGCCATGTAAGAGATTTAGAAGCAACATATTTTTTTACAAACAATGTATAGCATAAATAAGTTACATACAGATTTTACATAAAGTAAATTAGGATATGAATTTCTATCTTATTGTACTCCCACTATTTTTCAAACGAATCACATGACTCCCTTGGCACGTGAAACGAAAGTCTCTAGTAGACTTCTAGTAGGGATCGAGATCTAATCAACGTCTTAATACAACCTCAAGTGACTCGACTAATTACACTAAGCTCGAAATGTATACAACTCTTGCCAATCACAACTCCTTATGATTCCTGTCGTGTTCAGCCTATGAATCATTATAGTCTTGACTACTAGACCAATCATGAAGTATGATTAAGTCATCACCATCATTACAAGATGAGTCTGATTTGGTGATATGCTCTCGTGTGACTCAGCCAAGCATACTATGTCCTCAGGTCATTAATGACATCTTTATCGCTAGCAAGATTTTTATCATGAAGATAGATGAGCCTCGAGTGACTCGACCAACTCAATCTATATCATAATTCAATTTCTTCCTATAATGATGGAAGGCCAAGTGGGTCAATGTTATTGCCTCAGTCTCACCGACTTAATATTATCACAAGAGATATTTTGTTTTATATCGATCTCCTTATATATATATATATATATATATATATATATATATATATATATAATAGTGTATAACACATATCACTCATGCAAGCCACATCAGATGATCATGAGCCGTCACCTGATATGATTAAGCCCGAGCCAATAGGCATAATCACTCATAATAGGATGTATGTATGTATCGACGTATCTCCATGCCTATGATCATTGATCTCACCATCATCAGTTCCATTAGATTCTTGTCGGATCATCATGTGTCGTGATCTCTCACCACGACACCGTAAGTCTCCCTGTCACCTCCATGCTCCCGTCAAGCCTCCATATGATAATAAAATAAATATAGGCATGTAGGCCCAATAATAAATGAGAAAAATAAATAGCTCATAGGTCTCAATAATAATAATAATCACATATACACACATCACATCACATGGCTCATGATCATCCATCCATATCATACATCATATGTACACATCACTATGTGAGGTTACTAGATAATAATAATAATAATAATAATAATAATAATAATAATAATAATAATAATAATAATAATAATAATAATAATAATAATAATAATAATAAATTAAACTATTTAATTAATTTTTAAAAATTAGGATATGCTATAAAATTTTAAAATTATTAATGGTATTTTTAAAATATTAAACAAAAGGACAGATAATAGAATTTCTTAAATTTTGAGGGTTAAAATCATCATTTTGCCTAAAAAAATCCCCTGCACGGGCGACAGTGCTACACGTCACCGGCGACCGCCTCTACCCGTAGGACGTCGCTACAGTCCTTAAATGGCAGCCCTACAGGCTGGCGACATCGCCTCGCACGGCCACCTAGCCTCAAGGCAGCCCACATACGAGCGTTGTGTTCACAGGTGCCACACCTACGGGTGGGCATCGATTTGCCCCAAGCGACTACCTGTGGGCGCTATACCCGCATGCGTCGCCCTTGCGGGCGCATGGCCAGTCCGACCCACAGGCAATCCACTCGTGGGGGCTGCTCTCGCAGGCGTCACCCCCTGCGGGCACCCTTAGTCAGGGGCGGCGCTGAGATGGCGCCTTGAGGCGACCGCCTACAAGGGCTTTGGTAGCCACCGCAGCTGCGGCCATAGGCATGCGGCCACGAGCCGGCGGCGCCGTAGGCAACCTGCCCATAGGTGGCTGCCCCTCGCCTCTTTACCTTCACTATGAATCGTGGCAAGAATGCGTAAAATAGTTCTATATGATTAAATCTCATCACACGTAATTCAAAATTAATCTTATGCATGAACAACGTTGACTCTAATACAACTACTGGGAAACCAAGCGGGAGAGCATCACATGTGCAACAGAAGATCAAGAACTAAAACTAATTTCCCAGATATATCAAATTATCATCTAAAAGATTAGGTCGTGAAAAAATTATAAAACTGAAAACCACGATATATAAGAGATTGATTACCTAGGGATATTATATATCCCTAAAAAAAGAGATCTAGATAGAGAGGATGAAAGAGGTCTAGCATCCTCCTCTCTTGTGGTATCCACATAATTGATCTCTACAGCCATGCTTCTCTAGTCGCAGCTAAGATCTCACAACTCTTACGTACATATTGAGGGAAGGAGGAGAATAGGAGGGGGCAGCTAAAGGTGCAGCCTATCACATACTAACCACCCCTCTTTATATAGAGAGCCACTAGAAACCCTAAGGGTTATGCCTTATTGAATATTGGATCTTTACCCAATTATCCATTAACTTTGTATTATTAAATCTTTATTAAATAATCTCCTCATAATTGGGCCTCATGCAAGGAGCCCATCAATGTAGGGTCTCATCTGATGAGAGCATAGGCTAATTGGATAACTCATATCTAATCCTCTATTCGCTAAAGTATCTACCATATGTGTGTGACCATCTAGGCCTGATACCGAACTAGTCATGAGTCTCTCCCATCAGAAATCCTTCTGATATAATGAATTATTATCCTATAATATTTCACTTGACTTATCGATTATAAAAGTACTAGGCCACTACGCCTAGTCCCCAGATGGTACAGAAAGATCGAATCCATCATACATGTCTGTCCATAGTTACTATGTATTTATAGTCTCTCACCAAATCAATATCCCCGAGACTGTATATTGGGTATGGTATTGGCAGGCCACATATGGAATCTATCAAAGTCTCACTCTAATTGGATTCTCCCAGAGAACACCTTGTCTCTTAATCCGAATGACCCTGGTTGAGGATTTGTCCAACCGATAACATGTGAGATATTCATCTCATGATACCGAGAGTGGATGATCCTCTATTGATATTAAATAGCCTTTGTAAGGTTGGCTACCAATCCTGTGAATCAGTTGTACTAAATCTAGAATTTTTTTAACTTGTAAGTCTACCGTTAAAGAAAGAATTACTCAAACAAGGTATCTTTGGTGTCTCAAGTCTAAGGACCAAATACACAACGGCAACTACGGAATCACTATTTAACATTATGTATCATTAACTATACAGTATTCCGTAAGTAGATCAATCAGTGAACTCATTCTTCAATGAGTACCTATATTGTATCCTTAGTGTCTCCATATAAGAGGCTATAAGACTAGCTGCCTCTATCACATGGGCAGGTATATGGTATACCAATTTGTCTGATTATCTTGATATCTCTCTCGAGTAACTTATGACTGAGATCATTTAGGATCTATATTTAAACATAAATTGGTCTCATTATCATGATCTCATCATGATCTGATTCCCATTGCATAGAACTAAGAATATCATAATATATATATGCAACATATAATATAATATAAAAATATGCCAATAATAATCATAAGCAAAAATATCGCATAGTGTGTCACATGTGTCATCACTCACGTGATTGGCTTGTAGAGCACTTGTAAGCAATTGTGTGATGGTGACTTTTAGTATTATGCACTAGAAGATGAGAGTAAGGTTTCTAAGGCTTTACATTGACCTCTACCATCAGAGTAAACCATTTTAAGTTCTCGACCAACTTTCTAAAATAGGTAAAGGCTATAAAGACTTCATATTTGTGTTTAAGAAGATATAACTATATATACTTGGTAAAATGATCTATAAAAATGACATAAAATCCAATTCATAGAAGTTTTATAAAACCTCAATTTCTCGTACCATTTATCTTCACTTCGCCATATGTTTCTTGAAAATGAAAACTACTAAGTTTACTTATAACATTTAGCTATAATTATATATAAGAGAGTGTTCCTTATAAAAATACCTAGATTTTGATGAAAGATGTGATAGATGCAATAAAGACAATGTGATGAAGAAGAAGGATCAGTTTCACTAAATTGAGCGGAGAGAGAGAGAGAGAGAGAGAGAGAGAGAGAGAGAGAGAGAGAGAGAGATTTTCTCTATCATGATTAGTTACTAAGAAATATTTTCTCAATCAGTTGAGAAAATCTTATCTTCTATCATATCCTGCAAGATTGAGCTTTTATCAAGAATGCAAATCTCGTATCTTCTATCATATCCTACAAGATTGAGCTTTTATCAAGAATGCAAATCTTGGATTGATGATGAAAATATTTTATGAGTGAGAGGCTTTCTGAGAGAGTCTGCTAACTAATCAGCTATATGTATTTCGAATATTTGACAACTTAATCTCGGACGAAGTAGAAGTCAATGACAATATATTTCATATGTGAATGAAACACTGGATTGGCACATAGATAGGTAACTCCTATATTATCGCAATATATTATAGGAGTAGAGATAGAATTGATATTAAGTTTTTATAACAAATCAGTGACCTAGTTTAGTTCTACAATAGTGGTGGCAATGACCTAGTATTCAGTTTTTATTATAGACCTTGTGATTATCTTCTGCTTCTTGGAACTCTAGTTAATTAGATTTGCTCCAACGAAGATAATATATCCTAATATAGACATTTTATCATCAATATTTCCTATTTCCTACGTAATCAATATTGACAAAGGCATAGAGATGAAGTGATGTATTTACAAAGAAAAAATCCGTTATTGAAAGTCTCTTTAAAATATCATAGGACTTGTTTTATAGCATACCAATGTGTAGTTGATGGCAAATACATGAATCATGATAATTCATTGATGAAAATTGAGATGTCTACATGTATAAGAGATTGATAGGATTAATTGGCACTAAGAAGGGGGAGGGGGGGTGTGGGTTTGTGGTGTAAATTAGTGTAAGTATAAATTCTTGTTTGAAGCAAGATAGGAAAATTGGAAGCTTTTCGTTCAGGTAAAGCAAGTGAATGATTCAAAATAAAATGCTAAGTTTCTTGAAAGTGCTTGACTTGAAACCTTGCTTTTAAGGAGTAAATAAAATCAGAAGTATTTAGTTCAAAATAATTAAGAACTCAATAATTATAAGTAGTAAATGCAACAAGTAAAAACACTCATAATTATAGTGGTTCGGCACTGACTGACCTACATCCACTCCCGAGTCCTCCTCCTTGAGGCACATCGACGTCCACTACCAATCTTTTCTAGGTGAAGACCAAACCCTTACACTTGAGCTTACAACGGAGACTTCAAAAATTTTTCTAACTCTAAGCTCTCTCCCTTCCCCTTGTCTTTTTCTTACAATTCATATAATTTTTTCATAGAATGTAATCCCTAAAATTATTGTATGGAATGCATGAAAACTTAATGTATTTATAAGCCCCAAGTGACTTTTGAATTTTGGAGCCAAAATTCAAACATACCTGAAAAAATTAGGTACGGGCGATTCACCAGTCAGTGCCGGGCGGTTCAACTACTCGAAAACCTAGTACGAGCGGTTTGCCCACCCATCCTAGGGGGTTCAACCACTCGAAAACTTGGACGGTGTCGGTTGAACGTTTGCTCACCTGTGGTTCATCCACTAGGAATCCCAGAAAAGTGATTCCCTTCACTTTTCTAATCTTGACATGAACCACATGTTGATCAATTCTTCAGTCAACCAATTGAGCTCAATCACTCTCCTTTAGTAGACCCGATTACTCTTTGAGTTGATTTGCATTCCTTCCAAATCACACTCATTTAGAACTCAATCTTAACCTATGACTTCAAGATTACAATCAAACATAACCACCAAGCTTACAACCTCACTCATGCAATCTAGCAACCTCTAGCATTCCCTGCGACAAGTCTCACGGTCTTCCTCAGGTGATCTCCCAGCGTGTTCCTAGAGATCTTCCCAATACCTCTGGTGAAGTCCTAGCGAACTCCCGGTGAGCTCCTACCATATCGTCCAAACTTTGGTCTGATGCTTGAGCTTGATCCTAGGTCCATGTCTGATCTATAACTCCTTTTCACCATCATAGTTAAACCTGCATGATGCTAACTATAACTTAATTAATTACTATCAACATGACCACAAGTCTACTTCAAGACCTTCCCAACTCCCAGCAAACCTTTCGGCTACTCCTGACAATCTTTCAACGAGTCTCGGTCTTCTTCTAGTGAACTCCCTTACACTATCCTAGCAAGCTCCCAATACCCTCGGCGAGCTCCCAATGCACTCTTGGCAAGTTCCCAACTGCATCGTCTGAACCCCAGCCCGATGCTTGGACTTGACTTTAACCAAACCTTTAATTGTAATAATCTCTTTGTCATAGTTAATATTGCATCAATCAACTCTAACAATCTTGTTAGATCAAGCACTCATCAATTGATTTCATCATTAAAATTCAAGATTCAACAGATATAAGTATTGATTTCATCATCAAGTACATGTTTATATTATGTAGGACCCATAGTAGAGCCACTATCATATAATTTGAGTGATTTAGTAGTAAAGAACGGAATGACAATTTCGTTGGCATTCTGGATTTTTTTATCTTTAATAGTATATCTTGGACATATTTCCTTTGAGATAAAAAAGAGTCCTAAAAATGTGTATGTTGCTTCCACTCCTAGAAAGTAACTTAAGGTTCTTAGATCCTTGATAAAGAATTAATGTGCTAACTACTTAAGGAATTTCTTAATCTCTATAAGATTATTAATTATAATGATAATATTATTCACATACATTAGTAGATATATTGAACTTCAATTTTATCGTCATAGAAATAACAAAGTGTTAGACTTAGAGTTGATGAAGCTAGTAGATGCCAAAAATAAGTCAAGCTCAGTATACCAGGCTCTTAGAGCTTGATGAAGTCCATAAATATTTTTTTTGAGTTTACAAACATATCTTGGAGATTAAGGATGGATGAAGCTAGGAGGTTGATGTGTAAAGATATATTCAGTTATAGTCCCTTATAAGAAAGCATTGTTAATATCAACTATAGTATATGTGCCTTTTGTGACAGCCAAACTGATAAGTAGAATTGTTGTTAGTTTGATAATGAGACTAAATATTTTTGTAAAGTCAACATCAAGTCGTTGATGAAACCCTTTGGCCAGTAGATATGCTTTATATCTAGAAATTTATCCAAGTTCTTCTCAATTTGAAAGATCAATTATACCTAATGATATTTTATATATGATAAAATGGTACACAGGTCCATATAGAATTATGGAGTAGGGCATCACAGTCTACACACATGGCATTATGCCAATGTAAAGATTTTTAGGCTTAAGTGATGGTGGTGTGCTCAATGAGTTAAGGTAAAGAGTTTATGATAGCATGAAGTTCAAGGACTTGATGTGATTAGAAAATACTAATTTTTGTGTTGTAAGTATCTGTATTAGTGGAGAGTTAGAATGAGGCACTTCGGTGCCACTGGATTAAGAAGAAGACATAATGAGTTATGGTTCTGAGGGCATTCCTTCATCAGCCACTGCAAGGTGAATTTGTAAAAGAAATAAATGGACATGTAGTAGAGGGAGTGAGTAGTTGTTAAATTAGAGTAGTAAGAGAGTATATATCTTAATAAGAAATATTGGATGGCATAGTGAGAGGTTTGTTTAGGTGGGTCTGTGGTGTACACCAATGGTGTATGATTACTGGAGTAGCTCGTATGATTAAAGACTCATGCTTTTAGAAGAAAAAAAATAGACTCAATAAAAATGACATGGCGTGATATATAGACTTTTTGAGTTTGAGGAACATAGTATTGTTGAATATCGGATTTTGATGATGAAATCAATTGATGGGTTATTGATCTAACAAATGTATTAGAGGTGTTTGATGCAAGATTAACTATGATAAAAAGAAAATTATAATTAGATATTGGGTCAGAGTCAAGTTCGGGCATCGAGCCAGGGTTAGGATGATGCAGTAGGGAACTCACCGGGAACTCACCGAAGGGATCCGAGGCTTACCGAGAGTTCGTCGAAAGCTTACCAAGAGTATCAGAAGCTTGCTAAGAGTTCGTCGAGAGCTTGCCGAAGGAGATCAGGATCTTGCCAGGATGGCATCAAGGAGTTCACTGAAAGAAGATCAAGAGACTCATCGGAAGATCATCGAGGGTAGTTGAAAAGCTTGCTGAGAGTTAGGAAGGTCTTAGTGGACTTGATGGCCATGTTAGTTATAATTAATTAAATCGTAGTTAGCATCAGTTAAGGTTTGAGTCACTTGAGTTAGATTTAGAAGGAATCTAAATTAGCTCAAGTGAGGTAAACTGGGTCTACATTGGAGATTGAATTTAGCTCAGGTCGAGCTCAATTGGTTGGCATGAGAAGAGGTCAACAGAAGGTACGAGTCAAGATTATAAAAGTGGAGGGAATCACTTCTTTGAGTTTTCCAATGGCTGTACCACTGATGATCGACAGTTGTACTGCTTAAGTGATGGTAGTATCACCTAGGTCGATGGTAGTACAGTAGTCGCCCTATTTTCTGGGCTGCTTTACAGCATCGATGGCGCTAGTAGTTGTACCGCTCGTACTTGGTTTTTCAGATATGTTTAAATTTTTAGCTCCATTTCTGAAGCCAATTTGGGTTTATAAATACCCTAAAATTTCTTGCATTTAGCACAACACATTGGGCTAGAAACTCTGTGAGAAAATTATAGTAAGAAAAAAAAAAGGGCAAGGGAGTGAGGGAAAGAATTGTAATTCTTGTAAGTCTCCCTTGTGAGTTTATAAGGTTTATCTCCTAAGTATATGAAAAGGAGATAGGAAGATGTAGGAGTTTGATCTTCACCCAAAGAAGATTGATAGTGGATGCCAATGGACCTCGAAAAAGAGGACTCGGGAGTGGACATAGACCATGTTAAGGCCAAACCACTATAATTATGAGTGTTCTTTAAATTACTTTACTTACTACTTTTGATTGCTCTTTATTACTTTATAGTTAGATATGAGCTTCAATTTCTCAACTTCTCTTAAATCAATTTTTAACTGGTTCTAATAAAATACAAAAAGGAGCTTCTGATTTTCTTTCTTCACTTTTCGTAAGGAAGATTTTTCAATCGAGCACTATCACTCTTGCGCTAATTCACCACCTCCCAAGTGTCAATTGATCCTAACAATTGGTATCAAAGCCACGTGTTACTCACTAGACTAAAAACCTAAGTGAGTAAATAGCTTCATTTGGCATGAACGAGGGATATTCTATTGCACATCCTCCCATGTTCATTGGGATGGATTATACATATTAGAAAACTAGAATGCATATTTTCTTGATTTTCATGAATTTTGATTTATGAAATATTATTGAAAATAGTTTTTAAAAATCTTTTAAACTCATGAATGAATGAAATAAATTTGAAAAGAAAGTTTTTTCATTGAATGCGAAGGCTACTAATGCTTTATTTTGTACACTTGACAAAAATAAATTTAATCGAGTTTCTGTTTGTGAAATTGCTTATGATATTTTGCATATACTAGAAATCACACATAAAGTCACTAGTTGAGTCAAAGAATCTAAGATTAATATTTAGTTTATAGTTATGAATTATTTAGAATGAAACAAAGTAAGTCCATTGGAGACATGTACACTCGTTTCACGGATGTCATCAATGGTCTAAAAGCACTTGGAAAATATTTTTTTAATTTTAAACTTGTTAGTAAAATTTTGACATCCCTTCCTAACAGTTGGGATCCTAAAGTAGTTGTTATACAAGAAGTGAAATATCTTAATAACCTTCCTCTTTAAAAACTTATTGAGTCTCTTGTGATATATGAACTGAACTATAAAGCTCATAACGAGCTTGATGAACCCCTTCCAAAGAACAGGAAGGATTTAGCACTAAAAAATATAGATGATTTCTCAAGTGAAATCTCGAGTAATAAGAACAATTATATTACATTGTTAACTAGAAATTTTAAAAAGTTTATGAAAAAATAAACCAAAAAAGGACAACATTATATGCTTTGAATGTAATAAATTGGGACATTTCAAATATGAATATCCTCAATTAAAGAAGAAGGCGCCACATAAGAAGAAGGCTCTTTAGATAACATGGGATGACTCAGACTTATCAGATGAAGAAGATCATAGCAAAGAAGATGTAGCCAACTATACTCTCATAGCCATCCTTGACGAGGTAAGTGAGTCTTCAAATATTTCTTTTACTGAATTACTAAATATGTTTCATGAATTGTTCGATGAATTTAGAAAAATTAGTAAATCTTACAAGTTACTTAAGAAATAATATGATTCTCTAGTTAATAAATTTGATCAAATGTGTGATATATTACCATCACACAATTTTTGCTTAAAATGTGAAACGCTAGTAGATTTTAAAAAGGAAAATGTCATGCTAAAATAAACGTTAGAAAAAAAGGTATAGAAAAAAAGAGTCATATTAATATGATCCTGGCTAATAAAGGTCATATTAATAGAAAAAAAGGTATAGACTTTATTGGCAACACTCAACAAAAGCCAACCATTTTTGTTAAGGACCCACTCTAAACTTTCTATCAAAAATTAAATATAATTTTTATAAAAAATTGGATAAAAAGTCTACAAATATTTATTTAGAAAATATAGTCAACATAAATTAGTTTGAGTTTATAAAGGAACCACAAACAACCAAAAACCATTAGATAAGATAGATAAAATTCTTCATATAATACCTAGTATAAAATGGGTACCTAAATCTTTCTTGTAGGTTTGTCTCTAAACTAAGGCTAGAAGCACCAAATAGTACCTTAATAATAGATGCTCAAGTCACATGACCGGAGATCTAACTTATTTTTCCAAGCTCACTAGCCTAAATGAAGGAGTTATCACCTTCAGAGACAACAACAAAGGTAAAATCATTTGAAAAGGAACCATAGGTAATATATTAAATCTTTTGATTGAAGATGTGTTATTGGTTGATGACTTGAAATATAATTTACTTAGTATTAGCTAATTATGTGATAAAAGTTATATTATTAAATTTTAAACTAATGCATATAAAATTAAATTTTCACACAAAAATAAATCTTTGATTACCTTAAGAAATAACAATATGTATACCATAAATATTAAAAAGTTTTATGATAAAACATATTTTTTAGTCTTAAATGATAATGCTTACATTTGGCATATGAGATTAGATCATGCTAGTATGAAACTACTAAATCAAATTTTAACAAAAGATTTAGTAAGAGAATTACCTAGCCTTAAGTTTATTAAAGATAAAATATGTGATAATTGTCAATTAAAAAATAAATAAATAATAGTTTAAGTTAAAGAATCAACTAAGCACCTCTAGGCTACTTCAATTGATCCATACGGATTTATTTGGATCAATTGATATTATAAGTTTAGGAGGTAGCAAATATGCATTCGTTATAGTAGCTGATTATAGTAGATATACTTGGACTTATTTCTTAGCACATAAAAGTGAAATATTTAAATGTTTTATAAAATTTTGTAAGATTATTTAAAATAAAAAATGATTTATGATTTCGTCAATACGTAGTTATCATGGTAGTGAATTTTAAAACAATGATTTTCAAAGTTTTTATGAGTCAAATGGATATATCCACAACTTCTCTGTTCTAAGAAATCTAGAAAAAAATAAAATAATAGAAAGAAAAAATAGGAGCTTACAAGAATGGCAAAAATCATGTTAAATAAACACAACCTACCCAAATATTTTTGGGCCGATGTCGTTAATACGACATGTTATGTTTTAAATAAGATTCTTGTAAGACCATTACTCTCTAAAACTCCTTATGAATTATGGAATGGTAAGAAACATAATATTTTATATTTTAAAATTTTTTATTATAAATATTTTGTTTTGAATGAAAAAGATGTCTTAGGAAATTTTGATACAAAATCTAATTAGGCAATTTTTCTTAGTTATCCCTTGATGTCAAAAGCGTATCGTGTATTCAATAAAAAAACTTTAGTAATTGAAGAATCAATTCATGTTGTTTTTAATGAGATTTTTGAATTTAAGAAAATTAATTTTAATGATGAATTTGATTATGGTATTTGAATTTAAATGATAATCATCCTAAAAACAACTTAGATGAATCTACTTTTAAATCCTTACCTAAGGAATATAAGTATATAAATAATCATCCTAAGGAGATTATAATAAAAGATACATCAAAATATATTAAAACTCATTCTTCTTTTAAAAAATTTTATACTAATATTTTATTGATATGTTTTGCTATCTGTTAATTTTAATCGTTTTCTTGCGAACGATTCTTGATTATCGTTGTGTGTTAAAAACTCAACAATCTTGCCACGTTTTTTGTCAACAAATGACGTGTGTGCAGGTGAATCTATGGTCGTCGCTGCAGGCCGGTAGTCGGCAGAGGTCGCAAGGGCCAGCAGTGACCGTCGGCGCACCGCAGCACGATCGTCGGCCACAGCCTGGCAATCACAAGAAGCATACACATGTGTCAGGCAATGGCAAGAAGGGAGGCTAGGTTTTACCATTGAATCAAAAATTATAGTTTTACCAATTATGCTTAAATTACAGTTTATCATTCATCGAATTTACAGTTTTATCCTTTGGTTGAATAGGGTTATTTATATTCTTATCCTTGTAATTTATTAATTCTATAATTTTTAAAAAAACTGTAATTCTTATATATATATATATATATATAATTACAGTTTTATCATTATAAAATTGAGAAATTTTAGTTATTTTCTCAATTATAAAATTAATCAATATATAATCTAATAAAATTTAATTATGATTATATTTTTATTATTCAATGATTATATTTTATTTTTGATCAATTTATTTAATTGGACTTATGGGCTTCTCCAATTAAATAAAATTAATTAGTAAAAAAATTATAAATTATTGTTTCTTTATAGTTTTCTCATATGAATTATTAATTGCATGTGTTAAATCTAATTATTAGTTTTTGGATATTAATTCAGTTATTTACATGCAAATATTAGTAATTATGAAATAATATTTATTTTTCACATAAATACATGATTTATGTATTATCATGATTACAGTTATCATATGATTTTTTTTTTTACTGCAGTGTTCAATAATTATTATGGTTGTTATCCTATTATTGAATTGTCTCAGCATGAATTAGTTTAAATGAACTTGATGAATATTATTTGTAGTTCATCTCCTTAAGTTATATCTGACCGGTAGCTGTCAAAGTAGCATGAAATGATAGGCTTATAGGATATGAAATACAATTAAAGTCTTGTCATAGGAAAATTTAGTTTGTATTTTATATTATTGTATTGGTCTTGTAGTCACCAAAGTGGCCTAGATCAATGATTTATAAAATTACATTAGGGAACAAGTCTTCAATGACATTAAAGAAATAATATTAAAAATTATATGCATAATTAGGAGATTTAGATAATCCCAAAGGATAATATATTTCAAATAATTATGTGATGGGGTAGGATGATACTGTTTTAGATATCCTTGCAGTTTAGAATTGTATACCCAAAGGTAGCAAAACTATTCCACAAGGATGGTATCAGTCCTCCATAAATGATCTTATATGAATACTAGATATGTCAATATTTTACCCAAAGGTTAAATATTGATGATATCAATAGTTCATCATACTTTGGTAAACCTCAAAGCATTAATGTTATTTTATATTCTGCAGTGGTATTCCCATTCATACATTCTCATGCTTCTAGTGTCCCTATACTCTCTGGATCAAATTATTCAGAATGGTTAGAGCATGTGCAATTTACATTGGGCGTACTAGATCTTGATTTGGCATTGCTTGTTGAAAAGCCTGCAGAATTAACTAATAAAAGTACTATGGAACAAGTCAATGAAATGAAGGCTTGAGAGAGATCTGATAGGCTCAGTTTAATGTTCATAAGGATGGCAATTACAAATAATATAAGGACTTCATTATCGATTGCATCTAGCGCACGTAAATATTTAACGGTTATTGAAGATAGATTTAAATCTATTGATTTTAAGTCATTGGCTGGCACATTAATAAAAGAATTGACTACAGCTCAGTATGATGGTCCTCGAGGAATTCAAGATCATATCCTCAATATGGCTGACAAAGCTACAAAACTTAAGACGTTGTGAATGAATGTTGATGAATCTTTCCTTGTGCAGTTCATTCTTAATTCTCTTCCTTCTCAGTTTGGCCCATTCAAGATTCACTACAATACAAATAAGGATAAGTGGGACTTGAATGAGTTAAACTAGTATGTGTGTTCAGGAAGAATTAAGATTAAAGCAGGAAAGTTCATATAATGTACTGACAACTACTCAAGGAGTTGGTAACAAGAAAAGAAAATCGAAGCATTATCCATTGAAGAAATTTATCGGGTCTGGAAGTGTTAGACAAACTATTGAAAAGAAAACTATTACAGTAAAGTACTTCTTTTGTAGCAATAAAGGACATGTAAAGAAGGATTGCATTAAATGTAGAACTTGGTTCGAAAAGAAAGGAATAAACTCAACCTTTGTATGTTTTGAATCAAACATTGCAGATGTTCCTTCTAATATATGGTGGATTGATTCTGGCGCTTCAACTCATATTACTAATAATATGCAGGGATTTCTTTCAATCCGAAAACCAAAAGAACATGAAAGATTCATAATTATGGGAAATCGTCTCAAAGCAAAAGTGATATCAGTAAGGACTTATCGCTTACGCCTAGAGACGGGTCATCTGATGGATCTGGAAGACACATGTTTTGTTCCTACAATTTCTAGAAATTTAATTTCTCTGTCTAGAATTGATGAGTTAGGATATTGTGTTTCTTTTGGTAATGGTAAACTCAGCATATTTTATGATTCAATAAAAATTGGTTCTGGAATTCTATGTGATGGTTTGTACAGAATTAATTTGAATCTTAAGTTTGCGAATACATTATTGACTCTGCAATCAAGTATTGGAATAAAATGTAATTCCAATAATGAAAGATCTTCTATATTGTGGCATAGACATTTGAGGCATATCTCCAAGGAAAGAATTGAAAGATTAGTGAAGGATAATATTTTAAAAAATTTAGACTTCACTGATTTTGATGTTTGCATAGATTGCATTAAAAGAAAGCAAACTAAGCATACAAAAAAAAATGCCACAAGAAATAAAGAACTTCTTGAAATTATTCATAATGATATCTGCGGACCACTCCATATTCCTTATTTTAGTAGAGAAAGGTATTTCATCACATTTATAGATGACCTGTCCAGATATGGCTATGTTTATCTAATACATGAAAAGTCTTAGACCGTTGACATTCTTGAAGTGTACATAAATGAGGTCGAGAGATAATTAGATAGAAAAGTTAAAATTATCAGATCTGATAGGGGTGGTGAATTTTATGACAGATATGATGAATCCGGTCAGAATATTGGTCTTTTTGCTAGATTCCTAGAACAGTGGGGTATTTGTGCTTAGTATGTATTACCAGGTATGCCACAGCAGAACAGTATTACTAAAAAGCGAAATCGTACTCTTATGGATATGGTTAGGAGCATGATGAGTTATTCTTCTGTACCTGAGTCAATGTGGGGTGATTCTCTTAGGACAACTATGTATATCCTGAACAGGGTTCCTAGTAATCAGTTCCAGCAACTTCATTTGAGTTATGGACTGATAGGAAACCCGGTTTGAGACATTTACATATTTGGGGGTGTCCTGCAGAGATAAGAGTATTCAATCCACATGAAAAGAAATTGGATCCAAGAATAATTTCTGGATATTTTATTGGTTACCCAGAAAAATCCAAGGGATATAGATTTTATTGCCCTAATCATAATATGAGGATAGTAGAATCTGGTAATGCAAAATTCCTAGAAAATGATGAAATCAGTGGGAGTCAAAAATCTCGAAGGATTAATTTTGATATTGAGGAGATTCAAGCTTTTTCTCCTATATTATCCCATAATCGAGAAATTATTATTCCTCAAATCAATGATAGAATTGATGAGGGTGAACAACAAAATAACATTGATGAATTCTCACATGATGTTGATGTTGTCGCTGATAGTCTTGTAGAACAATCATAATTGGTAGTTTTAAGAAGATCTCAAAGAAAATCTCGAAGGATTAATTTTGATATTGAGGAGATTCAAGCTTCTTCTCCTATATTATCCCATAATCGAGAAATTATTATTCCTCAAATCAATGATAGAATTGATGAGGGTGAACAACAAAATAACATTGATGAATTCTTACATGATGTTGATGTTGTCGCTGATAGTCTTGTAGAACAATCATAATTGGCAGTTTTAAGAAGATCTCAAAGAAAAAGGAAACATGAAATTTTTGATGATTATGTGGTATATCTACAAGAATCAGATTTTGATATAGGAATGAAAAGAGACCCCTTATCGTTTTCACAAGCTATAGAAAGTAATGATTCTGAAAAATGGTATGATGCAATAAAAGATGAGTTAAAATCAATGGACCAGAATGGTGTCTAGGAACTCGTCGAATTACCCAATAATTGGAAAAGGGTCGGTTGTAAATGAGTCTTTAAGACTAAACGTGACTCGATGGGCAATATCGAACGATATAAAGCCAGACATGTGGCCAAAGGTTTTTCTCAGAAAGAGGGCATTGACTATCATGAGACCTTCTCTCCAGTTTCTCGAAAAGACTCATTGAGAATCATCATGGCATTAGTAGCTCATTATGATCTTGAGTTACATCAAATGGATGTAAAAATAACATTTCTGAATGGAGATCTAGATGAGGAAATTTATATGGATCAACCTGAAGGATTCATAGAGAAGGGAAAGGAAAGTTGAGCTTGCAAACTTAGGAAATCCATTTGGTTGATATGAATGAGGCATCCTATGTTATTGGCATTGAGATATTCAGGGACAGATCTCAAGGTTTATTAGGATTGTCTTAGAAAGGTTATATTAATCGTATCTTAGAAAGGTTTAATATGTAACTTTGCAAAGCCAATGATACACCTATTACTAGAAGTGAAAAATTCAGTCAAAACCAGTGCCCGAAGAATGACTTAGAATTTGATCAAATGAAGAATATTCCTTATGGGTGCGCAATTGGAAGTCTATTATATGCTTAAACCTGTACAAGGCCGGATATTAGTTTTGCAGTGGCAATGTTGGGTAGATACCAGAGTAACCCTGAATTTCTAATATACGATTAATATAACCTTTCTAAGACAATCCTAACAAACCTTGAGATCTGTCCCTGAATATCTCAATGCCAATAACATAGGATGCCTCATTCATATCAACCAAATGGATTTCCTAAGTTTGCAAGCCCAACTTTTCTTTCCCTTTTCTACGAATCCTTCAAGTTGATCCATATAAATTTCCTCATCTAGATCTCCATTCAGAAATATTGTTTTCGCATCTACTAATGACATGATAATTCTCAATGAGTCCTTTCGAGAAACTGGAGAGAAAGTCTCATGATAGTCAATGCCCTCTTTCTGAGAAAAACACCTTTGACAACCGACTCTGGTCACTTTCATTGCATCATACCATAAGTTAAAGTGTCATAATCAATCCACAATGTATTAGAAGGAACTTCTGCAATGTTTGATTCAAAACATACAAAGGTTGAGTTTATATCTTTTTTTTTCGAACCAAGTCCTACGTTTAATGCAATCCTTCTTTACATCTCCTTTCTTGCCATAAAAGAAACACTTTACTGTAATAGCTTTCTTTTCAATAGTTTGTCTAAGACTTCCAGACCCGACAAATTTCTTCGATGGATGATGCTTCGATTTTCTTTTCTTGTTACCAACTCCTTGAGTAGTTGTCAGTACATTATATGAATTTTCCTACTTTAATCTTAATTCTTCATGAACACACATACTAGTTTAACTCATTCAAGTCCCACTTATCCTTATTTGTATTGTAGTGAATCTTGAATGGGCCAAACTGAGAAGGAAGAAAATTAAGAATGAACTACACAAGGAAGGATTCATCAACATTCATTCCCAACGTCTTAAGTTTGGCAGCTTTGTCAGCCATATTGAAGATGTGATCCTGAACTCCTCGAGTACCATCATACTGAGCTGTAGTCAGTTCTTTCTTTAATGTGCCAACCAATGACTTATCAGCAGATTTAAATATGTCTTCAATAACTTTTAAATATTCACGTGCGCTAGATGCAACCGGTAATGAAGTCTTTATATTATTTGCAATTGTCATCCTTGTGAACATTAAACTGAGCCTATCAGATCTTTCCTAAGCCTTCATTTCATTGACTTGTTCCATAGTAGTTTTATTAGTTAATTCTGCGGGCTTTCAACAAGCAATGTCAAATCAAGATCTAGTACGCCCAATATAAATTGCACATGCTCTAACCATTCTGAATAATTTGATCCAGAGAGTACAGGGACACTAGAAGCATGAGAATGTATGGACGGGAATACCACTACAGAATATAAAATAACATTAATGCTTTGAGTTGTACCAAAATATGATGAACTATTGATATCATCAATATTTAACCTTTGGATAAAAATTTTGACATATCTAGTGTTCATACAAGATCATTTATGGAGGACTGATACCATCCTTGTGGAATAGTTTTGCTAACTTTGGGTATATATAAACTGCAAGGATATCCAAAACAGTATCATCCTACCCTATCACATAATTATTTGAAATAGATTATCCTTTGAGATTATCTAAATCTCCTAATTATGCATGTAATTTTAAATATTATTTCTTTAATGTCATTGGGGACTTGTTCCTTAATGTAATTTTATAAATCATTGATCTAGGTCACTTTGGTGACTACAAGACCAATGCAATAATATAAAATACAAATTATCCTATGAATGACAAGACTTTAATTGTATTTCATATCCTATAAGTCTACCATCCCAGGCTACTTTGGTAGCTACCGGTCAGGTATAACTTAAGGAGATAAACTATAAATAATATTCATCAAGTTTATTTAAACTAATTCATGCTGAGACAGTTCAATAATAGGATAACAACCATAATAATTATTGAATGCTTAATCAGCAGAAAAGAAACTCATATAATAATTATAATCATGATAATACATAAATCATATATTTATGTGAAAAATAAATATTATTTCATAATTACTAATATTTGCATGTAAATAACTGAATAAATATCTAAAAACCAATAATTGGATTTAACACATGCAATTAATAATTCATATGAGAAAACTATAAAGAAACAATAATTTATAATTTTTTTAACTTATTAATTTTATTTAACTGGAGAAGCATATAAGTTCAATTAAATAAATTGCTCAAAATAAAATATAATCATTGAATAATCAAAATATAATCATAATTAAATCTTATTAGATTATATATTGTTCAATTTTTATAATTGAGAAAATAACCAAAATTTCTTAATTTTATAATGACAAAACTGTAATTCTAAAAAATATATATATAAATTATACATTTTTTAAATTATAGAATTAATAAATCACAAGGGTAAAATTATAAACAAACCTACTCAATTGAAGGGTAAAACTGTAATTTTCATGAATGGCAAAATTGTGATTTTGTTAAGGGAAAACCCTAGCCTCCTCTTTTGTCGTCGGTAGGCCAACGCGCACAGCAACGCGTGCGTGTCGCCGACCACTAGGACACGGCCGTTGGCATCCGCGCTTCGTCTGGCGCCTTGCGGCCCTCTGATGTCTACGCCGCTCAGCCCGGCGATACGCTATTGTCGCAGCATCCAAAACGCTGCGTCTATTTCACGATGCACAACCATCAGGAATCGTTCATAAGCAAACAATTAAAATTTGACAGAAAGGAAAACAGATCAATAAGATATTCAGATCAACGTATCGTAAACAAAAATAATAGATCTAATATTTTTGATCTCAAAACCTAGGCTCTGATACCAATTGTTGGCATAAAAACTATAATTATGCAATCTATTATGCGGAAAAAACTATTATGCCAGGATTGAAATCAAATAATACTAGATATGTTTATGATGCGTACCTTTAAATGTCATCTGATTGAGATCCAATTAGATCTTCAAGAGCACCATCAGTCGAATCTGAATAACACTGAGGTATCGATCTACAAGAGGAACTAGAATGGATCTAGAGCCCTTCTCCTCTCTTCCTACAAGAGAAACTGAAATAGATCTAGACCCCTTCTCCTCTCTTCCTGCAAAAAGAACTAAAATAGATCTAGACCCCTTCTCCTCTTTTCCTATCCTTTCACAGGACTATCTTAATTGATGGTTTTTGGAGATCAAGAGGATAACCGTAATCTCTTGATCTATTTATCCCTTGCACTTCTTTGTTATGCTGTGCATATCCGTGTTATGTCGTATTTTTCATGGGTTTAGAGTAGGTCTTGTCTATTTATAGGCGAGAGCAAATGGTCTAAGGTAATTAATTAGGATAGTTCCTTCCATCAAGGGCATCCCCTAAAATATCCCAATATAATATGGACTTTATTTAATATTAATTAATATCTTTTATCAAAATCTAAATAATCCATAATATATCTTATTTAATTAATAAGGGCCACATAATCTTACAAATGATATATATTATTAGATAGCAATTCCATAGTTGTAGTTTTCTGTCTGATCCTTAGACTTGAGACACCAAAGATATCTTCTTATTTTAATACTCTTTTCTTTGATGCTAGACTTATAGGTTTAGAAAGTTTTAAATCTAGTACAATTGGTTATTGAGATTAGAGCCAATTTTATAAAAGTAATTGTGTCAATAAAGGATCATGTACTCTCAGTATCATAAGAGGAATATCTCATGTGTTATCGCTCGGACAAATCCTTGATCGGGGTAGTTCGGATTGAGAGATGAGTTATCCGAGAGAATTTGATTAGAGAAAGACTCGGATGTACTTCATATGTGGCCTAATAGTACTATCCTAACATACAGTCTATGAGATATTAGATGGATGATGGATTATATATATATGGTAACTAAGGGTAGACAAGTTCAATAGATCATATTTCATATACCATCTAAGAACTATGACGCGGTAGCCTAGTACGTCTATAATCGATAAGTCGAGTGAATTAATATGAAATAATAATTCACTGAGTCAGAAGAAGGTCTGATAAATAGGACTTATGATCAACTCGATATTAGACTTAGAGGATCAAACACATATAATAGATGTTATAGTGAGTATAGGATTAGATATAAGTTATTCAATTAGTCCTAATTCTAATCAGACAAAACCCAACATTGATAGGCTCCTTCTATGAGGCCTAATTAAATGTCAATTGATATTACTGGATATAGATCCAATAATCCAATATCAATGGGTAATTGGATGAAGATCTAATACTTACTAAGGTAAGATCCATAAGGGTTATTGGTGGCTTTCTATAAATAAAAGGCAGGGAGCATAAATTATGATAGGCTATACTTTTGGCCACCTCCTCCTATTCTCCTCCCTTCTTCATCTTTTATACAAGAGTTATGAGATTTTGGCTACGATTGGAGGAGTATCACTGCGATGATCCATCGTGTGGATACCACTAGAGAGGAGGATGTTTTATTTTCTTCATCCTCTCCGTATGGATTTGGATTTTTTAATTATATATGACCACCTTAAATAATCAATTATCACATATCGTAATTTTTATTTTTATGAGTTTTTTTATGCACCAATATTTGCATGACGATTTGATCTACGTGATAAACTTCATGCTTAGTTTTCCAGTAGCTACCTCTTCTATTCTCTTTTACTTCCTCTCCTGCTCAATTGACCCTTGTTTTGGGTGTGTGGACAGCACGATGGGTCGAACCCTTCCTGAAGAGAAGTATTACGTTGTAATGTGCATAGAGAGGATGATCCTATAGCGATTTGAGGAGCATTGTCATCCCATCTATCGTGTGGATCATCGTTAAAAGAGGACATTTGACATTTTTCGTCTGCACCATAAGATTTAAAATTTTGAAGAATATACGATCTTTCTAGATAAAATATCTAACAACGTATAACATATGATATAATTTTTTTTATTTTATAATTTTTTATGTACTAATTATCACAGGACAATTATCATTTGATAAGATATGAAAAAAATAATTTTATTTTTTTACTTTTTTTAGTTGTGCATATGATGTGATGTTCAATCAATTTTTAGCAACAACATTTCCCTATTGTCATTAATTTCTTTTTAACAATAGACTACCACACGTGAGGGGAGGCCTTAATAATAAGATCAAGTGCGATAAAAGGCATAGATAATAATGGTATAGCAGAAAATGATGGAAACGTGATGAAAGCCTTCAGGAGTAGGGGAAAGGCCTTTTATATGTGACATTGGTGTAGCAGAAGGCATCGACGAAGGCCATTCATTCATTCATTCATTCATGTAACACGCATGCAGCGAGGAAACCTCTTTTGCTCACACCAAAGACATCTCTCCTATGCAACGCCTCCTATTATCGTTAACCATATTAGACTATCATTTGACATCGATAACATTGATTATAGTAGAAATGATTGAAAAATGATAAAAGGACTTAAAAGAGATGAGAGGACTTGGTTCTTGAAAGGTGGAGACAGTCTCTGCGACATCGCCCCTCCGAGAGATCAATGAGGTCGGTGGCACTGCTTCCACTACTAAATTTGGGCGGTCGCCACGAGAAGCCGCTCCGGCCGGTGCCTCTCTATCCCGACGTCGACTCTTTTTCTCTTACGGAGGACAACAATGGTTCAAAAGAATCACACAGTCGTAAGAGCAGGTGGTGCCGCTGCTTATAGGCCAAGATCTTTCAATCTCACCTGGAGGCTGCGTTCGTGGTGGACAAGCTCAAGATGCTCGCCCGATTCATCCCCAACTTGGTGGCCCCTTCCACTGTTGAGTGTAAGAGAATAAATTGATTCCTTGTAGATTGATTAAGTAGAATAATATTCAATATGAAAAAAATATTGAATGTATGAGATATATTGATGGAGTTGACGTTTTCCCAATTTAAATCAAAACCCCAACTGGAGTCCTTTTCATCACCACCCAAATTCTTATTCCCTCTCAGATACCATTAGTTTTTACATATTGATATGAAATCTACTGAATTATATCCTATTTGGTGTGTCCGCTATGTATATAGTGTGAAATAAGTTAAAAGAACAAATGACTTTAACATTTATAACATTGCCCATTATTCTATAATAACGAAATATTATAGTTGAACATTCTATCGTTGGTATCATTTCATTCAATTTTAATGAATTGTCATTGATAACATCACGAATTCATTGAGTTTATTAACGAACTACAATTGATGATTAAGTTTATATTTCTTCATTTATTTATTGCTTCCAATTATATCTAATAAATAACTTTTCACCCATATAAAATAGATGAAATTTGAGATATTGATTTATGATTAGATTGCAGTTGATGTTCCTATTTGCAATTAATGTTTCTAATAAAAAAAAAGAGAGAGAGAAATTGCTGCTATTGAGAGAAATTGATGAACAGATGGAGTTGATGTATGGTTTTACTTATTGTGGTTATAGCCTTAAGAATATTGATGCTGTATACTGAGGACAATATAGATTGATATCTTCAATATCTAAAATGCTACAATATCCTTCTCATTATTAGTATTTATTTTAAATCTATTTTAACTTCAAATTGATGTTGATAACATTCTCTTTTATTCAATAATAATCAAATATTTCAGATATATAGATTTTCTATCGCTCTGATATCTTCGTGATCAACTGTACATCACAATATCAGTGAGTTTATTATTGAATTATTGTCGATATCAAATTTACAAATTCATTTATCTCAATCAAAGTAAATAAGTGAAATTCAAGAAACTAATTCATTGTAGATTATGGTTAATGTTTTTAAGAGAAAGAAATATACATTGTATATCATCATAAGAAATTAATATTTTTTTATAATTATTCACTGTAAATAAAATAACTTACTATCTTTGATATTATCGTGATAAAAATTGTAGCCAATTATTATTAGTGACATTAGTGACATCACAGTATCAATGAGTTCATTAATGAATTATTATTGATATCGAATTTGCATATTCGTCTATCTCAGATCGAGTTTAATAAACAACTTTTGCCCCTATAAAAATTCAAGAAATTGATTCGTCGTATATTATGATTAATAATTCTAAGAAAGAAATATTAACTATTTACCATAATAATAAACTAATTAATTCATTAAACATTCACAGTATATAAATCATTATGAATAAAATAACTTGCTGTAATTGATATTGTTGTGATCGAATGTATCCACCGATCATCACCGGTGACATTGATAACATCACAATATCAATAAATTTATTAATGAATTAGCATTGATGATCAAATTTACATATTCATTTATCTTGATTAAGTTTAATAAACAACTTTCAACTCGTATACTGACTGCTATATAAATGGGTGTAATTGGATTCCTTATGAATTGACTAAGAAAGAAATATATTTATTCATTTTATGAAGGAGAAATAGCATCAATGATCAATATTCATTTAAATCGTCCAATTTAAACGATTTTTGTTCAAAACCATCGGGATCATATTCATCACCATAAAAATTATTGTTATTAATCAAAGATAAATTCCCTTCATCCAATACTCAACACACCGGTGAATTGCAACGTCGTATTGGACCCTATGAATCGTAGACAAATTCCCGATGTATAATAAAGAAACTAGCTTTTCTTTTGGATCGTGAACCTTAATTTGTTTGCATTCCAAAAAGCTTCGACACCATCAAGATAATTTAGCTTTTCTTTTGTATTACATGATACAAAATTATCATCGAAGATTAATTTTTATATATTATTAATTTTGATAAATTAAAGCGAATGATTTTTGGATAATATATAAAAGAGGGATTTGATTCGTTTGTTTGATATGAAAGTTTGTTCGAGTGTAAGAGAGAAATGGATGTGATGTTTGTTGCACTGTAAATATTGATGATTTTTTAAGATATATTTGATAGCTATTTATACATGTTTTGAAGTTGGATCATTAATATTGCCTACCCAATCAGCATCAATAAAAGTATGAAGATGGATGAGAGAGTTTTTACGAAGGAAGATTCCATGATCGATGATCTCTTTGAGATAATTGCAAAATAAATACGCTTGGCTGTAATCCAATACGAGGTAGATGGCTGATGCATGAATTGTGATAACTTATTGACTGTAAAAGAGATATTTAGATGGGTAAGAGACAGATATTGTAAGGAGCCAACTACCTGTCGGTACTAAGTAGAATCTGTAGCAGAACTACTATCACATAACTTTAGTGAGTCGCTTATAGATAAGGAAGCAGTAACTATTTTAGCATCCTGGATGTTTGTTTTGGATAACAGATCTTAAATATACTTACCCTATAAGAGAAAAATGTCTAAAAGATGTAAATGTAGCCTCGACACTAAGAAAGTAGCTCAAGTTGCCAAATTCTTTTAGAGAGAATTTATCTGTCAACTGCTTGATAAACATTTGGACCATCATGGGATTGTCACCTATGATAATAATATCATCTACATAGACTAAAAGGTAGATTTTGCCTCTATATTGTTGACGTAGAAAAAGCGAGACATTATATTTAAAGTTGATGAAGCCCATGGAGGACAAGAATAGGCCAAGTTCAATATACCAGGCTCGTGAAGCTTGATGAAAGCCATAAATGATTTTGTAGAGTTTGCAGACATGTCGTGGATACTGAGGATATATAAAACCAGGTGATTGCTCCATAAAGATATCTTCATTAAGAGTCCCCTATAGAAAGGTATTGTTAACATTTAGCTAGCATAGACACCATCCTTTGGAGATCGCCAGACTCAGGATAAGTCAGACTGTGATAGGCTTAACCACAGGACTAAATGTCTCGATGAAGTTAACATCGAATCTTTGATGACTCTTAGCCATCAGACGTGCTTTATTCCAAGTAATTGAACCATCAGGATTTCGCTTAATTCGAAACATCCACTTACACCCAATGATATTTTGCATAGAATGGGGAGGAGCAAGTGTTCAAGTAGAATTTTGAAGAAGAGCATCATATAACTCACACATAGCTTTACGCTAATGTAGAGATTTTTGGGCTTGACTATATGAGGTTAGTTCGGTGGACTCAGGCAAAGATTTAGTGCTAACATATAAGTCAAGCACATGTCAAATTTAGAAATACCACTCTTGGACTAGGTGTGCATGGGATGCCTAGGGCAATAATAGGATTAGGCGGTAAGGATGGTGGATCATCACAAGTTGAGTTAGGTTGAGGGACTGCATAAATTCCTTGTGGAGGTGAAAGCTATGGTGTTAGAGGCAATGGTTAAGGAATGGAGGGAACTTGTAAAGAAGAGGGAGATAGAAGTTGCATGATAGGAGTAACAAGAGATTGTGGATCAGGGGGTTCGGGAGACGAAGCTATATTACAGGAATCTATGGTTATGATAGGAGGCTTGTGATTATGAAGGAGAAATATAGACTCCAGAAAGTTGACATATCGAGAAATAAAAACTTTATTAGTATGAGGATCATAGCAACAAAAAGTATTATATTTAAGCGAGTACCCAATAAAAACACAAAGTTGAGATTTATGTTACATCTTATTTGAGGCGTAGGGACATAACTACGGATAACACAAATAACCAAATACTTTAAGTGTTTACAAGTTAGGATATTTATGAAATAGCTTTTCAAATGGTGATTAATATTGTAAGATGGGAGTTAGCATATGATTAATAAGGTAGATTGTAGTTTGAAAAGTTAATGACCAAAAGGTGGGTGGCATGACTGCTTAAGGGAGAAGTGTTAAACCAGTTTCAACAATATGTCTGTATTTGTGTTTAGCATAAACAACCAACTGAGAAGTATATGGAGGTGACTTGAGATGTTAAATGCCATAAGCAGACAAATGAGGTGTGAGGGTTTGATATTCACCTCCACCATTTGAGTAGATAGTTTTAATTGTAGTCTGAAAGTGGTTCTCAACTAATTCTCAAAAGTTAGTGAAGACTATAAAAACTTCAGACTTATAATGGAAATGATATAACCATATGTACTTAGTAAAATAATCGACAAAGATAACATAAAATCGAAACTTGTCGAAAGAAACTATTGAGGCAGGGCCTAAAACATCGATATAAATAACTTCAAATGGTTTGGAACATGATATAGCAGATTGACCAAAAGGTAGTTGATGACTCTTATTGCTAAGACAAGCATTATAGTGAGTAATAGAGTCAACTTTTGTTGAATGGAAGACGAGGGATGACCAAGACATCGATGCCACATATTAGTCGTAGCAGTAATTATAGAGTTGGTAGTAGGCTTAAAGAGATACAAGGCTGACAATTATTTGTAAATATTATCTTTATTCGGGTCTTGAACCAAGAATACCCCCATGCTCAGGTCCTTAATAAGAAAATAGTCAGAAAAGAATTCAATAGAGGTATGATTTTGTTTACAAAATTAAGTGACGAAAATAATGTTGTGTTTGATGTAGGTTGCATACAGAACATCATCAAGTGTAAAAGTAGTGGTACACGTTTTAAGCATAGTAGAACCAGTGTGAGTGATAGGAATGCATTTAACATCACCGATGACAATATCTTAAGGTCCTTCATAATTGTTGTGGATTTAAAGATTCTAGAGATCATAAGTAATATAGTAAGAGGCACCGGAGTCAATGATCCAATTTGCTTGACTATCAATTGGAGTAGTCATGATATTTGCTTGAGGCCACCTTGATGGAGTAGGCATTCGAGGTCGAGACCAACAGACTTTTGTGGTGTGACTAATTTTGTCACACAACTGATAGACGACTTGTTGAGGCATATAAGAAGGGCGACGGGGTTGGAAGGGGTCACCTTGATATTTATTTAAGTATAGAGGAGGAGGCAAGGATTGACTATTGCTCATTGGATCAGGAGGAAATGTGGCCACGCCTTTTGGAGTATTTTTGATATATTTATTACTTTTCTTAGATTTGTGGTGGAACTGAGCAATGATGGGAGGTCCTGCCAATCTATCATCATGCTTTAGGTATGCCTCATCAGTATAATCTAATAATCCATAGCTAAATAAGATATTAGAAAACTATACACATCAAAATGCATAGTTGTCATTTTTAGATAATTTAAAAGGAATGAGAGAAATAACATTGATTGAGATAAGATGCTCATAAGAAGAGATACTAGCATTCTTTACGGGGAAGATCCTCATAACAGAAAAAAATTTTAACTTATCCAAAATGAATAATTTTGATATTTTTTTTCGAGTCTTCCTATATTTTAGAATCATTTACGTGGGCCAACCTATTTCTTAATTGGGCTATATGGTGTCAAGTTATATATATATATATATATATATATATATATATATAGCATGATGCTAGTGTGTGGCACGAGAGGGTGACCCATCAACGAAGCGAGGCGTGCACAGCACAGCACAGCACAGCACTAGCATAATCCAAGCAAGTGAGTGAGGACAAAATATATTTTTCACCTTTTGGGCGAAACAATTGGTCGGATAGAAATCCAAGTCATTGATGGAAGAGGATTCCACAGTAGCAATTAAATCCCTTCGATATGAATGAGGAGGTGGAATCGATTTAATGGGGGCGAGGATCCCCATCGAGACGGACCAAAAGAATGAGTAGGTCAACCAAAAGAGCTACGCATCGAAGGATACACACATCCATGCTTGGACGGGGGATATCAAAGTTGACTTACCATTAATCTTCCACATGGCCGGCTATTTTAAGACTAGTCTACCACTCTCTTCTAATCACCTCTCAAGAAATCTAGCAGTCAAAGACGAACCTTACCGTCCCGAAAAGACCACGTTACTTAATGTATCCGCTCGAAAAAGTATTATTTTCCTCCAGGCTGAGATGGGACGGCATGATCTGCGCCTCCCCTCTCGCAATAAAAGACCTTTCTTCTTCTTCTTCTTCTTCTTCTTCTTCTTCTTCTTCTTCTTCTTCTTTCTTTTTCCTGGTGCTGTTGGCAAAGCAAGGGAAGCATGTCCTGGTTTTCAGAATAAAGAATAGAAAAAGAAATCATACAGATGGAAATATATCACAACGTTCTACGGTCTGCCGATTCCCTTTCTCATTATCCACAAACAACCCATCGAGGAGAATATTCCGCCACAGGTTGTCATCCAGAAAGTCAACGCACGTAGGGCTACACTGTACAACTGGTAAACCCGGTTGACTAAGAAACGAACATTGGTGTTGTACTCGCACTTTATTAATAGCCATGCGAAAAATGCACTTGGGATAAATTCAACTCCACAATAAATTTATTGAAGCAAGTCATCGGCAGAGTCGCTCGATTAGGAGTCTCACCATCATGTTGAATCGGCCAACGTCGATAAGGTGCGCGTTAGGGTGAACGATGAACAGAGCTCGAGGAGGTGCAAGAAAGAGCGTGAAGAAACGGTCAGTCTCGCTTTCTCCACGGCATCATCATCACCTTCCCATCTTGCCCTCCTTCCCTACCTCTATATTTTGATGACTGATGCAGGCCCCGTTTCTTTTCTTCTTCTTCTTCTTCTTCTTCTTCTTCTCAGACAAGGCAGAAGCGTTCCTCCTTCCTCCTCCTCTTGTCCTCTCCTCAAAAATCTGAGAAGCCTTTATTCCATTCCTTCGATTAACATACGAGTCCATGGAGAGCGCAAACACGCAGCAATCGGTGAGTGAGTCTTTCTGATGAACAATCGATTAGTTTCATCCTGATCTGCTACCAGTTAATTTGCATGTTCCTTCTTCGTGCGGTTTCAGGATTTTGATCCATCACGAGCAGTTGCAAGATATCCCCCATCAAACGAGGAGCAGAAGGTGCAAGCTTCGGCGATGTCCGATGGCGATGATGACAACAAGAGGAAGATGGTAGTGAAGTCCGATGGCAACTTCGTGGCTCTCGACATCGCACAACTCGTCGCTGCAACCGATCAGTGGGATCCTACTGCAAGCCCACGAGTCCCGGTAACCCTCTTTCCTCGTTCTTGATCTTTCACGGTGAATGATTCGACCTATCGAAAATTGACTTCCTATGATAAACCAGAAGCTCGTGATGAAGAGCCTCTCAAGAAACGGATCACAGCGAAGCGGTGGTGGCGGGGGAAGAGGTGCAGCCGTCGCCGTCTCCGCCTCCGCCTCCGCCACAGGCGAGTCGCCGTACTCCTCCTCATCGACCCTAAACTCGCCACTAAACGAATAAGATCAATAATAATGACACGCGCAGGTGGGCCCAGCGGAAGGGATAAGCTGCCTGCATCGGCACACGTGGCCGTCGAAGGGGAAGCCACCGCTGCCGCCAGAGGCAGATGCAGGCGAGCGGCCGGCGGCCGGCGTCCCTCCCTCTGTCGCGACCCCAGAAGAGTCCTATTCGTCTTCGCCTCCTTGTAAGCGTTCATTTTATTTTCTTGTTCTATTAATTTATTTCCCGGCGTTCTTTCGGGATATCGTTATTACGGTTACGAGATGGCCAACGAAGTTTTGTTTTGAGCGACCCCCATGCCGTTATAATACATTTTAACGGGATCCGTTATAAGTACGTATATTTCCAGTTAACTATGATTCGTGGCAACGGTAGGTGGCCTGAAATAGTGGGGACGGGGGCGGGGGGCCCACCCTGATCACGCGATTGCGGACGGTGACACTGGGACATGGCGATCGATTGGAGCCGCTTGATCTGCTCAACACGCAACAGCGTCTTTTTTGGATGAAACCGCCCCACCCCCAATATGAATTAGTGCAATCCTTTCGTGTTTTATCTTTTTGACTTGGACCCCATTTGATATCTTCCAGCATGTGTTTTGGTATGCTTTCCTGAGGTAATTGTTGGTGGTGGTGGTGGTGATGTTTTGATAACTCGGAGAAGGTTGACCGACTTGAGTTCTCTCGTGTTCTTCGTGTTTCCGTTCCTGCTTGCGAACGGATATATGGAAGAAACAGTAGGAGGGTTCCCTTTTTTTTTTTTTTTTTTGTGATTTTGAATCAAGTGTTAGACCACAGTGATAGTTTCTTTTTTTTTTTTTAAAAAAAATAATTTTATTTTATTTTATTTGATGATTGTTAGTGTAGAAGAAACTGTTTGACTCAGAAGCTGGTTTTAAACGTGCAGGTCTTGCATGGGAACACTGATACTACTCTATTTCACCCTCTCCATGGGCGGGGGGGGATGACCACCACCGGCGATGCCGATTCCAGATGATGTATCATTTTGGTGCACGTTTCGAACCCCACTGACTGTTCGAAGAGAAACTAATGTTTGATTCTAGTCAATGACTCAACTCTTTTGTATTCCAATTTCTTGAATGAAGGAAGGAATAAGAAAAAGAAACCCAGAATAATTACTCGGATTGGTATGACGATAATGCACGGATACAGACAGCTAGCTAGCTATATACTCATCTTAGTGCGTAGTAGCTCATACATAGATACCAACTTTTTATCTGTTCTACCTACCAACCAACTTTGCTTTCTCTCGATGGGTTTGATGCATATATAATAACTTTTGATGCTATGCTTCCCTTCCACTAAACCAATTCCCAAGCTTTGCCTTTGCCTTTTGATCAGAAGGCAAATTGTCGGAGGAGGATTCAAAACTTCACATTAGTTTAACATTCTGGCCTTCCTCTCTCTCTCTCTCTCTCTCTCTCTCTCTCTCTCTCTCTCTCTCTCTCTGCCACGCGCGCGCGTGCGCGCACACACACTGGCATTGTATACAATTGCCAATCACAAACAGTATATATATTTGTTCCCTATATACTTTTAAATTCTTGGAAAGCTTCAAGCAAATTTGTTACCAGACTCAGAATATATATTTGTTCCCTCGGGTAAGCATCCTCACAGTGGGAGGTGCATTGGGTAGCAGAACACTGCTCGAGCAAAAGAAGCAAAATGTCCTCAGACATCTAGCCAACAGAGACTTATCAGATGGATGGAAGATTTCTGTCCTCTATATAAATTTCAGCTGCTACAAAACATACAAACTGGTACAAGGATGCCTAAATAAAATTACAAGTACAACATGGAGAACAAAGGATGAATTAATCAGACTTTCCATCTGAATCCGATGGAAAAAAAAAGAAAAGGACAATAAAAAAAAATAAAAGGAAACATTCCTGAAAAAATCAGTTTTCCAGTCATGGATTCAACCGCCTCATATGAATTATCTATTCATGTCCAAATTCGAATTTCCCACTTCATCTCATGTTTCCCGAGAACACAACAAACCTGCATATTGACTAGTTATCAATACAAAAACTTGTTATAGATACTCTCCATGCCTATATGTAATGTGAGCATTATAAAACCTTCAAAAGGAAAAAATGTAGCAACTCAAGTAATGGTGGCAAGTAACAAATCTCCATTTCAGCACTAGAATCAATGGCGATCCGCAAAGCATAAACGATTATTAAGTGTAGAAATATATATACAAAAACCATGGATTACTTTTTTGCTATCTGTCGGAATATATACAGATAATTACAAACTCATTCTAGTACCGTTTGGAGATGCGTGGCATCAAACATTTTTGTCTTCTGTCATGGTACATTCTGACTACAACAGCCGCAGTTTCTTCGATTGCTTTTCCAGTGACCTCTGTGATAAAAGGAAAAGCAATGTAATCATCAAGAACAACAATGTGAACTAGTCACTGACGGTGAGGAATGAGCACTTACCGATCACTGGCCAAGTCGGGTTCTGTGTGAAGATTTTATTGGCATACTCCAATTCCTCCCTCACATGGTCCATCTCTGAATAATTGCTTCTCATTTCACTGCCAAAACCAAGACTTTTGGCCCTTGCCTTTCTAATGGTCTGCAGAATAACTGGATTGATTGTTAATCCAAAGATCTTCTCTTGATTTATTTCAAATAGGGTCTTCGGCAAGTCCACACCCATAACTATCGGCACATTTGCCACCTTATATCCCTTTTGAGCTAGATATATGGACAAGGGTGTCTTCCCAGTGCGTGAAACACCAACAAGGACAATATGGGCGCGATCAAGGTTTTGCGGTTTAGCTCCATCATCTTGTTTGATAGTGAAGTCTATAGCCTCAATTCGTTTGAAGTATTCTGCAGTAAGTGGAGCACCTGCAGCACCTCGAGGTATCCCAGAAGGAGCAACACCAAGATGGGTAGCAATGGCCTCAGTTATGGGTCGAAGTATATCAGCTGATGGGACACCCCAGACTTTGCAGGCTTGCTTTGCATATTCTGCCATGTCAGGATCAGCAAGGGTATAAAGGAGCAAAGCACCTTCTTTCGCAGCTTGCTTTATAATCTCCATCAGTCTATCCATATCTTCAACCTGAAGAAGATTAGTGGCAATGAGGACACATTAAGCAAACTGTCTATGATCAAGCATACATATCAAAAGGGTAATAATTCATTATGCTAAGAAAGAAGCTCAAACTTATATCTGGGACACTAGTTCTTGCTGATGCTTGGTTTTTTAAAGCTTCATTTTAGGTTAAAAACCAGTCAACTTATGGTGCAAGCCATTATTTCCTTGTCCCAATGGACATGAAGAAATACCTAGAAAGATCTGCAGTAGGTTGCGAATCCATCATTAAAACTAGTACAGAACCATCTGCATCATATCTAAGTCTCCAAATTCTTCATATGATTCCACTTTCCATCAAATCTGATACACAATCAGTAAAAACTGGAACGTTCAAATAGTGAAATTGAATGTATACCATGCCCTTCCAAGTTCATTATTATCCTTTTGTACTCTAAATATACATAATTAAAGCTGGTAAATTAATCTCTAAGCAATTTTACATGTCAGTCAGCCTACACCATCTTCCTGTTGACTTAAAACTTCTCTCTACCGAATGCAGATGGAAACATACTTGCCAATATATTCTATGGAAACTCAAAAATATAGGACAACAAAAGAACACAGCATAAAAACTTTAAAAAAATGCCTTAACCAAACTACATGAACAACATATTAAAATGAAGCTGACTCATAATGATGCAGAACTTTACGGTCTCGAGATGCTGAAGGCATATCACAACTTCACCAATACAGAAACTAATCTACAAAAAAACATGTTGCTTCCTGCAGCTACAATCAAGTGTATGTGCTGCCTTACACCAAAATCAGCAACGGAATAACATCGATGTTGCTGACCCCAAATAGTTGGGATGACATGTTGTATAACCAAAAATATGGAGTCTTGATAGTGAGAATTCTCGGACATGAATTATTCATTTATTTTACTGATTAGAGAATCTAGATTATAAAAGAGTAAGATTCTCAAGAAGAGAGGACCCATAGTGGACATCGGACCACCTCGATCCCGTAAGGGATTAGGAAGATTGATCTACACTGGAACTCACCTGAATCACCCCCATCTATCCTCCTGAGAAGAAGTTCGATTCCAAATGGAAATTCAAGAAAGAGCAAGTAAAAGAAGGCATCCAGCAATAACAGAACACAGTTGTTATTAGTATATGTAGTAACCCCACGTAGGGTGTGGCATGGTTCCAAATACACCATGTTCCAACAACACATACCAGCCCACCAGCCAATAAAGCCACACGGCTGCAGATGAAATCTGTATTCCATGACATTTGAAGCAGGCAACATTGTTAAGTTCAAGTTCCACAAAGCTCCCCATCCAGTCCCTGATTTCTACAATGTGATAAACTCAATTTAGCTTCAGATCATCATAAAATCCTTTTTTTACCCCTCTCCAAAATTTTTAAAAGAACAAGCATAATCATAGACCTAAACTCGACGATAACAAGGTTTTAAACTCTAGCTCAGACAGCATCCTCAATCATCCTCCCCATCCCAAAGTCTAGGCCATCTATGATTGTCAATGACCAGGCAAGACAACATCTCAAACATCCATTCCAAATATTCCATTGAGTTCCCAACGAGCTTCTCTGGCAAAATTGTAAGCATGTATCCGACCAGTTCACATGCCAATTGTCTATACAAAGGAAAACCAATTAATTGAGCAAACACCATCAATAACAAATGTGTGGAAAGCTTGAAATGTCTATCACAAAGATCAAAACATGCGGTCAGTCTTCTATTGTTAACTCAACCATCTCATGAAAACTCCTCCTTGCCATACTAAGATACCATCTTATCACTAAAGAGAACAGTCAGCCCGGTAAGCTTTCACCAACACATCTTGGCCCCTCAAAACTCACATCTCAGCTTCGAAAATTCCGGAATGCAGCCTCTTTCAAATCAATTGAACATCGAGGGTAAAATTCTTGTTGTCCCCAAGCATTCCTACTACAATATATGAAACTCGAATACATATCCTCTCGTCTAAGTTAATATGAATGCATAGGGAGGACGAAAAGACGAACATACCCCAGAAAAGAGGTGCGTATTGACAGGGCATATGCGGTCGACCAGGCAGTGCTCGAATTGGCCCAGGGCCGCGTTGACGGAGTGCTCCGCCGTCCATCCCGTGCCATCTGACACCATGTAGATAGCCTTCCCCTCCATCAGTTCGCACTCGGCGTCCTCACCATCGCCCTCTGTTCCCTCCCCGGCCACGGGTGGCCGGACGCTCGCTTCGGAGGGAGGAGACGAGGGCGGCGGCGCCGGCGAGGGTGGGGGCGCGGTCTTCTTCCGCAAGGCCGGCCAGTCGATCCGCCGGCCCGAGCGGATGGACCGGGCCCGCGACCACCGGTTTAGCTGGGTGCTCACTCGCCGAGGCGGTGGCTCCCTCTCTGGTTCAACTGCCCGGTCCGGCTCCTCTTGAACGAGGCAGGAACGGGGGGATCTGCTCTTGGAGTTATGCCGGGGACTCCATGTGGCGGGGAACGAGGAGGAGTGACGCGGCAAGAGCAAGGGAACGGCAGGAAGACTCGACTGCAACATACTTCGCCGTGGGTTTTCCCCTAATCGGTGACGGCGATGGCGCTCTTTTGAGGGCTCCTGGGCCTCGGTAGGGGGATGATCGGTGGGCCCCTACAAGGTATGATTTGAATGGACGTGGATTAGGGGCGCCTGAGATGATTCGCCTTACAAGGCGACACGTGCACCCTGTCGCATGCCGGTGGCAGTCCGCTCTTGAACGGTGGATCGAGGTCGGTGCCGCTGTTTGTTGACCGCAAAGCAAACGGAAAACACATTCCTAACACCCTCACAGAATACACATTCTTATCCCCGTCCTTGTGATTGGTTATATAGCATGGCATGTAATGTAGGTAACTGTGGGTCCCATGACGCCACCGTCGTCAACGAAGTGGCGGTGAACAGCTGTCTAAAGTCCAATTCTATGTGTGGCGATACAGCGGCTGAGGACACGGAAATTGGAATCGACGGCTCGGTGGCGCCTGTTTTCGTCACGGGATTCCAACTTCATGGACTGACTGCCAACGAGGTCTTCGAGTCTCACGATAGGGGGATAGAGAATAATTCGATGGTAGTAAGGATTTGATTGCACAACGAATCAGCTGACAAAAGGTTTCAGACTTTGATGGGTTCATGGGCCGGTCTTGGCTCGGTAATGCATACATTCGGCCTCAGATGACCCATTTACGGGTCTACCAATTGACCACCCGGACCAAGCCGGATTGACCTTTCCTACGATAAACCGAACCGAACCGAACCGAACGGGTACAATCTCGATTGGTTCGATTGAGGAACCCGTGGATAGGTCCGTCTCCAAAGTGTCGGGGCAGCCTGAAGACCTCGGATTCCATCGACGCGGAGCCCTAAGTCTGAGGGAATGGCTTCCCAGATGCCGATCGCCACCTCCCTCCTCATCCTCCTGTTGTTGATTCTCGGCGGCGCCGCCTCTTCCCCGTCGGGCGAGGATCTGGTTGCGGAGTTGGAGACCCTCCGATCGCAATCGACCTCCGGCGTTATCCACCTCGACGACCGCTTGGTTTCGCGCTTCCTAACCTCCGCCGCCACCCCTCGCCCTTACTCCCTTTTCATCTTCTTCGACGCCGCCCAGCTCCGCTCTAAGCCCGAACTCCACCTCCCCCACCTCCACTCCGAGTTTGCCCTCCTCTCCGCCTCCTTCGCCGCCCACCACCGCAAAGACGACACCTCTTCCTCCTTCCCCAGTACCCACCGCCTCTTCTTCTGTGACATCGAATTCGGGGAGTCGCAAAACTCCTTCGCCCTCTTCGGAGTCTCCAGCCTCCCCCACGCCCGCCTCGTCTCCGCCTCTGCCCGCTCCCTCCGCGATGATTCCATCCCCATGGACCAGTCCGACTTCTCCCGCGGCGCAGAGTCCATGGCCGACTTCCTCGAGGCGAAAGCCAAGATCCCCCTCGGCGGACCCATCCTCCGCCCGCCCCCCATCTCCCCCCGCCAGGCTCTCTTCCTTCTCGCTGCCCTCCTCATATCTGCTCCTTTCCTTATCCGCCGCGTCCTCGCTGGCGACACCCTCATCCACGATCGCCGCCTGTGGATGGCCCTTGCCCTCTTCGTCTACTTCTTTGGCGTCTCCGGCACGATGCACAATATCATTCGCAATATGCCCATGTTCTTGCCGGACCGCAGCAACCCCGACCGGCTCATCTTCTTCTTCCAGGGATCTGGGATGCAGCTTGGCGCCGAAGGCTTTGCGGTCGGGTTCTTGTACATGGTTGTGGGGCTGGTGCTGGCTTTTGCGACACACGCGCTGTCCAGATGGAAGAGCGTATCCGCGCAGAGGGGGTTCATGCTCGTTGGCATGCTGGTGTCGTACTGGGCTGTGAGCAAGGTAATCTATTTGGATAACTGGAAGACTGGCTACAGCATCCACGCCTTTTGGCCAAATAGTTGGAGGTGATCGGGGATCAAGTGAGTGGTTCACTTTCATCTTTCTTGAGACAATTTACTCTTGTTTTTTCCTCTCCAGTATCTTATTTTCGTTCTAATTGTTGTTATTTTTTACTTCTCTGTTTCTGTTGCTCTGCTGGATTTTTTAATCTTGAATATGGTTCTTAAGTTATTATGCAAAATTATTGCTCATGCGTTCTACTCTTCATATAATATTTATGGTTTAATCTTTTTGTTCCATCTTTGGCTGATTGAGAAACTCAAAGCAACTCAAAGTGCCCAAGTATTCGGGTACTGTTTCATGACTTTTATGTTAGGCAAATGTAGTACAGCCGAAGGAACTTTAAGTTGAGGCAAATGCAAGACAATTGAAGAAAATGCCCTAGCATTGTCTGGCTTTTAAGTTTTGAACAGCTATCACAAGAAAGGTTAGAAAGAGTTGATATAGTTGGGCACATAAATAAGGTGGTTGCAAGCTCATTGGTGCTACAGTTAGGGAGCATGCTTGGTAAGATAAGGTTATTAATGTTGAGACTTTATGTAAGATCTAAGGTTTTTGTGCTTCAACAAATGGTATATTTCATCTCATGATGCCTTGGAGCATATTTGTTCTTCTGGCTGCAGATCATCTCAACTTTTGAATTCTGAATGTTCAGAAGTCACATTGAAATATTTGCTTGTCCCCAATTTTTGGCTCAAGCAATTGGTTAGAGTAAGAGTAAGAATAATAAGAAATTGTCATTCAGTACTGTTATTTTGTAAAGGGAGCTTCTTATCGAAGTGGTTAACATAACAGTTAATGTTAGATGATTAGAAACATAAATTATCTTGGTATCTTGACTTATCAGTTTGCTTCATGATTTTTAGTAAATCTTTGCACCCTTTCTATGAGGGTGAACCTTGTTTTCATGGTTATATGCTCTACTGTAACCAGGTGCCAAGGTTCAAGTCATCTAAAAATTCTACCATCTGACCCTCCTATACCTTGTCTTTGAGAGAACATTGTGCTTCTTTTTGTATGCTTCTTATGGCATCAACTTTGTCCAGAAATGCTAGAGTGTGCCAGATGGATACATTCAGGAAAATAAGGCAAACGAAGCTTGATCTTGATAAAATTGTTTTTGAGTTATTATTGTTTATCGGTGACATATATGATCTAATGTTGTACCTAACAAAGAAAAAGTTACATTTAGGAAAATAAGGCGAAAGAAGCTTGATCTTGATAAAAGTGTATTCAAGTTATTATTGTTTATGGGTAACTTATATGATCTGATGTTGTACCTAATGAAGAAAAAGTTACCATACCAGGGATCTCAACCAGTACAACATCATTACATTAAGAATGTTAAATAGTATTTTGACAGCCTAGCTTTCTGAAAGAAAGATTAATTATCAAAATATGGTACATATAACTCATGCTGCAGTAGTCTAGGATATGAAGGGAAGTCATAAATAAGTTATTTGAATTGTGGAGCAAAAATACTGAAGAATGTGTAGAATGTAAGCATTTAAGAACCAAATGGTTTCAGGGTGCATATAATAGTCATTCTCACAATGACATATTTGTCATCATATACACCAGAAACATTTAGAATTAAGGAAGTGTTATCCGGAGGTTTGTGAGGGTTGACAAAACTTTAACAAACAGAAACACACATGTGATAGATGTGATGCTTGGATCTAATAAGATAATTGGTAGCATCTTCTTTTTCCTTTTTCGTTAATTGTATATGGTCGATGCACTAAACTGAACTGATAGGATTAGGATCTCGAGCCTATATGATCTGGTTCCAATAACAATCTGGTGTGGACAAAATATTTTGTTTAAGAATTTTATATCTTTATTTGTATATGTATATGAACTAACCCAGTAACTTGATTGATAATATTTTTTGATATTGAACATTGATTTAGTACATTGCAAACTAATCTATTTGCATAATTGTGTCATACAGTAAAGTATCTGAATATATTATCTAATTTTTCTAATCTGATAACATTAATTATAAACTAGAAAATAGAAACTAAGTCAAACCCCTAAAGTCTCCAATCATATTCAACAGTTTTGTCTTCTTTCTTCTCTTTTTTTTAGCATTCACCATTTATATGTATCAATCCTCCTCCCTCTTGTCTAGCTATTTCATCTTTATCAATTCTATGATGACTGGATTCATTTGATTGTGACAGTGTGATAAGCAGGCACCATTTTACCAACAAATGATGCTTGGTCATGTTTGTGGTGTTACATGCATATCCTGTCAGCAGGCCTTATTGCTTAGGCAATATGCAGGCTAAATTTGGTTTACTACATTCAGATTGAGTGCCATTCATGCAGTTATATAGATCAGGTGTAATAGGTTATTTTAAGAGGTGGACCATTTAGAATGAGATTGTATTAGATTTTTGTATTGATGATAGTTTATAATTCCTCGTACTGTCTCTTTTTTGCCAGTTCGCTTATTGTTCTGTAGTATCTAATCCACCTTGTCCATCTTTTCTCCTTACTCCTTTCCTGGCATTCTCCCCCACTCACCATACCTTCCCAACCCCCCCCCAACCGCCTCTGTCATTCATCCTCTTTGACTTGTTATATGGTGACCATAACATGAGATGTGTTTCATTGGGTTATCTATATTCGTGATGGCCCAAGAAACCAATCTAAAAGTCTTCCCTCAAGTTTTATTTTTAGATTTTATTCAAACCTTTCCTGATTTAATTCATTTCTAATTCAATAGTCTCCATATCTTTATAAATCTGGATTTTCTTTTTGGGGTTCAGCACATTGACTGTACATGCACACACATCATGCACTATAAGGAACCTTGATCTCGTACATACTACTTCCAACCACTATGGTGTATTAAATTACCGTCTGTCTGTCTGCGATATTTAAGGTCAAAGACCATCATCTACTATATTGATCACATCGCAAGGGATCCCATTCGTTTTTTTATGCCTTTTATCATCGCACTCCTCACTTTTTTCTTGCTTTAACTGGAAGCAGATTTTTGGCAGCCTCTCTTGTTGTCACAACTAGGTGATGGTGATAATTGCTGGCATGATTTGTGTATCGGTTAATACCTATGTGTACATTAGATGTGATATTAAGTTTACATGGCATGATGTCATTATGAAAATTGCTTCCATGCAGGTGAGGGCTTGATTATTTTTCCCATTCTTTCTTCCAGAACTTAAACATAGTGAAAGATATATCTGATGTTGCTAAGTAAAGCGAAGATAACACATGTTAATTTGTGCAAACCTAACAAGACCTTGGCCTTCAAAAATTGCTTAAATTGTCTGAACCACACACCGGTTTTGACCACTATTAACTCTAGTTTGACTGCATCAACTTGGTTCTTTCACAATCATACTTGGTTGCTGTCAAACATGTACAAGCCTCTGACATTTTATATCTGATGTTGTGCAGGAAATTAGTCGACAGAAATATGGCTCCTCTACGGTTGTCACATTGTGATAAGAGGAACTTGATCTCCATCGCCTATTGTTGAGGTCATTATCATAGAATTAGTGTTGAAATGTGATGAGTACCTTGTTTGTGCAAGCATACAGTATCAAACTTGTTTAGACTGTCATCATAATTTTTTGCTGCCGAACCAAACAAATGTTGGATTTATGATCTTTTCACTCGTCAGTTTGTATTATTAGATAGTTTTAAGCTAAAAAGTCAGTTGAAATTGCCGTCGTTCTTGTCTGGTGCATTATTACATTAAAGAACACCCACTTGCACCCGCCGTGAATGAGGAGAAATCACAGGAGAAGATTTCTCAGCTCAAAAAACTTGTGGAGGCACTCCTGCAATTTGAGATCTGCCACGGCATGGTCTCTCTGAAGCCCATAAGCGAACAAAGTGAATTCTTTTTGTTTACACCCGCAAGATAAAGAGAAGCCTCAAATGATCGATCTTGATGGCCAATTCCCTCCTCTGCCCTAAAAGTGCCTATTATAACCCTTATTAATGCCTGTATCGTATAAAAAATCATGTCCTAAGCTGGGATAAGCAGACAATTTACCTTGTTTTTTTTTTTTAATCCTCTTACTGTTACAGCGCGACTCATCAATCGATGATACTACTAGTGAGGGGCATGGAGTTCTCCACCATCATGAATTGAGAGAGCGGGCCAAAGATGAGCAAGTTGGCAACATCCCCCTCTACTGCTGCAGGAACGCCACCCTTCTGCCCTCCACCATGAACTCCAGCAGATCCACCAAGGCCATCCATCTTCCAGCTCCCCAGAGTTGGAAGATCAATGGCATGCTCAACCAGCATTACGTCTCCGGCCTTCCCATCAGAGTTAGCCCCATGGAGTTGCCAGAATCCTACGGTCTCATGTCGGAGACTGTCGGCCCAAAAGAGCAAGGCTTTTCCGCTGCTTGCGTCACCTACTCTCCTCCTCCTCCTCCTCCTACAACGCCTCCGTCGTCCCCTGCAACACCTGCGCGTCGCATGCGATCCTGACGCCCCCGCGGTTGCTTCTCATCCCTTCGACAACCCAACGGAGAAGGCCAAGCTTGAAGCACCTACCCTTCCATGTCCCGAACCCACTGCCTTGCGGGCGACTACTGCGGCGTCAGCATCAACAACCGGCAGGCACATCAACTGGAAGGTCTAGTACACCTTCGAGGATTGGTTCGTGGCGGGTGGAAATGGACAAAGAAAGCTTAAATCTCGGCACAAAGCTGGAAGTTCCAGGGAGGCTCAACAAGACGACGGGTCTTCTTCCTTCGGGGACTGGAGGGAGGGTCTGAATTATCTATCTATCTATCTGCTAGCAGAGACGGACGGCAACAACTCCACCGTGGATCCAAGAGTGCCGGGGCAAGCAACAGTAGTCATCAGTGATCTCCTTCACGAAGAAGGCAACGCCAGGGATCAACATCGTGAAGGAAGAATAGCCACGTAGTGGTTGGTTTCCTCGTGCTCGTGGCGTTTCTGTCAAACAGTGCCACTGAAAGCCGAGCGATTAATTAGTTGATGAGACGTACGTCGCTGGTCTACGTTTTTCCATGCACAACGACTCAAGGCTTACAGTTTTCTGTAAACTAATGATTCAGTTTGGAGGATTAAGTATTTTTTTAATCAATTTCTAAATTTTAAAAAAATAAAATTACTTTTATATTTAAAAAATAAAATATTTAATACTATTTTTCTCTTAATACTAAAAAAAAATTAATTTTATCGTTCTCTATCGTTTTAAAAAATATATATATTAATTTTAAAAAACAATAACTTCGTTATCCTTTCTTCCTTTCAATTTTGTTATCCTCCCGAACAACCATCATCTTCTACAATCATATTTCTCCCCAACAACACTAAAACAAAATCAAAAATAATATAACAAAACTTCTATAAAAATTATTCTTCTATGAAATTAATACCCTTTAAATAATAATAATAATAATAATTTTTTAAACTCATTTCTATATACGAGCCATATCTTCCATCGATAAAATCGATGATACAAAAATATAATAATTTTATTTTCATAATCATAAGATAATAATATATTTTTTAAAAAAAAAAATATAATACTAAGGATAATCAATAACCACAAATAAATAATCTATAATTAGTCGACCTCTTTGATAAAAACATAGTTAAGTTAGAGATACTGCAAAAGTCCTTAAAGAGAGGGTGTCAAAAAGAAATAAATGGAATCTCGCAAATGTTAAAACAGCAGTATCCATCCATTCTCATCCTCAGATGAGGAAATCCAACAGCATTCAGAGCTACTCTCACTGCCCGTTTCTAAAACATTACAGCAGATCAGAAGAGGGACGTACCCTTGCCCTTTTTGTCTCCACCAATCTCAAAATGTTTGCATCTCTGAAAAAGAAAACATTCAAATGGTTTCTTCAGAAATTAGATGCTGCATTCCACCTAGAAACTGATGAAACTTGGAACCTCAAAACGAACCTTTATGGGATGCTGCGAGTAATGCTTGCAACTCTGGCATTGCAGCTTCAGCACAATTTTCTTTGTCGTCTTTGCCTGCAATTCAAAGATTAATATTAGTCACGTACATCTTACAAGTGAATGACAACTTAAAAGTTCACAACACAATCAATCCATCAATAATGTTTCACTTGAGACGCTGCACTGTGTATATACCCCATATGCAACAAAGAAAGCCTTGGCAACCAGAACCGCTACACTATGGCCAGATGTTTCCAGCAATCATATGGGGGATACCATACGCAAGAACCAGCACACACAAAAAAAAAAAAAAAAGGCCATATGTGGATACCTTCTTGTGGAAAACAGGTTTTGTCTGTCCACCATAACCTGACTGTTTCCTGTCGTAGCGACGCTTCCCTTGAACGGAAAGACTATCTTTCCCCTTCTTGTACTGTGTAACCTTATGCAGAGTATGCTTCCTGCATGCCTTGTTCTTGCAATAGGTCTTCTTTGTCTTTGGAACATTCACCTGGTTTAAACATAGAAAACAACAACGAAAACTAATAATTAACATACCAAACAAAATTTAGGAGTACAAATAAATGCTAGGAAAAAAATATATTCCTGTCAATATTTTTTTTTCTAATTCATGATAATAATATGCAGGCCAATTTTTTTACAATGTTAAATGGGGTTATGAAGAGTGGCTGATATGTATTGATCCAAAAGATGTTTAAACACTTCCGACCATTGATGCCGGCACAGGTCTCAAATTACTGTGCCTCTACAGAGTGTCAACCTCTACAGGTAATTTAAAGCTTAAGCAAAAGTCAGTATCAACAAACTTATCAATCTGACATACATAATATTTTGGTCTGTTGATATGATATGCAAGACCAGAAAAGCCAAACTGAAAAAACGCTTGTGTTCAGGATCACATTCCTAATGACCTAGTGACAGTTTCAACCTAAATTTTTATGTAACATAGGACACTAATTAGTCATACATGCGAGAATAAGACCATCCAAGTAAGAAAATAATCCATGATCAATGGAAAAAAGAAAAAGTTCATAATATGGCTCATTTTGAGCCAAATCCTTGAATAAAATTCTTAAATATACAGAAAACAAATATTGGAAGCATCAACCTTTTCCTATAATCAAAGTAAAAACTAATCATTCTTCTAGAATACTTTTTGTTAAATTTTTATATATAGGGGCATATAAAGAGATAAACATAGTGAATGCTACATTTATGAACACCACATATACATGAATGTATACAAGCATGACAAAAGTTTAGGCTAGGGGCTCACTCACCAAGTCAATATATGGCTAGAGCTACATGAATCAATGCAATATGGCTAGAGCAACATGAATCAGTCACCTATCAGAACCTCAGGAGGCCCTAAGGGCATCCATGGACTGAGACAGTGGAATGGGCCCTCTATTACTCAATACTTGGATCAATAATGCTCAAAAGATGATAAGCTTCGGTCAAATTTTTTACTTGCTCTATATAAATAAATTTGACATCTCAGCTGAACCATAACATCTTCATTCATTTATACCTTTGGAATTTTTAAAATCATAAACAACAACATTCATTTATGCCTTTCTTCCATTTGATCCAATTTGGGCTCTTAAATTAGGAAACATTTACAGAATACATCACTTGACAAATTCCCTAAACAGCAATAAACATATCAATATACTAAATACATCTGCACTGCAAATCATTTTAAACAGTTTGGCCATTCAAAAATATATTATCATACAAAACCTGAAAAACAAATCCAATATCATATAAAGTTTACAAAATACATAGTTGGCCATTTAACTTCATTTCAATTATATTGCTCCCAGTTCACGAACTTTCCACGAATTATTGACAGCAGATAAAAATCTTCCTAAATCCAAAAAGGAATTACAAGGAACCCTACAAATATTAATACAATTACACTGACCTTCAAGCAAGAAAAATATCGAAATCGCTAAAATTTACAACTAAAATTGTCCACCAACGCTTCAAAATAATTGCTCAGACACACCCAAAGAACTTACTTTTTCTCCCACATAATCCAAACCCTAAGAAAGACAAACAATTACAAGTACCATATCCTTACTCCCTACAGCAAAGTGTGACTTTCGATCCAACAAAAAACCAGAAAAGATCGATCTGATCTGTTGTCCAATTGGAGCAGGATAAAAAAAACATCAGCAGGACAAAAAAAATGGATCTATAAAGTTTCTTCATGCGGTAGAAACCAGCCCAGGTTATAGATCGAGAGGGCATACTACCATGGTTGTAGTTTACGGCTAGCGTTTACGCTCCTCCGACGGCCAATACACCGATTAGTCCAGCGGCCGATGGGGAGGCGCCGCATTATATACGAGGACAGAAAGTTTTCGAATTAGGGTTTCTTGAAATGTAATATTCCGGTGATGCCCTCAAGAATCGCAATTTACCTTAACAAATTAGATGACTAATTATAAATTATCTCTTATAATTAGTTATTCTTGAATTTTTATACTTTTAAAAATTATATTAAAATCTTTATACTTATGAAAATAAAATATTTAATCTTGTTTCTTCTCATACCGTTGATTCTGTTTACAAAGATATTGTATGTGCTATCATATACCAAAAATGATATTAAAATAAGATTAAAACTCACTGATATTAATTTTTTCTGTAGTTTTTATAAAAACACTCTCCTTTTTCGACTTAATCCTCTCCTCTGATTTCGACGGACGAGAAGGAGGTCAGATCAGAAAAGAGAGGTCCTTTCTATCTATAAAATGTTTAATTTCGTTTTCCAACAAAACCTTCAAACACATAAAGAGAAAAGGTTAAACAATTAAATAGCATTTGTCTCACTTTGTTTCATAACAAAACTCTTCTCTCTATTTCTCTTAGCTTTTATCCCTAGGAAATGATTTTTTTAATCTTAATTTAGTATCATTGTAGACATAAAAAGAAAAAAAAAGGGCCAAATGTAACTTTTGAAAGTATTAGAATTGAGATGTTAAAGTAATTAATCATAGAAAAATAATCTATAATTATAATCCCAAATTAAAGTAGATTCACTTTTTTAAAATTGGTCTGCCCGTCAATCTCTTTTGAAGGCTGATATACTTTATAGATTACTTAATTATATTAGCTCAAAAAAGTGTCTCATGATCCTTCTAATGGAAAATTTTCCATATAAATATGTTGCTTTATTTTACAAAAATGTAGTCTTTCAACTTGCAATAAAAAAGAAAAAAGTCAAGTCCTAGTTTTCTGAGATCCAAATGGGACCTGTAAATCCTCAATTTTACAATTTCTATAAATCATAATTAGAATTTGTCAACTTCTAGATGTCTGTAAATGTATACATACATACAACAGTCCTTTCACTTCTAGTATAATTTACCTTGGACTGCTCAAAAAGAAAAAAACAGGTCCGAGTGTTAATCTCAAAATGTTTGCAGTTCTTATATACAATCTGGCACTTGCAATATACAAAAAAGTCAAGACAAAATGAGAAGGCTAGAAGTCAATAATAGGCTCTCCAACAGTCAGATTTCTTTCCAGCGACCACGGCAAATTAAAGAGCTTGGCTGCGACAAACTTGAAAATCTTGTTCACATTTATGTTGTGAGTAGCACTTGAAAAAAATAGCGTTGCTTTCATCGCTCTTGCATATGCTCTGGCCTGCATAATTAACAAGACAAAACAATTTACTTGGTCCATTTCAACACCAAATAATCCAAAATGAGCATCTCATGGAGAAATAGTTAATGCTGAAGTCCCTGTTTCTGGTTATGCCATCAGCTAACCACAATGGTCAGATTTTAAAATGAAATTAATTATAAATTTATCCATCCCATCTGGAAATGGATGCCATTTAGAACGTGATCCTCACCTGCTATATCAAAGTTATATTCAATCATGTCATCGATCAAAAGCATCTATCACCTCAGAATTCAGGGCAAGTATAATGGAAATGGTGCTCTATGAATCAAAAGTTGTTTCATGTGAACCCAACGTGAAGGAGTGTCACAATTATCCCCATGGTTGACCCAATATAAAGAATATCGTTACAGCTCTATTTTACTAATTAAGAAGCCCCAAAATGCTCGGGATAAAGAATAAAACAGGGTTTGAGACCGCTTTAGAGAAGTACGGGCTCTTATGGTTCATGTTCCGACTCTAGTCATGATCTCCAATCTAGGTTCCAAGGCAACCAAACGAGGGCATTGTCCCCAATCTCTTTAACTTTGAATTGAGTATTCTGTGTGAAAAAGGTACCACCCACCATTAAAAAAAAAAAAAAACCCCTTAGAATGACAATTTCACACACTAAATCTTGAAACTCACTGAGACCCTACTTTAGTGTTTGGATCAGCTGATAGTACACAATGAAAGCGGACACATGAAAGAAAAGTTTCACATGGACTCCACAAAAAGCTATCTTACTCCTTTATCTCATGACAAGTTTAAAAGACAGCTGGTCTGAGTTGGCCATCTTTAGATCTAGGAGTGTAAAGAACTAAATGGTCTACAGACTACAGATCACACATGCAAGGCGTTCCATCCAGGGCAAGCTTTACCTTGGGTATACATGGTCTCTTAGTTTCAATTACACTCGGTTGCATTATAAAATCTAGCTTTGGAGCATTATTTGGTTGTGTTGTTAGGTGATCCATCAAAACCTCTCTGAAGTAACATGTCTATATGCTTGCAAACTATAAAACCAGATCAGCTTCATCTTTCCTAGTGTTCTATTTCAAAGTACATAAGGATAAATTATTATTCCATGTTGAATGAGCAACCTATACCATAATGGGTCTAAATCCCAAAGTTGTTAAATAGCAAGACAAATGGACACATCAGGCGTACCGTGTGTAGAGACTGAATGTATTTGTTATAATGCATATAACAAGCTAGATGAACCTAAATGACTCAGCTAGGCGATTGCTTTTAGAAACCTTGATATAAACAGCAAAACAATGAAAAAAATAAATAAATAAAGGTTGATTACCTGATTCACGATCGTCCATTGCATTTCAACAGGAAGCTGGGCAAAGTCATCAAATTTGGTACCTATTAAGATAGGAATCGCCGTCTGAATGAAGCAGAAGCACACGATAAAATTTAATATGGGCAGATTAAAAAGGCAATGAAAGTTAAATAAGCAATAAGCACATAGTCAATAATTGCATTAGCATACATAGTAAGAAATAAGAACAGGAAAAGGATCTGCACCTTATTCCATTTTCTTGCTCTTTGGTACCAGCCAATGGCACTGAAAAAGAGGGCACAGAGAAATAGAGCCATCAGTTGGAGGTCAAAAGCTTAAGAGTTAGTATTCATTAATATTCTTATGATGAGTTCATGTGACAATTCACAAAGTTGTGACCTTCGAAACAATTCATTACATGGTGTTTCACCCACAAATAAAACAATTAAAAGGGAAATCGGAGACCCCAAAATAAGAGAGATGGAAAATGATTGCAGTAATAGAAAAGAAAATTACTGACTTGTTTAGAGTAGAACGATTGGTGAGATCAAACATTACAAGAATTGCCACAGCATCTTGACAGGCTGCAGGGACGCGGTCGAGAAATTGGTCATCGCCTGCCATTATCCAGATGGAGAAATCTATCAAGACACAGAACATGGGCTGGAATCCCAATCGAACAAAGGCTGTAAGAGCGCGGAGAACAAAGCTCAAATTTTGAAGTCTTGGTTACCCCCAACATCCCAAATGCTGAACGCAATCCTCGCTCCCCGAACAAATAGAACCTTGTCCATCGAATTCAATCCTGCCGTGTGCAGCTCCCGCTGTTCCTCCAGATCACCCACATACTTGATCTGCCACCACCGAAAACGCAACGAGATATCATTAATAGGAACCACACGATTCAATTGGATGCACCTATCGTACCAGGAAGCTTGTTTTCCCCGTGTGGCGGTCACCAAGGAGGCCGATCTTCAAGGTCACCAGGTCAGAATCACCCTCATCGTCCGCGCACAGCGCCGCACGCCCCACGGCGGCGGTCGGCTTCCCGTCCTTCGCCGCCACGAGATGAGATGGCGGGAAGCACGCCTTGAGCCGGCGGTACCGGCCGCGGCCACCGAGCGAGGAGCAGGACAGAAGGTGGTCCCAGATGGCGCGGAGGAAGCGGCGGAGGAAGGCGATCCCGAGGAAGCGAGCCCAGCCGAGGCGGGTCATGGTTCGGCGGCTGCGGACGGCTGGAGGTCTCGTTCGGCCATCAACAGAGGAGAGGAGCCAAAGATGCGTGTGGGGGGGGGTTAACAATGAATAGCCAATTAGCATCGCTAGAAATAATCATCGTTGTGCTTATTATTATTATTTTATTATTATTATTGTATTATTCTTAATGTCCGGACGATAAGAAGCACGGTAGGAAATAACACTGCTCATCATCGTTGTGCTTTTTTATTGTGGTTTTTATTATTATTGTTATTATTTTATTATTCTTAACGTCCGAACGGTAAGCACGGTAGGTAGGAAGTAACACCACCCATCATCGTTGTGCTTATTGTTGTTTGTTTTGGTGAGAGAGGGTGGACTCCTCCGCGGTCATCATCCTTTGTGGATAACCCCCAACTTAGCATGTCATTAAGTTTGTTTGTGACGATGAGATCGACGAGATGTGAAAACATTCATCAACCCAATAAATAATCATTCTGAGGTCTTCTTATAGTTTACAAGTTCCTTTTTTTCTTTCCTCAACTTGCTTATGTTATTTATCATCCATATTGATTATTATTATTATTATTATTATATAGAAAAGACAAATATAATTATAAGTTTTATTTATTTTTTTTTTCACCTTAGCATCTTTCAAGATGCATCAATTTATGAGTGGATAATAATGACGAAAAATAATAATAATCAACAGGCTGCCTACAAATATAGGCGCCAAGTCAACATAGTGTAATTGAATGGAAAATAGTGACAATTATGTTATCAAATTTTGAAGTCAAATAGAGGTAAGAATATTGCACATGCGGATATGTTCCTGACAACCAAGTAATTAATTTGTTTCACTTATATCTCGAATTTGTTTGCTGGCGTGTACAAAATCAAGTGAGTACATACATGCATTTGATCATTTTATTTACGTGAAACATATTCACTAGGAAAAAATAAAATTAAAAAAAAGAACATCACATCAAACATATGTGCCCCTTCTCCTTGGTGAAGAAACAAGTCCATATCACAATATTTTTTGCTGCAAATCCTGTTCTTGGCAGAAGGGTGATGATCTATGTGCAATTGTTGAGTTGACTTGAATCTCAAATGTAAGTTGGCATCTATGGCGGCCACATGGATTGTCCATCATAATCTTGCCAAATTTTGTTGTTGTTGCTCGCTCGATTTACTACTCTTGATAATTTTCTTGACATCTTCTTCCTTTGTATCGACGAAAGAAAGCAAATCCTTAATGCGGCTTGTACATTCAACGCTCCTCTCAGATTCAGAACACCCAACTTTAGCTTGAGTACTAAACTTGCGATACTGACAGAGTGTCTTCAAGAAGAAGATCATGAGAGCCATCAAACAAGCAAGACCGCAAATGAGAAAAAGGCCCCAGAAGCTGGCTAAGCTTAGCTGGTTTGAATCAGTGTCACTGTCCTGAGAACTGCATCCGCTCTCTGTCAACCATTTGGCGTGGATCCTTTGCAGATCACCATTCTCTGATAGTGTTAGAATGGCGGTCGACAAGTCCAGCGCAAGTGGAGAGTCTCTTGGGAATGCCTGAAAAGGAAAAGCAATCACTTTCAGATTCGAAGCAGAGAGTAACGCAACATTGCTGAACATAGACACCTACAAATCCCCATCCACTTTTAGTGAACTCCTGACCGACCGTGATGTATTTGCAATTATCAGACAAGAAAACTTCAATGTATGGAAGCTCATCGACGATTGCTGCTACGCCCCCTCCTCTTGGCCCAAGGTCAAGTGCCCTTACATATTCCTCAGGATCACTAAGGGGCACCAATCTGGACTCAGTTATGTTGAGCTCTTCGATCATATAGTTTTTTGAAAACGAACCAACTTGGTATCCAATTGGGTCGGAACCTGACATTAAACTATCAATGCCTGCAATCCTCGACGAGAGCTGCTCGACAGTAAGAATTGATGTCAGGTTTGCGGTGTAGCTCGAATTGATAATCAACACCACGAACATCCATACAATCAGCACGAACCGTCCAAGGGTGCTCACAGTGGTTTCTCCTGAAACACCCATAGTTTGTTTAGATTAGAACTTTCTGATTCCTATATTTTACTCTACTGTTGTGTGTGAATGAGGTTTACTTACTGTGAGCAAAGAACATCGTTGATAAACTAAACCTGCAAAAGTATGAAATTGTAAGAAGTCTTGAATTATCCGGGAAAGAAAAGTACAAAAATCCTTACAAAAAATCAACGAAAACAGGATCCACAGACACATGTAACTTTGTAAAAAAAAAAAAGGGTGTATGATTATAACATGGCTCATCTGCTAAGACACTCCATCGAAGATGAGTGAGGTATATCTATTTACATTAGTTGTTACATGGAAAATGATTAAAAAGAGCAAAACTTAACCTAACTAACATCATATCCATCTTGAATATAACGAGACTTTGATGATAAAAGTTTACATTAAAATAAGGAACTTAAAAGAAGATCCTTGGAATAGTCATCAAACTTTAGATTCACCCAATGGGTTTTAAGAGTCATTTTGTTAGGCTAATTGATACTCCTGTTGCTGAATCAAAATTATCTCCAGCATATCCAAATCATGAAAACCAAACACCCCAATATAACCCAAAAATTACTTCCTAAAACGATTGCGACAGACATTATGTTGTCCCTTCTTACTAGACTTTGATGTAGTGAGGTGAAGATTATGTGAAATACATATGCTGAAAGTAGAGAAGAAGACATACCCTACCGAAAGTTTATTCTATATTTCAGATGCAGAAAATATAAATGAGTTGCTTCACTGTTGTGTTAAATATTAAGCCAGGAGATGGTGATGTGACAATACTATAACTGAGATGCATGGTGACGCCCAGATACACATAGAAGCAATACAACCTCAGGCATCAAGATGCTGATAACAAAATGGATGTGCAGTAAATAAGCATTAATATAACAATGTTAGTTGCAAGAACAATTAATAGAATGTTCTGAGACCATATCAGTACAAGCACATGCACTGTTTATTCTTTGTTTTCACATTAACATGCAAGACGACATAAGATCTGCATGCATGTAGACATTTGGATTTTAAAGGAAATAATATGCCTCTTATCCATCTGAAAAGCATGCGAACCACATTGCCAAGGGACACATGTAATGGTTTATTTTGCCAAAAGCAATAACACCCAAGCATGCAACCAGTGTACAATTCATAGTCCAAGAACTATGTGATGAGAGTGTTAGGCCCCCTCTACTCCTGTAGAACAACTACGATCATCAATCACCATGCATGCAAGAAGGTCCCTGTTACAAAAAAGAGTCCACACTTCCAAGGCCACCTACTACGCTATTAAATATCATAATAAACAGATTAAAAAAATATATATTACACGTGTGTTAGCGAGAAAGTCAGGCAACAAATGAATGAACATGGTTCAGATGAAAAAAATCGAAAGAAGGATTTATGCCTTCAAGATTAAAAAGACTTGTTGCCAGCAATATGACCTGTCACATAATATTCACATTTTAACAGGTAGTGGAAACTTCTCTAGCATATCAGTCTATTATATCAGTTCAAATAACTCCCAGCAGTAGAGGATACTGACCAAAAAATTGTTGCAATTTGTTGCTTTGGCGGCCCACGAAAATCTTGATTCAGACGATGCTCAAGAATCCAAACAACCAAACCCACAAAAAGGAAGAAAGCTCCCGTGGAGCACCACATTTTAGTGTTGAAAGGTTTTAGGAAAGCCCAAGCGTTCGAGTGTTGCTCTTTGGCAGGTGCAACAATGACAAGCCCTGACTCTGCATATGGCTGCGTAAAATCAACGATCCTTGTTCGATTTGTCACGATAGATATGTCTCCGACAGCTGCATCGAAGTACTGAACATGCAAGTAAATAAGTTCAGATTTTTCTAAGAATCGTTATAGGAACAGAGATTTATCAAATATGCAAATGACAACAGATGAGGGCATTTTTCTAATTTACAAAGCAATGAAGGAGTTTGAAGAGAATACTAAAGCATAATTTCGATACAGGGGCAATACACACATTTTCATGAACTTTCTGCACCAATTCATCATAGCTTGGATTCTTAGAACCATTTCCAAACAGAATGAATGACAATGGAACCGGATAAGGCAACAGGTTGACTGCAGCTTTAAACACATCAATACAGTATCCCTTCACACCGTCAGGGCCATTATCTTTAGATACAAATTCTGTAAAGCTTGTTCTGTAAGGAACTCCAATTCTTAGAGACTTTCCATTGCTGGGAAACACCCAACCACGAGGCGTTGTCATAGTTTCTCCAGGCCAAATGACAGTATAAAGCCGCTGACTACTGTCGGAAGTGTTTGGCAGTTTACCGTACGAACTTTCTGGAGCAGTAACAGAAAGACCTGAATAATTGGACCAAAATCCTATTCTCCTGAAACCAGTCCCTCCGATGTTAAGGATATCATAGGCTGGACGGATTAAGTTTCCATCTGAATCGAACTGAACTTGACCAGTCAGGCCTGTAAACTTTGTCAGCAGCAGCTCATGAAGCAACTTGTCCCCGGTGTGGAAGTACTTAATTGCAGTCAAATGCAGTGAACTTCCATTTGCATCTTGCAACTTAGGATCATCAGAGAAGTTAAATGTCTGTCCTCCTTTGAGGAACTGGTCGATAGCATGGGCAACTAACCAAACTGAATCATAAGCATACAATGCATATGTGTTCAAGCTTGAAGTGGTATTACCTCTCCGACGCATGTCACTCCACCTTGATAGAAATGATTGCTTGACATCAGAATCTGGGACATGCTGACGAAGAGCGATGACCCCTTGGATAAGGTCCATGGTATCAGGATCGGGGGAATCAAATGAATCCAAAACAGAAGCAAGCCAATCTGAGGTGATCCATACATAACCAGTAGCCATCATTCCACGAGATTTTGCAATGGTGAAAACTTTAAGACCAGAATCAGGGTTTACATGAACGACATAAATTCGAGACTCCATGAAGTTTACTCTCACCAGCAAATCATCAATAGCATTATCGTCGGCATTAGGAGGGATGGCGGCTTTGTAGGAGATCTTACTGTGTCTCCTCGCAAGTGCATCACCCAAAGCATCTATTCCACCTCTCCCCAAGTCATCATCTGTGAAGATCGCAGTGACCTCTCTCCAACCATAGTTTCCAACCAAATCAGCTATGGCATTCATCTGGAAATAGTCACTTTGAGTCATGCGTACAAAATAAGAATGATGGAGAGAAGTAAGAGCTGGGTCCGTAGCTGCAAACGAGAGAAGTGGCACATGGAGTTCGTTTGCAACATGAGAGACGACATGGGCAATCCCAGAGGACTGCGGACCAATGATGGCCACCACATTTTTCTCTATCAGCTGCAAGCCTGCAAAAAAACCAAGATTTTTCCTCATCAGACTCTTGCATTGTTCCAATCACCAAAAGATTAAAAAAAAAAAAATTTCTTTGGAACTGCAATGGTGCGGAACCAGATTTGCTTATCTGAATGGTGGAACAAGGACATGATTCCCTTAACACTGTAGCAGTGCGTTACATGTACTACAAATGAATCTAAACAAATTCCATCTCAAACTAAATTCTGTCGAAGCATTTCTTGTCAAAAGTCACCAGAACTATCTAAAAATTTCTAGAATAAACGCCAAGACTGAAGATACTAGTGACAAACGGCGACAAAACAGAAAGAAAAAAAAAAGGAAGGAAGTTTCGCGATCAGAAGACATTACAACAACTCAACACGAAAAATGTATGTCTGTGAGAGTGAGTATATGGAATGTCGGAGACTTCACTGGGAAAACATGAGCTACAAAAAAAAAGGCTTCAAATAACAAGAGGCACAATCGACGTATAACATAGGGAAATTGATTCTACTTGTAATGTCACCTAACATACTTTGTATAATCCCAAAAAACCCACTGCAATAGGTATCCTGCGCGTACAAGTTGAGCCTCGTCCCAGCGAGAATGCTCGGGCTGCTGTTGACATCCTCGACGGCCAGCTCGATGGCCAGCTTCGCCGCCCTCCCTATCGTCGAATCGAAGGTGAAAAGAGCCCCTACGTCGACAGCACTCGGCCAGGAGGTGATGTCGCCGCTGCCAGCCACGGTCCCAACCAGGCTAACGGAGAAACACACAGCCAACAGAGGAACCGAGACCATCTTCCGCAGGTGGGTTTGCTTGCGGCTTGCGGTCAGAGTGACATTGCCGCCGATGCTGAGGGTCCGCACGTCAACCTACCTGTGAGAAAGAAATCAAGAACCGAGTCCAAGGACATGGAGAGAGAGAGAGAGAGAGCTGAAGAACCAACTCACCGAGACTCTCAAAAAAAAAAAAGTATTTCTAACTCCTCCTGTCAATGAGTATCTCATGAGAAGATGAGACCCTTTTGAGATCCAAAAGATTTGACATTGGGATGCATGGAGAATGGGCAAATTTTTAAGAGGCTTACGCACACTGTGGAGATCTGTTTATAGACATTGTGGTGGTGGGAAAGGAATCACTTGCCTTTGCCACCTAATATTCCAAGGGTCTACTTGGGGTCAAGGAAAAGGAATCCGACCTCTCTTTGCTACAGTGGAGAGATTTAAGCAAAGAACATATGCCGATCATCCTCAGTTTAGCTTCTTTCTCCCAACTGTTCTACTACGTTTTAACCCAAGAAATGGAACACCGCAGTAAACAACACCTCAGTGCCTGCTGCTGCCGTAAGTAAAGCAAAACAAATTTACTTTTTTTTTTAAGAAACTTGCGTGAATGCTGCCCTCTCCGTGTCTTGTTGTTGTAGATCATGCTAATAATGCGAAGACAAAATGGGTGCAAGTAAGATTCGCATGACGCACAGACAAAGATCGTCTACATCAGCAGATCCCGATGTAGATCTGATTCGGGCCCTGTCCTCGAAAGATATGTTGGTGGTGGGTATCGAATGCAGGGAATATGGAGTAATGATTATTAACTAAGTCAGATTTGATGTACTCATTTTTGCATGACATCATTCGATGGGAGGATATCTCGTTCATTCGACGTCACTCCATTTTATGTGATGACGTATGAATCAATATGACAATGATAAGGTATCGATAAGTTTTCCATACAACATCATCATATCCATATCACCAATAAAATTATATTCTCATTTTCATAACCATGGTCACCACCATAATATTTTCATTATTTAACTCTTCTTCTTCTTTTTTTTTTTTTTAAAGTCATACACATAATGAGAAACATTTCATTAGTTCTTTTGGAACACATGTTATCTCACATGCCTTTTTTAAGTACATGTTCTACTACATCATATATATCATTTAGAGTGAGAACTACTGGGTTGACTTGAGTTCCTTCTCTTGCGCTCTGTTTACAACCCGGTAGCTCATATATATATATATATATATACCAATTGAGGCTCATTTGTTAAGAAGTCTAGACCTCATTACATTTACAAGATGAGAAAAGAAAGAATGCAGCAAAATGAGCAAATGAGTGATCGATAAGTAGCTCAAGTTGATTCACATTGTCCATTAGCAGACTGCTAGACAAAGCTCAAACGTTTCAGCAAGCTCATCTGTATCTACAGTTTCTATCACTCACAACAGCCAAAATGACCGAATGAACGCTCTTGTCCGTGGTGTGGTGTGGTGTGGTGTGTGGTTTATCAAATCTTGCTATCTGATAAACAAAACATTGAATCTAATAACAGATTCCCGGCGCAGGTCATCTGGGTCCTGAGAGCTCTATCGCCTCGATGATGAAAGAGGATGCTTCGTTAGCGCCATCAAAACTTCTCGAGAAACTGCAAGACCTCCCGTAAATTATTTCCCCGTTCGATTCTTCAGTTTGTTCAGCTGGCCTGGCAATGGATTCAAGTGCCTTGACAACTTCAGACATCTTCGGCCGGAGGCTGGGATTAGACTGAGTGCAGAGTAGAATAACATCGACAGCATTTTCCAGTTGAGCTGCGCTAAAGGAACCATGAAGATCCCTGTCGACCATTTCATGGACTCTCTCCTCCTCGTGTAAGGTCTTGACCTGCACAGCCATTAGTTCACCAATCAATATAACCAGTAACAAGGAAACTCTTTAACTCCATACCAAGTTCTGTTATGATTGGAAGGAATACAACACAAAACTACCAAATCATTGGATCAAAGGAATTCAGCCTGTGCCGGTTATGTACACATGTTACGAGTGCCTTCTAATCTGGTCTGAACCATACATTACCTAACTAAGAAATTTTAGAGTGGTGGAGTTTGCAGAATGTCCAATTTTGTAATATTTTTTTCTCATCTTTTTCTTGTGGTTTGTGCATACTGGGAATTTATGGGGACACACAGATGGCTGTTGTCTCGTACTTACTTTTACCTTTGGCATACTGAAAGCTCATCTTCAGCTTTGCCTGTGGATATAGGTTTAAATGACCAACCACATAATCTTCATGTCTTTATTTTCTTTTCTCTGATCACACACGATATGTTATGGCAACCCATTATTCACTATGTAACTTGAGTGCTTCAAAGTGCTAGAAAGTCAGTTATTATTGGCTCCTAACGATGTTTCCTTAAAAGTCAGTTTCATTTTAGCAGACCTACTTACTAACATTGTAGCAGTTCAATATCAGTTAGAAATTAGAGCAGGCTAAAACCTAATTTAACTTGATAATCCAAGCTGGTGCCATGTCCGACAGTCCATATGCACATCCGGGATTGGTTCATCATACCTTTTTTCAACCGTCGCAAGATTTATCTCATTCAAAATAACACTCAAACGTCAAACCTAGTAGAGCGAAATATGCAGTTTCAACAAAAGCCTTGTCTTAATGTAGTTTCTCTTCTTCTTTACTTGGCTAATCCTTTGATGATTATAATTAACTTTTCATGATCGGTAAAAATCACTGTTGCATCACATGGCATAGAAGTTCAAATGCAGTAGTGTTCTGCATAGGAGTTCAGAATCAAAAGAAATGTTATGTCACTACATAGATGATGTATGCTTGATAGTTGAAATAGCAAATATCTCAATCACTACATAGATGTCAAGTTTGACTTCTGATAGGCAAGGGACCTGACTTTGATCTGTTATGTCGGTGATTGAGATATAAGTTTAATTAAACAGCCAACTAGAAATGTATGATATACACCAACATGCTACAACCAAGCCTGATATCTAATCTAAACAGCAGCCTAACTCAATGAATATTGAAAATAACTATTCAACTTATCAACTATATCACCAGTTATAGCAGATGCCTTCCCTAGTAAACAGAGAAGTGCAAAATTATGTATACCTATACGACATATGCTCAGAAAGGAAATAAATAAAAAATGCAGCAGCAATTATACAAGTATATTGTTAATATATTGTTAATTATATGATACAATGACATAAGAATTATTATAGAAAAGACATTTCTCATTTTGTCAAGTACTTGTTAAACTCCATGTGGTTAAGCAAAAGGATAAAGGCAAACATACAAGGAAAGATTGCAGATATTCTTTCAACAAAAATCTTACCCAGTCGAGGATCATTCCTTTCTGGACATTACCATTTCCAGAGCTCATGGTCTTTTGTCCTGTTATCAACTCCAATAACAAGATGCCAAATCCATACACATCAGTCTTCTCCGAGGACTGTCCAGTAGAAAGATACTCTGGAGCAATGTGCCCTACGGTGCCACGGACAGCAGTTGTGACATGAGATTCCCTTCTATCAAGCAGTTTTGCCAATCCAAAATCTCCAACAATGGCTTCAAAGCTTTCATCAAGTAAAATATTTGCAGCTTTAACATCTCGGTGAATGATTTTTGGATTGCACTGTTCGTGCAAATATAAAAGACCCCTAGCAGCTCCAATTGCAATTCGCATGCGCTTGTTCCAGTCCAAGGATGGTTTACTTTGACAACGATCTGCAAATAATAACTATACCTACTTAAAGAACTCAAGGAAAGTAAACAAAAGCCAATTATCTCTGACCACACCAATTTTTGGCTGGCAAATGAGTGCAAATTTCAATTCAAGCCACAATAAGTTGCATTTTAGCTTATACAAGCGATGCTCAATTGTAAAATCCACCAAGAAAAACAAATCTGGACTGGAAAACAAATCATAAAAAATTCTCAAGAATAATCCTTTAACAGCTTCATGTCAAACTTGTTCCTCATCATGTATAAGGTGATGAAGTCCCTAAGGCTGTTTTTTCATTAAAAAAAATGGGTTTCTTACATCAGATTTTTTTTTAAAAATTATGCAACCAAAAACCAAAACATAAGCAGATTTAGCCAATAATGAGTTAGTTCCAGAGCTTGAACATAATATGAATCACCAAGTTACTGAGATTCGTCAAGTTATATAGTTACTAAGTTCATGTATCCATATCATGTTGCTAGAGAAACAAATAGATGCAACTACCTCTTAGACGATCAGCGACACTCCCATTTGGCATAAAAGGATAAACAAGCAGTCTCTCATTTGAGGTCATGCAAAAACCATATAGACGTAGTAAGTTCCTGTGCAAAGCTAGGCCAATCATCTCAACTTCTGTTTGGAACTGGACTTCTCCAGTGAAGTTGGGATCTTTCAATCTTTTCACTGCCACCATGGTTCCATTTCTAAGGTGACCTTTATAAACAACTCCAAATCCACCCTGTCCTAATATATTTTTAGGATTAAAATTTTCTGTTGCAGCTTGAAGTTCACGATATGAAAATCTCCTCAAGTGGCCCATTTCAAACTCGTAGTCCTGATCTGCAGAGAAATCAGTAATTAGTGAACATGCATTGTGTTCTTCATGATTACCAAATAGGGTGCTTGAAGGATACCATCAGCTGCAAAGTGCATACTCCATTTGCAACAACATAACCAGAAAACAAGCAGCAGCAAAGACAGTATTAAAGTACAACCAACACTTAGAGAAATCACAACTGCTAACTGATGGTTGTCTGCTTGTTCTGAAGTTTTAGTTTCTGCAAGTCCAACAAAGCAGATCAGTGCCTCTGATGATATGCTATGGTAAGTAACAACATCCATTTAGCACGTGAAATAATACCATTGAATTGTATGGGTACATCTGCACAACCATGTGAGAGAGATGAGTTGCAAAGAAAAACATTACCTGCAACACTATACGTACAAAGTTACAGTTACTAACATTTCCATAAAAGAATATCCTAGAATGTTATTCAGAGAAATCAGAGAATCACAATGAGAAAAGAATTCCAAAACTGAAGTGATTCGACAAAATATTATAACTCAGAACCAAAAACTTAAAAAGGTTGGCCAGTCCAAAAGGCCTCTGCTCCATACCAGGCTAATTATGTTGATTTCCAGTAATGTTTACCTCGGATTCTTTCACAAGTTTGACCATATGCATTTTTGATTTGACATAATTGCAGATGGTAATTTGCCATCTCAATAGACTATTTATATAGAAAACATAAATTGCAACATAGAGGTTGTGGCGCTATAAGTCAGCATGTCTGCTGAAAGTTGACAACTGAAGGTTGGAACTAAAAAATCCTTAAGGTAATTTATAAGAGTGATATATCATGTCTAATTGCACGAACCAATATCAAGATAAAGAGATGATATAGCAGGTCATCTTTTCTAAAATTTGATATAGAACCGTATTTAAACAAGAGAAGACAAAATAATGGGAAAAACAAATAATCAGGATTGTACTAACTCAAGATAGTTAATCTTAATTCAGGCCATCAAAATGTTACTCAGTTTCAAAAGCCAGTGAACAACAAAAGCATAAAACAGAAGAAAAAAATGAATTATATCTATTCTGGGGTCATCTTTCTCACCTATAGTCTTTTGCAAGGATCTCTGGAGTTGGTCCACTGAGATTATTATATGAGACATCTCTGGAACAGTTTACAATATAAGTTTTACTTAGCAAATAAAAGGAGAAACGTAAATAGTTCGACAGGGTACATACAAGAACAAAAGACCTGAAAGATTAGCGACAGCTTCAGGAATCTGACCAGACAAATTGTTTCTGTTGAGACGCCTAAAGCAGGACAGAGTAGCATAACAACATCAAAGACATCAATCGCTCTAAACAAAGCCTTACTGAGTACAAAATTTTCACTTACAAGTAAACTAATTGAGTCAGAAGCCCAAGAGATTTTGGAATTTCCCCAGTAAACTGGTTACTGGAAATATCAAGAGTCTTCAGCTGTGACAACTTCCCTATTTCTGGAGGAACAGTACCTAAAATTTTGTTATTTTGCAATAGCCTGAAATCAAAGATATCTTCAGTACTCGAGTTACATATTTGTAAATGCTATGCAAATAACGGGAACGGTAGACACTCATGTCTTAACCAACAGATCTCTTACAATCTTTTGTCTACTTTCTTTTTTTAGGTACCTGTTCAATCACATTTGATTCAGCCATGAAGATTGATGACTTAGGCTGTATCCTTGACCTCTCAAGACTTTTAAGAAGAATCCAACCAAAGATTTAAACTTGATACTCATCTGTCAAGTTGCTGAAGGCAATACCCAGACCTTCGGACAAAACTTTAATTTACTAGTAGCCCAAAGTTCTACACCATTTTTAACTCATCTAAAAATGAGATGGAGATTGGCAGGAGACCGAAAAGTAAGGCAGAAATCTTTGGACTACTCACAGGGTTTGCAAGTGACTTAGGTTGCCAATGCTAGGAGACAGAGTCCCGGACAAACTATTGCTCGCCATTTCCCTGTTCATCAACGCCAGTAAATAAAGAACCCCAAGCGAAGGGGGAAAAGAGAGAAAAAGAAAGAGGCAGCAGCAGCGGGAGAGTAATGCGCACAGGGAGATGACGAATCCGTCGGAGGAGCAGCCGACCATGAACCATGTGCAAGGGTCCACCGAATTGATATCCCACCCGTGCATCACCCCGGCCTCATCCCTCATCCGACTCTTCACGGACATCAGAGCTGCCACTGCTTCCGTAGTTACATTCCCACAAGTCATTTTGTTGCATAAGTCCAAAGGAAAAGACACAAGGAAAAAAAGAAGAAGAAAAAAAACAAGGAAAAGAACCCGTCTGCCATGCCATGGAGGAAGAGTAGTAAAACAATGAGAGTGTGCGGCCATGTACCTTCGTAGTTGACGCCTTTGGGAGAAAGAAGAGGGTCCGAGGAACGCACCATTTGGACCCAAAACAAGACGGAGAAGAAAAGCAGCAGTAGCAGAGAACAGTGCTCCATTAATCGCTGCAACAAAGCTTTTCATCACAAGTAGAAGGAAAGAGGAAGCTCCGGAAGTAGCTGATGACCATGCTTCGAAGTGATGCTCTTCCTACCTCCTCGAGGCGAGGTCTCCCCGTTCCTGGAATCGCACCCGTCTCGAGGTCTCCTGCTCCGCGCACACCGAGAGAGGAAGAAATAAAAAAACGATGCAACAATGGAGCAGTTCATTAACAACAATAGTATTAAACGCAAGCGTCCTCGTTGAACGGAGCGAAGGCCGCGAACAGCTGGTTTCACGGACGGCAGCTGTAGGAAGACGGTGATATGGCCTCGAGATGGGAGCACCATGTCGACGGTACCATCACCTGATGCGTTGCTCTCCTCAGCGCCCACTACACAAACGCACACTACCACCGGCGGAGATTTGACTTCGTGTCCAAAGCTGATGATTCGGTCTGGCCATAGCTGAAAAATATGGACAGCGCCGGGTGCAGAGTCGCGACTCAGACTGTTTTCACGTACTTATGTCGCGACAAATCCGTTCACATAAATCGAAAGAGCGTTGCGGGTTTCTACTTCTTCTCGCTTCGTTACCAGAAGTGATTCTCCCGTCGCTACTTTCGTCACGATCAAGGGACGTGGCATGCATCCACGACGTTATCGCGTCGGGGGATAAGTCGTCGCGTAAGCCAATCATTTTGGGTTGGGCTTTCTGTTAGTTAACCCAGGAGCAATACAGGGCCCCGTTTTAGGGCATTCTTTGGATCTTGAGCGACAAAGATCGGGCCGTCCTTTTCGTCGTCTTCTGTTCCGCTCCTTCCGCAGCTGCTACGACGCCGAGTAGTGAGTCTCCCTCTCCCCCTCTCCTCTTTCTTCCTCTCCTTCTGCCGCCACTCTACTATTTTTCTCTCATTTCTATCTCCTACGGGGTCGTAATAAGTCCTGGATATCGTCATCGTATACATGGATCTGGAGGAATATTTCGCACCTTTGGTCCGCCTACACAGAGCGCAGTCGTAGGTGTTCCAAGGTTCGCGTTATAAATGAAAACAATGTCCTGATCGATCTTTCTGCCTCCCTATTACAAGTAATCCCAAACAGATGAGGAAACAATAGCTTAAGAGATGAGGACTAATCCATCAATCACACAGAAAGTGACTCCTGGGGCCACACCCATGCTTGTACGTCATGGTATAGGAAGAGATAACCTTTTCTTATAAATTCATGAAATCTGAAAGTTTCATTATAGTTGGTTCCTCTACATGAAGTCTGGAAGCTACAATAATAGAATGTCACAGTGCTTTAGAATTTTTTCATACTCAAAATTTATGGTAGACTAGAGTAGCCCTTGAAATGATATGAGAAAATTTATATTTCATTAACATTGGACTGGTGACGGACTATGTTTCGACTCATTCTGTCGCTCTCCGCCCAGATTCTCATGCTGGAGAGAGGTTAAAGGGAAGCGGATCATTGTCCCTTTACCTTTTTATAGTTTCTGCGGAAGGACTATCTACATTAGGTCTCAGGCAAAATCACAATTGCAGATTGCAAGATGTGTCCTGACACAGAACGAAAGCAATAAAACATGGCAGCTCTCGCAAGCCTTAAAAGGTATAACTCGGATTCATTAAAGAAAGAAGAAAGAAAATGAAGATCTTGGAATACTAAAGTCTTGTTCAAATAAGATCACAAAGAAAATAAAGAGATATGATGTCGGCAATAATTGTAAGTTAATGATTAGTGTATGGACGTAGTTCTGCAGTAAGCCCTTATCTACCATCAGGTGTAGGCCAACTTGCAATGATTAGGAGTAGCATTAGATTTAATGAAAGGAGTCCTATTCCTCTCTGGCCCACTTCATCACACCCTTTCCGTTCCTCTCTACCTTTTATATCCCCGTCTAAAGATCTTTAGGTTGTTCATCATTTAAACCTAGACATATAATTAGTCATATCTGTACTAACATCAATTTAATGCCTTTCTGTACAGAGATGTTATCATTCATTAGGGACATGCTATGGTATCATGGAGACCAGAAACTTATGGTACTTGGTCTTATCTTCATCGTTTCCTCACTTATCAAGGTCATGATTACAGAAGATTTCTTTGTTTAGTTCTATTGTTATGTCTCATGGTCGTTTTGCCAATGGTTATTTCTATCATTTGGTATTTTATTAGCATTTGCTTTCCTAAGTGATTAGGGCAGTGATCCATCAAAACTTGAGAACTTAGCTTCTTTGATTCTGATAAAATTATTATTCTATTCACAAGATCGAACACTACATATACTATGAAGAGAACTAGAGAATCTCGATATGATGGATAATATAGCAATTCCAAAAAAATTGTCCTTGCTCGATGAAAGCTAGCAAATCTCCTTATGATACAGAATATTAACAATGCAAAATGAATGGCCTCCTATTGCTTTTCTATATTTAAACACACATGATATACAGTAGGATTATGATATCTAGTAGGATTTTGTCAATTTAAATGCAGAGTTAAGGGGCAAAAGATGTCTAATATTTAACTGCCACCGAGTGAGCTCAAAACTATAAGAACTTTAATACATACCTTAATTGAATGCAAAATATCCCCATTGCACAATACAAGTGAGTCTGTAACTGTTAGTATGGACAACTATACTTACAGAAACCATGCTGCTACCTGTGTTTCCAAAATCTTTGTCCTGGTATTTTATATTACTGTAGCATTAGTACAGATCATTCACAAAAGCTCTCTTGTGAAGGTTAGCTTGTTTACAATTTTGTGCTGGAGTACCTGGCATTGACTGCAGGAAGTCTCATCTAGCTTCATTTGCTTTTTCACATAATTTGGAGTTTTAAGTTGTTGTTTACGTTTTATTTAGAATGAACATTTTTGTTAATTTTTTTATTTTGGTCGCATAATATTTGTGCCTCTCATTAATTTTGGCAGTTACTTTCATCCACAGACTATCTTGAGCTCTGTATGTCGTATTTGTGCCAGGTGGACAGTTATAATAAGATTTCTGACCATGTTGGAAAAAGCAGTCAGAGACTTGTTGGCTGTTGGCCATATTCTGAAGCATATCTTACTAGTTCATACTTTGGACCACATAAAAGCCTGTTTGATTCAGATTGTCATGGTTATCTAGCTGAAGAGTTTGGTTCCGGTGACTTGTGTAAAGGGATGGCTAATGAAATCAGCTTGCTTCAACTTTCAGATCTTCAGCGACGACTTCGTGGTGAAGGATCTCATCGTCACTTAACATCCACCTTGAGATTCATGAACAGATCATACAATAGGTCTTTGCTCGACTCTCAAGACTGCAAAGCAGTAATAATTGAGAGACTTCCAATCGGTGTTTTTGCTGATCCATTTGAGCTACAGCATCTTGTCCACCATAAAGGTCAACAACAAAATCAAACCACTTCCAATTATTTTCTTCTTTGTGCAACCTTTACATCCTCATCAATTCTTGCAGTTTTTTTGGACGCTGCTGTTTTCGGAGACACAAATTTGGAATTGCCCTCTGCACTCTCCAACAGATCAATTGTTGAGGTTCACATAAATATTGGCCATGAGAATCCATTGAGGGGCTATGAAACTGTAATGGAACTTCCTCTGCATGCTGGATACCCGGTGAGCTCAAAACAGAAGCCTTCAGAGAAGTAACAGATAGTTTTAGTTTGATTAATTTCTACACTAACTGGTGACAAACAAAAATTTTGCAGAAAAAGGTCCTGTAAATATGGCATTTCTAAAAATTAAACAGACACTAAGCAACCTGATTATATATCTTAGTTCACCAGGTATTTTCAATTCAAACTGACTCGACAGACTCCTGACTTACTAAGAGAATCATATTTTAGGTTGGCTATCTCTATGGGAAACTTTGGTGATGATTCTGAGAACAATCTAAGATGACTTAATTGTTATTGGCTTCCTTGACCTTCCTTTGCAAGTTTGTATTTTGCTTCATTATTGGGCAGTTTGCAAGTTGCAATCAGGTGCTATAATTTTATAGTAATGAAGGAAATTAGATGCACAAAAAACCAGTTGCTTCTGATAGCAAGTTCCCTGTGTTTTACTTCTGTCACTGATTGCTAAATTTAGTTCAATGATTATGTAGTGAATGAATGGATGACTTTAGATCCAACATTTTTTTAGTTTAATCATATTATTCCATAGGCATCAATTTGGACATTGCTGGTATGGCAATTATCCATCAGTTTTCTCTAATTTTATCTACATTACTGTGGGCATTATCATCTTGGGATCCCATAACGTAGTTATCTACTAGGATAGAAAATTCTTTCTGTATATTTATTGCATGCAACTTGAAGATTTTTCACATTTCTATCTCAGATTCTCATTCACCGATTCTTTTCAACAGTAAATTTGGAAACCATGTTCCTAGGACATGGGAGTTTACAATCATCAGTCTACAAGCTAAAATTTCCATTATAAATCTTTAAGCTATGCCAACTATTTTCCAGATTCACACAAATTATGTGCGGGGCTTTAAACAGAAATTAGGAATTTTAGAGTAAAATGTCAGAATTTTTCCCAAAGGTTCATTTTAGTTAAAGACATTTTAAGTAGGAGAGAAGTCTTAGTTAATAAGATGACTATAACAACGTTGAGTTTCATTTCTGTGTGAACCATCCTCCATCAAGTAGAGGATGATCATCAAGCTGGAAGGAGTGTCATCAGAAGCTGCTATTGTTTCAACAGTCTATGACAGTGTTGATTATTGTGCCAGCTAAATCGTCATTTCATTTTGCTTTAAGCATTCAGCTGCTGTAGATTTGAATGACTACTAATGGAATGGTTGCAATAGATTACTAGCAAACACCAGGAAAATTGGAGCTGGCTAAGCAAGCTTTTTTTCTTCCTTTGGACTGACTGGAAAAAGCTACCTTAGAAGAAACTTAGAAGTAAATTTTGGCATGTCAAGCACTTGTGTCATTTTAGGTACCTCTTCCACATTCTACTTACACAGCTTTCATTGAGGACTTATATGAACACTCTAGAACTTCCACCAGCTTCCCAGCATCATGTTCTCATGCTTCCTGAATACCGTTGGAGTGTCTGTTACAATGTTTCTCCTTTCCATGAAGTCAGATCTATCAGCGTTCTAAAATAACACAATACCTTTGCACAGAGGTGATAAATAACCTAAAAGAAGCATGAAATTACTGTAATCTGGGCTTGAAATCAAGCTTATTAGCATGCATAAGTTATTGGTTTTCCATTTGTAAATACCTTTATGTTTTATTTGTTTGCTTTTCAAACCTTTGCAGCCCCTTGATGGTAGTGGCTATGCAGAAGTCCAATTCGGACATCCGGATTTGTTTCTGCGTTGCAGGTCAAAGGAAGCTCACTCAGAACCGTCTTTATGGACACTCAGTGAAGTGAATGCCGGGCCTGCAGTGGCAGTCATGTGGCGTGTTCCTTCCGGGAATGATGCCCACAGAGGCATTGTATCCAGTGTTACTTTTGTTTCAGCATTGGTTTGTGCTCTATCTATTGTTGTTTCTGCTATCACTTCTAGAAACAAAGATGTCAGACGGTCAAGAAACATCTAAGAATGATTCTGCTTTCATTTCATGTCAGTGCCCCTCTTATTCCAATTCTCTCTGTAGAGGTTTCTTCACAATCATTGCCATGAAAAATTGCTTTTTTAGCATTTGTTCTCATGAAAGCTAGATCCCTCTTGTTGTTTTAAACATTTATTATTGTATAGATGTCTTTTTCTCTTGAAACATTTTGTTAGATTGCTCGTTTCAGCCTGGTAAGTGCAAACAGATATAATGATCCTGAGTTCTCAAGCGCGGTAAAGGCCGAGACTAAAGCTCTTAGATAAATGCAAGCTATGGGGATTGATTTAGGTTTATGCCGAAGTTTAATTAATCTTGGTTATGATCCTTTATATTACAAGAAAACAAATACCAAGTATGTCTGCATCTGATTACAAAGTGGTCATTCACTTGAATCATTTCTGTAGGCTGTTGGGTGGTCGTCGGTGTTTGTAGCTGTACAGGTGCAAAATTATTTTCTAACAATCATCATCGGCATACTACCGACATCGAACAAGAGGTCATCCACATTCAACAACCAAGAGGTTAGCCACAATGAAGAACACAGTCAAATGTCATATAAGAAAAATCAGAAACAATAATGTTACAATAATGATTATGGATTCTAACAGTATATATGAGACTATTGCAAGGAACATGGTGAGCTCAGAGCTTCTTGGACAATATGCATCAGGATGCTGAAAGTGGGATAGCCCTCACAGCACTCTGGATCCGCCGGAATGCTGTTTTCACCCTCTTCCTTTAAACCCTAGTTCCTTGACAAGATGCATCAGGATGCTGAAAGTGGGATAGGCCTCACAGACCCTCTTCCTTTAAACCCTCGTTCCCTAACAAGATGCATCACGATGCTGAAAGTGGGATAGGCCTCACAGCACTCTGGATACGCCGGAATGCTGTTTTCACCCTCTCCTTTAAACCCTCATTATCACACTCTACTTCACCGTTCTTTCCATTGAGTCGTGCGACATCCCCATCAACAGTGACAATCAACTTTCCTTCCTCCCCAACCTTGACGTCCCCAAAAAGGGAAACCAGTAAACTGTAGACGACTTTATGGGCCATTTTCTCCATCTCTTCTTGTGTCTTCTCAGCTTCTGCAACAGCTGTTACCTTTGGACCTTCTCGGCTGATGTTCAAGATCATAGCAACCACAGAGTCAGATACCATATCGCTAATTGGGTCAGATGACCACTGCATTGTCACATATTTCTCCGTTTCCTGCCGTATTGTCACTCTGTCATGCACAATCAATGTAGGTACATCAGTCTCTTCCGTAGGAGCATCAACGCTTTCATATATTTGCTTCAGCCTGTGCTTTATAACTGAAAAAGCACCAGAATAAGGGATGGAGATCCTCTGGGTAATGTTTGCAGTAGAAAGCTGCGAGAAGACATGAAGATCATCCGGTGCCATTGTCTGATATGTAAAACCCTTCTTGACAAGTAAGCCACTAACTGTTTCTCCTACTTCTGGTGTCTTCTCAGCTAGCCTTCCAATAGTTTTAGCCATTTTTTCAGAAGTGAAGTACATCTCTACTGATTGGCAATTCTTAGGTGACATGATTTTTGTATTTTTATCCGCAAATTGGGCTATAAGCTTCTGCTTAAGCCTTCCCATCTCATTGGCTTCTCCATGTACAAGAATTATGTTTGGTGGCATAAGCTCACTTAAAAAAGCACTTGTCTGTCCAAAGTCTGCATGAGCTGAAAAAGAGATGTAGTATACTTGCATGTTAAGAGGAGCAGTGAGACCATTCATGAGGGTGACTTCTTTGGGCTCATTGATGATAGTTTTTGCGAGAGTACCCTCCACGACATACCCAGGAATCACACAAGCATTTTTCTTATCTGAGCACCATTTATCAAATAGTTGCCTCGAGAGACCACTTTGTAGGCCACCTGGACTTGCCATCACAACTGAGGGACCAACATCATCAAAATTCTCTATGCTCTTCAATGGAGAAATGTGCTTGAAGTCAAAGGGGTTTGAATTTGCAAACTGGTTCCTGATCCTCTCGTTCATTGCATTTATGTAGGTCTGATAGACAGCCATGCACCTTTTGGCGAGGGGAGATGCATAATAAATTGGAATGTTATGGAGCTCAGGGTGGTTCGACCAAAACTCATCAAGGATGAGGAGTAACTCTTGGGCTCTGCCAAGTGCAAAAGCAGGGATGAGCACACGACCGCCTTGAGTGATTGTTGAGTGGATGACATCCGTAAATCGTTTCTCCCGTATGTGGCGGGGCTGGTGGAGCTGCACACCATATGTGGACTCAATGATACAGATGTCCGGTGAGAACTGGGGGATTTCAGCAGCACGGAGATGGCGATCTTCCTCACGGGAGTAGTCTCCAGTGTAGAGCACCCGGACACCAGCAATGTCAACCATGAACATGGCAGCGCCTAGGACATGACCAGCAGTGTAGCACCAAAAGCGAATCCCATTTACTTCCAGAGTCTGATGAAAATCAATAACCTGAAATAGCAATAGTGGTTTAAGTTGCACATTGTGTTTACTGTAATCATCATCCAAATGAGACAAAAGACAAACAGATGCTTCTGGAGAAATCATCCAATCAATTTCATGCAGAAATTAACTAATGAAAAAGAGAGTGAAAAGACAACAGTGGTAGTGTTAAACAATATTCTAAAGATGTATTACCTCAATTTTATCCATCGTGCGAAGTATGTCTTGCTCATCATAGAGCATATCCTCAACTGAAACTTTGCTCACTTTGACATAGTCCGACAAAAGAAGCTTGTAAATAGCCTTTGTAGCATGAGTCATGAAAACCCGACCTCTAAACGTAGTCTGAGAATACAGTTTAAACATGTGAGCATGAAAAGATATGGTTATGAAATCTCTCAAGAAAAAAAATGGTGCACACCTTTTCCAAGAAGTATGGAAGCGATGCAGCATGATCAAGATGAAAGCTGAAAGTTAAGCCAACATTTGACCAAGTTAGATCATTTTGCTCAAAAGGTTACATGTGACATCGATGAGTAGTGAATGCAACGAACAGAATTAACAAGAAAAAGAAGTGGTGAATGTAATGACCTAAAGTGGACTAACAAACACTAGCTTTCCTAGATCCAGCACATTATGTGATCATAACAGAAGTTCTGACTCTTAAAAAAATTAAAAATAAATGAATAAATAAACATAAGTTCTAAGTCAATCAAGCCACAATCGAACTACGGTCTTATGAATAGCACTTGGAACCATAATTCGCTGCAAGACTAAATTGGTTTGCGAGTTAGAAATGCTTGATTCAAGCTACATCATCTGCATATTATCATGTACATAGTAGATGTCCTGAGAGATCAACTTGCACTGCTGATCAAACCCCTTTGTGGTTACAATATGATGAGAAGAGATAGCAAGAATTGCACCGTGACAGATTATTGCAAGAAGACAATCAACATGTGACAAAAAAGAATTAACCGAGAAGAGGTTGTGCTCTGTCCTGCAACATGAAAAATCCAGAACTCTAGCTCCCTGTGTGTCAAATGGAAAGATGCATCCTGAATAGGATAACAACAGTCCACTATTCACGCTTGCTTATTCTCGGATTTCACTTTCCACTGACATCTATTACTGTTTGTTTGAGCAATAGGTCAAGAAGCTAACAAGTTAAGAGTTGTAATATACCCAATATACAATAGGAAAAAAGGAAGGAAAAGGAAAATGGAATGACCACATACTGTGTGACGAGAAGCACATCAATAGTCGAGGGATCAATCTCGTCGAAATAAGGCAGTGCAGCCATCCCAGAGTAGGCCGGATGAATTCCACAATCAAACTGCCATGCGAAACCAAGCGAGAAGCTTAAAGCAACCTCTATACAAACTCATACACGGGAAACTCATCCCTCAGCGAGTATCTTAGTAATAGAAGATAAAAGAGATAAAACGACGGCAGAAAAGGTGACGGCTTTTTACCAAGACGATCTTTCCTCTGTAGGACATGTAGACGCAGGACCTGCCCACCTCATTGCCCGCCCCCAACGGGGTGACGATAAGCTGATCCCCCTCCCTAAGCCCCGTTGTCGCGGCCGTTGTATCCCGCCGCTTAAGCGACGAAGCCTGGCTGGTCATGGCGGATGCCATCCCTCCCGGCCGCTCGATCACAGCGGAAACGACGCAAGAACACCAATTCCTATTGCTGCTAGGGTTTGAAGAAGAAAGATTTTTGGCGCTCCATGTGGATTATTAAACTTACACCTGATTAAGTTATCGGATCGGATGCCCGATTCTTTATAGGGGTCCGATAGCCGAGACGACGATATCGGATTGTTCTGGCAGGATCCATATGTGGATACGGGTATTTGGATTCAGATCAAATCGCACGAATTGTAGCACTCCCAAACGAACGGTTTAGATGTTCTGGATTCCGATCGACTCGCACGAATCGTACCACTCCCTAACGAATGGTTCAGCTTTTTTGGATTCGGATCCATTTTATTAAGTAAACCTGTTCGGACCCGACCTGGTAACATACAGCGACGGCGTCTTCCGGGGTTGAAGTGCGAAGCTAAAACACCACATGTGAGCCGCCTGAAACCTAAACCTCCCAAGATCCTCTCGCCATGGCTGCCGTCGACGCCGCTCGCAACCATCTCCTTAACTACCTGCGATACCGCTCCTTCTCCTCCGCGTCGGACATTCTCAACCCTTCCGATCCTTCTGCCGTGCTTGCCAGCAAGCAGAAGTCCCGCGCCGCCCTCACCCCGCTCAAGTCCGAGACCGACCCCTCACACATCTTCCACTTTTCCGCGGCTGCTACGACGCCGATTAGTGAGTCTCCCTCTCCTCCTGTGCTCTTTCTTCCTCTCCTTCTGCCGCCACTCTACTATTTTTCTCTGACTTCTATCTCCTAAGTAGTCGTAATAACCCCTGGATCTCGTCATCGTATACATGGATCTGGAGGAATATTTCGCACCTTTGGTCCGCCTACACAGAGCGCAGTCATAGGCGTTCCAAGGTTCGCGTCATGAATGAAAACAATGTCCTGATCAATCTTGTCTCTCTTCACAAGATTTACACTTTCTGTCTTCCTATTAGAAGTAATCCCAAACAGATTAGGAAGCAATAGCTTCAGAGATGAGGACTAATCCGTCAATCACACTAAAAGTGAATCCCGGAACTACTCCAAAGCTTGTTCGTAATGGTGTATGAAGAATTAAATTGTCTTATAAATTCATGAAACCAAAATTTTTGTTGACCCTCTTACTATGCCTCAAAATAATAAATGTAATTGATCTTTCGTACTACGATTTCTCATCAAAGTGACCTTAAACCCTTTCTATTAATAAAAAGGACAATAACGTTTATTTTTAAAATTCAGAGAGGTCTATTTGATTTTAAATATAATCAAACTATGTGAAAAGAATTAAAAAAATCAAAGATACTATAATATGTTAATTAAATACACACCTCGTACTATCATTATTCATCAAATTTATTCCTTGAACGTTAATACAATGGTATTAAGTTATAGAAAAATCATGAAAAATATTAATCTTAACTTTCATTATTATTTAAATTTGTTTTACACTTTAAGTTTGATTGTTGATGGTTTTTATTTGTTATATACTTAATTATTTTAAGTAATTAAAAAATCGATCTTCTAATCTTAACGTGCAAGATTGTTACGATTGTTTATTTCTTTTAAGTGTGACTAAATTTCGACATCTCTTCCTCTAAAACTCGAACATATCATATTTACAACGAATCACAAAACCTAAAAAGAACAATAAGATATAACTAATTGATTGAACTGCTACAAAGTCAGAAAACTTGTCAATTAAAACATGTCATACAAACATCTTATGTACTCAACTACTAGTAATCCAATTGATTTTTAAAGTTCTCTTCGCATAGTTTGGCTATATTGAAAATCAAATAGACACTCCAATTTTAAAAACAAACGACATTATCTTTTTTATTAACATAAGGTGTTTGTTTAAAGTCTACATAATAGTACGGGGGGTCACTTTGATACAATATCGTAGTACAAGGGATCACTTATAAGAGTTTTAAAGTAAGGGCGTGACTTTGATTTTGAGGCATAGTACTACCGGGTGTTAATAAGAATTTCGACCATTATTTTACCTAATGACGTACCTTATTTCTAACAAAGATGATCACTTTGATGCGAAATCGTAGTACTGAACCTCACTTATACGAGTTTTAAAGTACAGGGAGTGACTTTGATTTTGAAGCATAGTATAAGAGGCCAACAAGAATTTCAACTATTCATGAAATCTGAAAGTTTCATTACAATTGGTTCCTCTACATGAAATCTGGAAGCTACAATAATAGAATGTCACAGTGCTTTAGAATTTTTTCATGCTCAAAATTTATGGTAGAATAGAGTAGCCATTGAAATGATATGAGAAAATTTATATTTCATTAACATTGGACTGGTGATGGGCTATGTTTCGACTCATTCTGTCGCTCTCCGTCCAGATTCTCAGGCTGGAGAGAGGTTAAAGGTAAGTGGATCATTGTCCCTTTACCTTTTTATAGTTTTTGCGGAAGGACTATCTACATTACGTCTCAGGCAAAATCACAATTGCAGATTGCAAGATGTGTCCTGACACAGAACGAAAGAAATAAAACATGGCAGCTCTGGCAAGCCTTAAAAGGTAGAACTCAGATTCATTAAAGAAAGAAGGAAGAAAATGAAGATCTTGGATACTAAAGTCTTGTTCAAATAAGATCACAAAGAAAATAAAGAGATATGATGTCTGCAATAATTGTAAGTTAATTATTAGTGTATGGACGTAGTTCTGCTGTAAGTCCTTATCTACCATCAGGTGTAGGCCAACTTGCAATGATTAGGAGTAGCATTAGATTTAATGAAAGGAGTCCTATTCCTCTCTGGCCCACTCCATCACACCCTTTCTGTTCCTCTCTCCCTTTTATATCTCTGTCTCAAGATCTTTAGATTGTTCATCTTTTAAACCTAGATATATAATTAGTCATATCTGTACTAACATCAATTTAATGCCTTTCTGTACAGAGATGTTTTCATTCATTAGGGACATGCTATGGCATCATAGAGACCAGAAACTTATGATATTTGGTCTTATCTTCATCGTTTCATCATTTATCAAGGTCAGGATTACAGAAGATTTCTTTGTTTAGTTCTATTGTTATGTCTCATGGTCGTTTTGCCAATGGTTATTGCTATCATTTGGTATTTTATTAGCATTTGCTTTCCTAAGTGATTAGGGCAGTGATCTATCAAAACTTGAGAACTTAGCTTCTTTGATTCTGATAAAATTATTATTCTATTCACAAGATCGAACACTACATATATTGTGAAGAGAACTAGAGAATCTCGATATGATGGATAATATAGCAATTCCAAAAAAATTGTCCTTGCTCGATGAAAGCTAGCAAATCTCCTTATGATACAGAATATTAACAATGCAAAATGAGTGGCCTCCTATTGCTTTTCTATATTTAAAGACACATGATATACAGTAGGATTATGATATCTAGTAGGATTTTGTCAATTTAAATGCAGAGTTAAGGGGCAAAAGATGTCTAATATCTAACTGCCACCGAGTGAGCTCAAAACTATAAGAACTTTAATACATACCTTAATTGAATGCAAAATATCCCCATTGCACAATACAAGTGAGTCTGTAACTGTTAGTATGGACAACTATACTTACAGAAACCATGTCGCTACCTGTGTTTCCAAAATCTTTGTCCTGGTATTTTATATTACTGTAGCATTAGTACAGATCATTCACAAAAGCTCTCTTGTGAAGGTTAGCTTGTTTACAATTTTGTGCTGGAGTACCTGGCATTGACTGCAGGAAGTCTCATCTAGCTTCATTTGCTTTTTCACATAATTTGGAGTTTTAAGTTGTTGTTTACGTTTTATTTAGAATGAACATTTTTGTTAATTTTTTTATTTTGGTCACATAATATTTGTGTCTCATTAATTTTGGCAGTTACTTTCATTCACAGACTATCTTGAGCTCTGTATGTCATATTTGTGTCAGGTGGACAGTTATAATAAGATTTCTGACCATGTTGGAAAAAGCAGTCAGAGACTTGTTGACTGTTGGCCATGTTCTGAAGCATATCTTACTAGTTCATACTTTGGACCACATAAAAGCCTGTTTGATTCAGATTGTCATGGTTATCTAGCTGAAGAGTTTGGTTCCGGTGACTTGTGTAAAGGGATGGCTAATGAAATCAGCTTGCATAAACTTTCAGATCTTCAGCGACGACTTGATGGTGAAGGATCTCATCGTCACTTAACATCCACCTTGAGATTCATGAACAGATCATACAATAGGTCTTTGCTTGACTCTCAAGACTGCAAAGCAGTAATAATTGAGAGACTTCCAATCGGTGTTTTTGCTGATCCGTTTGAGCTACAGCATCTTGTCCACCGCAAAGGTCAACAACAAAAACAAACCACTTCCAATTATTTTCTTCTTTGTGCAACCTTTAAATCCTCATCAATTCTTGCAGTTTTTTTGGACGCTGCTGTTTTCGGAGACACAAATTTGGAATTGCCCTCTGCACTCTCCAACAGATCAATTGTTGAGGTTCACATAAATATTGGCATTGAGAATCCACTGAGGAGCTATGAAACTGTAATGGAACTTCCTCTGCATGCTAGATACCCGGTGAGCTCAAAACAGAAGCACTTCAGAGAAGTAACAGATAGTTTTAGTTTGATTAATTTCTACACTAACTGGTGACAAACAAAAATTTTGCATAAAAAGATCCTGGAAATATGGCATTTGTAAAAATTAAACTGAAAGACACTAAGCAACCTGATTATATATCTTAGTTCACCAGGTATTTTCAATTCAAACTAACTCCACAGACTCCTGACTTACTAAGAGAATCATATTTTAGGTTGGCTATCTCTATGGGAAACTTTGGTGATGATTCTGAGAACAATCTAAGATGACTTAATTGTTATTGGCTTCCTTGACCTTCCTTTGCAAGTTTGTATTTTGCTTCATTATTGTGCAGTTTGCAAGTTGCAATCAGGTGCTATAATTTTATAGTAATGAAGGAAATTAGATGCACAAAAAACCAGTTGCTTCTGATAGCAAGTTCCCTGTGTTTTACTTCTGTCACTGATTGCTAAATTTAGTTCAATGATTATGTAGTGAATGAATGGATGACTTTAGATCCAACATTTTTTTAGTTTAATCATATTATTCCATAGGCATCAATTTGGACATTGCTGGTATGGCAATTATCCATCAGTTTTCTCTAATTTTATCTACATTACTGTGGGCATTATCATCTTGGGATCCCATAACGTAGTTATCTACTAGGATAGAAAATTCTTTCTGTATATTTATTGCATGCAACTTGAAGATTTCACATTTCTATCTCAGATTCTCATTCACCGATTCTTTTCAACAGTAAATTTGGAAACCATGTTCCTAGGACATGGGAGTTTACAATCATCAGTCTACAAGCTAAAATTTTCATTATAAATCTTTAAGCTATGCCAACTATTTTCCAGATTCACACAAATTATGTGCGGGGCTTTAAACAGAAATTAGGAATTTTAGAGTAAAATGTCAGAATTTTTCCCAAAGGTTCATTTTAGTTAAAGACATTTTAAGTAGGAGAGAAGTCTTAGTTAAATAAGATGACTATAACAACGTTGAGTTTCATTTCTGTGTGAACCATCCTCCATCAAGTAGAGGATGATCATCAAGCTGGAAGGAGTGTCATCAGAAGCTGCTATTGTTTCAACAGTCTATGACAGTGTTGATTATTGTGCCAGCTAAATCGTCATTTCATTTTGCTTTAAGCATTCAGCTGCTGTAGATTTGAATGACTACTAATGGAATGGTTGCAATAGATTACTAGCAAACACCAGGAAAATTGGAGCTGGCTAAGCAAGCTTTTTTTCTTCCTTTGGACTGACTGGAAAAAGCTACCTTAGAAGAAACTTAGAAGTAAATTTTGGCATGTCAAGCACTTGTGTCATTTTAGGTACCTCTTCCACATTCTACTTACACAGCTTTCATTGAGGACTTATATGAACACTCTAGAACTTCCACCAGCTTCCCAGCATCATGTTCTCATGCTTCCTGAATACCGTTGGAGTGTCTGTTACAATGTTTCTCCTTTCCATGAAGTCAGATCTATCAGCGTTCTAAAATAACACAATACCTTTGCACAGAGGTGATAAATAACCTAAAAGAAGCATGAAATTACTGTAATCTGGGCTTGAAATCAAGCTTATTAGCATGCATAAGTTATTGGTTTTCCATTTGTAAATACCTTTATGTTGCATTTGTTTGCTTTTCAAACCCTGCTTCCAATTACCAAACTCAATTGGGATTCCTGAAACATGTCTTTTCTCTTGCAGCCCCTTGACGATAGTGGCTATGCAGAAGTCCAATTCGGACATCCGGATTTGTTTCTGCATTGCCGGTCAAAGGAAGCTCACTCAGAACCGTCTTTGTGGACACTCAGTGAAGTGAATGCTGGGCCTGCAGTGGCAGTCATGTGGCGTGTTCCTTCCGGGAATGATGCCCACAGAGGCATTGTATCCAGTGTTACTTTTGTTTCAGCATTGGTTTGTGCTCTGTCTATTGTTGTTTCTGCTATCACTTCTAGAAACAAAGATGTCAGACGGTCAAGAAACATCTAAGAATGATTCTGCTTTTATTTCATGTCAGTGGCCCTCTTATTCCAATTCTCTTTGTAGAGGTTTCTTCACAATCATTGCCATGAAAAATTGCTTTTTTAGCATTTGTTCTCATGAAAGCTAGATCCCTCTTGTTGTTTTAAACATTTATTCTTGTATAGGTGTCTTTTTCTCTTGAAACATTTTGTTAGATTGCTCGTTTCAGCCCGGTAAGTGCAAACGGATATAATGATCCTGAGTTCTCAAGCTCGGTAAAGGCCGAGACTAAAGCTCTTAGATGAATGCAAGCTATAGGGATTGATTTAGGTTTATGCTGAAGTTTAATTAATCTTGGTTATGATCCTTTATATTACAAGAAAACAAATACTAAGTATGTCTGCATCTGATTACAAAGTGGTCATTCACTTGAATCATTTCTGTGGGCTGTTGGGTGGTCATCGGTGTTTGTCGCTGTACAGAAACACAAACAGAGAATATAACACTGCATACACCAAATCGGGCAACGAAAAGTGCTAGCCAAGCATCAACCCTACACAGAGAAAGTAACTCGGACAAGTATCAACATGACCAAAAGATTCAATATAAACCCCCTTTAGGGTGCATACAAAGCAACAGGTGCAAAATTTTCTAACAATCATCATCCGCATACTACCGACATCGAACAAGAGGTTATCCACATTCAACAACAAAGTGGTTAGCCACAATGAAGAACACAGTCAAGTGTCATACAAGGATAATCAGAAACAATAATGTTACAACAACGATTATGGATTCTAACAGTATATATGAGACTATTGCAAGGAACATGGTGAGCTCAGAGCTTCTTCGACAATATGCATCAGGATGCTGAAAGTGGGATAGCCCTCACAGCACTCTGGATCCGCCGGAATGCTGTTTTCACCCTCTTCCTTTAAACCCTAGTTCCTTGACAAGATGCATCAGGATGCTGAAAGTGGGATAGGCCTCACAGACCCTCTTCCTTTAAACCCTCGTTCCCTAACAAGATGCATCACGATGCTGAAAGTGGGATAGGCCTCACAGCACTCTGGATACGCCGGAATGCTGTTTTCACCCTCTCCTTTAAACCCTCATTATCACACTCTACTTCACCGTTCTTTCCATTGAGTCGTGCGACATCCCCATCAACAGTGACAATCAACTTTCCTTCCTCCCCAACCTTGACGTCCCCAAAAAGGGAAACCAGTAAACTGTAGACGACTTTATGGGCCATTTTCTCCATCTCTTCTTGTGTCTTCTCAGCTTCTGCAACAGCTGTTACCTTTGGACCTTCTCGGCTGATGTTCAAGATCATAGCAACCACAGAGTCAGATACCATATCGCTAATTGGGTCAGATGACCACTGCATTGTCACATATTTCTCCGTTTCCTGCCGTATTGTCACTCTGTCATGCACAATCAATGTAGGTACATCAGTCTCTTCCGTAGGAGCATCAACGCTTTCATATATTTGCTTCAGCCTGTGCTTTATAACTGAAAAAGCACCAGAATAAGGGATGGAGATCCTCTGGGTAATGTTTGCAGTAGAAAGCTGCGAGAAGACATGAAGATCATCCGGTGCCATTGTCTGATATGTAAAACCCTTCTTGACAAGTAAGCCACTAACTGTTTCTCCTACTTCTGGTGTCTTCTCAGCTAGCCTTCCAATAGTTTTAGCCATTTTTTCAGAAGTGAAGTACATCTCTACTGATTGGCAATTCTTAGGTGACATGATTTTTGTATTTTTATCCGCAAATTGGGCTATAAGCTTCTGCTTAAGCCTTCCCATCTCATTGGCTTCTCCATGTACAAGAATTATGTTTGGTGGCATAAGCTCACTTAAAAAATCACTTGTCTGTCCAAAGTCTGCATGAGCTGAAAAAGAGATGTAGTATACTTGCATGTTAAGAGGAGCAGTGAGACCATTCATGAGGGTGACTTCTTTGGGCTCATTGATGATAGTTTTTGCGAGAGTACCCTCCACGACATACCCAGGAATCACACAAGCATTTTTCTTATCTGAGCACCATTTATCAAATAGTTGCCTCGAGAGACCACTTTGTAAGCCACTTGGACTTGCCATCACAACTGAGGGACCAACATCATCAAAATTCTCTATGCTCTTCAATGGAGAAATGTGCTTGAAGTCGAAGGGGTTCGAATTTGCAAATTGGTTCCTGATCCTCTCATTCATTGCATTTATGTAGGTCTGATAGACAGCCATGCACCTTTTGGCGAGGGGAGATGCATAATAAATTGGAATGTTATGGAGCTCAGGGTGGTTCGACCAATACTCATCGAGGATGAGGAGCAACTCTTGGGCTCTGCCAAGAGCAAAAGCAGGGATGAGCACACGACCGCCTTGAGTGATTGTTGAGTGGATGACATCCGTAAATCGTTTCTCCCGTATAAGGCGGGGCTGGTGGAGCTGCACACCATATGTGGACTCAATGATACAGATGTCCGGAGAGAACTGGGGGATTTCAGCAGCACGGAGATGGCGATCTTCCTCACGGGAGTAGTCTCCAGTGTAGAGCACTCGGACACCAGCAATGTCAACCATGAACATGGCAGCGCCTAGGACATGACCAGCAGTGTAGCACCAAAAGCGAATCCCATTTACTTCCAGAGTCTGATGAAAATCAATAACCTGAAATAACAATAGTGGTTTAAGTTGCATGTAGCGTTCACTGTAATCATCCAAATGAGACAAAAGACAAACAGATGTTTCTGGAGAAATCATCCAATCAATTTCATGCAGAAATTAACTAATGAAAAAGAGAGTGAAAAGACAACAGTGGTAATGTTAAACAATATTCTAAAGATGTATTACCTCAATTTTATCCATCGTGCGAAGTATGTCTTGCTCATCATAGAGCATATCCTCAACTGAAACTTTGCTCACTTTGACATAGTCCGACAAAAGAAGCTTGTAAATAGCCTTTGTAGCATGAGTCATGAAAACCCGACCTCTAAACGTAGTCTGAGAATACATTTTAAACATGTGAGCATGAAAAGGTATGGTTATGAAATCTCTCAAGAAAAGAAAATAGTGCACACCTTTTCCAAGAAGTATGGAAGCGATGCAGCATGATCAAGATGAAAGCTGAAAGTTAAGCCAACATTTGGCCAAGTTAGATCATTTTGCTCAAAAGGTTAAATGTAACATCCATAAGTGGTGATGCAACAAACAGAATTAACAAGAAAAAGAAGTGGTGAATGTGCTGATGTAAAGTGAACTAACAAACATTCCTAGACACAATCTAACTAGGGTCTGATGAATAGCACTTGGAAGTTGGAACCATAATTAGCTGCAAGACTAAATTGGATTGAGAGTTAAAAATGTTTGATTCAAGCTACATCATCTGCATATTATCATGTGCATAGTAGATGTCCTGTGTGTCAGTTAGAAAGACGCATCCTGAATATGATAACACCGATCCAGTAGCTTATTCTCGGTTTTCACTTTCCACTGACATCTATTACTATTTGTTTGAGGAATAGGTCAAGAAGCTAACAAGTTAAGAGTTGCAGTATACCCAATAGACAATAGAAAAAAGGAAGGAAAAGGAAAATGGAATGACCACATACTGTGTGACGAGAAGCACATCAATAATCGAGGGATCAATCTCATCGAAATAAGGCAGTGCAGCCATCCCAGAGTAGGCCGGATGAATTCCACAATCAAACTGCCATCCGAAACCAAGCGAGAAGCTTAAAGCAACCTCTATACAAACTCATACACGGCAAACTCATCCCTCAACGAGTATCTTAGTAATAGAAGATAAAAGAGATAAAACGAAGGCAGAAAAGGCGACGGCTTTTTACCAAGACGGTCTTTCCTCTGTAGGACATGTAGACGCAGGACCTGCCCACCTCATTGCCCGCCCCCAACGGGGTGACGATAAGCTGATCCCCCTCCCTAAGCCCCGTCGTCGTGGCCGTTGTGTCCCGCCGCTTGAGCGACGAAACCTGGCTGGTCATGGCGGATGCCATCCCTCCCGGCCGCTCGATCACAGCGGGAACGACGCAAGAACCCAATTCCTACTGCTGCTAGGGTTTGAAGAAGAAAGATTTTTGGCGCTCCATGTGGATTATTAGACTTGCACCTGATTAAGTTATCGGATCGGATGCCCGATTCTTTATAGGTGTCCGATAGCCGAGACGACGATATCGGATTGTTCTGGTAGGATCCATATGTGGATACGGGTATTTGGATTCAGATCAAATCGCACGAATTGTACCACTCCCAAACGAACGGTTTAGATTTTCTGGATTCCGATCAACTCGCACGAATCGTACCACTCCCTAACGAATGGTTCAGCTTTTTTGGATTCGGATCCATTTTATTAAGTAAACCTGTTCGGACCCGACCTGGTAACACGCGACGGCGTCTCCCGGGTTTGAAGTGCGAAGATAAAACACCACATGGGAGCCGCCTGAAACCTAAACCTCCCAAGATCCTCTCGCCATGGCCGCTGTCGCCGCCGCTCGCAACCATCTCCTTAACTACTTGCGATACCGCTCCTTCTCCTCCGCGTCGGCCATTCTCAACCCTTCCGATCCTTCTGCCGTGCTTACCAGCAAGCAGAAGTCCCGCGCCGCCCTCGCCCTGCTCAAGTCCGAGACCGACCCCTCACGCATCATCGATATTTGCCGCGCCGCTGCTCTTTCCCCCTCGTCATCCCACCTCGACCGTGTCGCCCTCTCCAACGCCGTCTCCGCCCTCGCCGACGCCCGTTCCTTCTCCCATGTCCGTTCCCTCCTCGACTCCCTTCCGCGCTCCGAACTCCCCCACTCCATTGTCCTCTTTGGCCAGGCTGGCATGCTCGAGGACGCCATCCGCACCTTCCGCGGATCGAACTCCTCTTCCGTCCGCACCCTCAACGCCCTTCTCTTCGCCTGCATCCTCGCCGGCCGCCACGACGAGGTGGGTCGGATCTTCCGTGAGTTCCCCGGAACCCACGGTATTGCCTCCAATGTCGAGACCTACAATACCGTCGTCAAGGCCTTTTGCGAGTCTGGCACCTCCCGATCTTTCTATTCCGTCCTCGATGAGATGTGCCGCGCCGGGATCAAGCCCAACATGACCACCTTCTGCACCGCCCTCGCTGGGTTCTACAAGGAGGAGCGATTCGACGACGTTGACAAGGTCTTGGAGCTTATGAAAAAACACGACTGCCACCCGGGGCTCAGCACCTACAACGTGAGGATCCAAAGCCTCTGCAAGCTCAAGCGCCCGGGAGATGCGAAGGCACTTTTCAAGGAGATGATGGCCAAGCGAATGAAGCCGAACTGGGTTACGTTTAACCACTTGATATTTGGGTTCTGCAAACAAGGCGACTTGGAGGAGGCCAAGAAGCTCTACAGGCATATGAGGGGTCGAGGGTGCGTTCCAGATAGCAGCTGTTACTTCACTTTTATATACTACCTGTGCCAAGGCGGGGACTTTGAGGCGGCTCTGTCAGTGTGCAAGGATACCATGGCGAAGAACTGGGTCCCGTGCTTCTCAACTATGAAGATGCTTGTGAAAGGGCTTCTGAGCAATTCAAAGGTCGAGGAGGCACGGGAGATCATGGAGAGGGTGAAGGAGAAGTTCTCGGGCAACTCAGATATGTGGAAGGAAGTGGAAGAAGGATTGCCTCAGTAGTCACAAGGAAGAAATTATAAGTGGTATTTCTTCTGCTTTTGTTTTTTATGTTGTATGCTAGGTGATAGTGGTTTGGGTTTTGCTTAATAATGGTGTGGTTAACTATATAATGAGTAACCTTAATGTTTAAGTTCCTTATCAAACTTATGTAACCATGCTTTTGTGAAATGCTAGTTTCTGAATCGTGGAACTCACAATTATTTGCAATAGGGGAAAGAAAAATAGAGGTATCATCAGTGGCTGGCTCGTTGCGCTGTTCCAAGTCTTTGACCTAGTTCCTATCTTATTTAGAAAGCAAGACCTGTAGCTTATGACATCCTCTTTGTAGGCTTAGTTTCATGTAATGGATGTTGGTCATGTTTCCTGGTTTCTTGCTTTTTGGCAGCCCATGATTTCTCCATGTTTGAAAATCTTTTTTTATCCATTCTTGTAACTTTCTTTCTGTCTCTTACCTCGTCCACAATTTTGTCATTAACTGCTTCATCCAATAGTATTCACCGCTGAACTTTCATAATATGCTCTGTTTATGATTGTTTCTCATTAGTTGCCTTATCATATAAAAGAAAAAATGAAGTCATGCAATCATCAAGTCATGGTATCGTGATTGTTGGAAGACTTAATTCCATCTAATGTTACCTAGAGTCTTGATACTGCTATCCTATTTGCCAAGAAGCCTTTCCAGCACATTGTTATCAAAGTCTAACTTGAAAGTTCACTGTTTCTTCTCTCTATTGTAACCTTGAAAATATATGATCCTCTAATGATCATAATCAATTGTGATTACAATAAAACTTGTCATCAAATGGGGCATTAACCTTTGTGTTTTATAAATCTGTTTAATATGTTTCTCATTCTGTAGTTTGCAACACCCTCGATTAATCCCACATTGGAAGTAGGTAAAATTAAGATTTAACTTATAAGGGTCTGATGAGTGTCCTACTACAAAACTTCATAATTTTAGCCAGTGGTTTGGGCCAAATGAAATTGATAGGTCAGTTAGCCCATCAGACCCGAGTCGTTATTTTTGGTATCAAAGAGGACCTAGTATTTTGGGAATGGTGAGAGGACTCTAGTAGGAAAGGGCTACCCATGGATGGAGTCAGAGGACTCATCACGTCGTAGAGCCACCATTTGGCTACGCCTCATATCCACCATGCTAGGGTTTGATCTGAACTATGTTGGATCTTAACGAAGACGTTAAGCCCTTAAGTGGGAATGATTGTAACACCCTCGTTTAGTCCCACATTGGAAGTGGGCAAGACTGACTGAGCTTATAAGGGTCTATTGAGTGTACTATTATCAACCTTAGTTTAAGTATTTTAGCCAATGGTTTTGGCCAAATGAAATTGACAGGGCAATTAGCCTATCAAACCTGAGTCGTGATATTTTGTCACATAACAAATTTATATAAAAAATATTAAATCACTATTTTATTGTTTATAATTTATAGAATAAAATCCTTTCTTTTTTTTCTTGATTTCAAATCCTTATCTTTACAATAATAAATATTTTATAAAAAGGATATCTTCTTGGTAGAGTCACAAGTCTGTTCTACCCGAGCTTCAGATCTATTGCAAAGTAGAAGATTACTCTGAAAATAAATACAAGATAGAAACGTATCAGCAGTCACACATGTTGGTAGGAACCTTAAAAAAATCATAAAAACAATCTTCAATATTTGTGAAACATATATAATTATCAATAATTTAATAGAATATGATAATATATCAATTCATTATAAAACTTATGCATTAGAAAAATAATGATAAGTTCTTAATAAATAAAATAATTATCACCCACATGCAACACATACATACTAATCAGATATCAAAGGCGTACATCACACCTAATAGTGCACTCTCCCAACAGCAAATGGAGAGACATACTTCATGGGATGGATTCCTCCTAACAACGGATAGAGGTAATCCATATCCAACTCCCAATAGCAGATATAGTGGTATCCTCACCCGGCTAAGTGGGGACACGTTCCTCCCAACAGCAGATGGAGGAACCGTTTAGTCATCAGGTCTGAAGGCCCGCTAATCCTCGAAGGGAATCGCCATACCTACCCTCGATAGGGATACATAACCATCCATGATCATACATTTACATTCATCAATTCATTCACGCATGCATCCAAGAAATAGTATGATCAAATATTAAAAAATATCATGTTTGATGTATGATCTACTAGACTATGTCCATTGGTGGTTTCGCACTGTGATGAGCTCGCAGCTTCTTTCATAGGTTGCACTTCCAATGTGGACTACTAGTATAGTCACATATATTACATGGTAACAATTATATCAATATCATAAATTTAAAGAAAGTAAAATACCAATAATCATTTTCAAATGATATTTTTAGATAAAACTTTTTAGTTCATCAAAATATAAAGATATAAAATATTAATCTCTCAATAATCCTCGATCAATTAAAACCTTAATTGGGATAAGTCAATTGGCTTAAGCCAAACTCAATTTGATCATGACTTAACAAAATCAGCCTCAAATCATTATAGAACCTGTGTGGAATCAAGGTTTGCAATTTCGACCTACCGGGCGTTACATATCGGTCCGTCAGGTTACCGCTACGGATCGCCCGCTACCGAGCGGTTCCGTCAAAAATCGACCATCGGCAGTCGATTTCGGTCGTCGGTGGCCGATTGAAGTAGAAATCGATCGTCGACAGTCGATTGAGAGAGAAATCGATCGTCGGCAGTCGATTGAGGAAGAAAAAGGGAAGAAGAAGAAGAGGAAAGGAAAAAGAAAAGAAGAGGGGAAGAAAGAATACCTGCCGCCCACGCCCGCTGCTGCCAAGACGCGTTTACTACCGCTTTTCTCCGAGGAGACAGATCGCCCCATTTTCCTTTTTTATATTTTAATATTTTTAATATTATATCATATTATATGATCTTATAAAAATATTATATTATATTTTAATATCGGTGGTACGATGCGGCATACTTCGATGCTGCATCACCGATAATATATCGATACACTGGTATGGACCGGTAAGTAAAACCTTGTTTGGAATCACCTTAAATTGGTTTAATTTAGATGTGGTTGATTTCGATTAGGTCATATAGGTTTAAAATAGTCAAGTTGGTCTAGAATCACCCTAAGTTGTCTTAAACCGGTCAACCTGTCTGATTCAATCAATTAGCGAGCTCAAACCAATATAAGGAAGAGAAATCAGACTATGTCGTATAATGCTAGCCCAAACCGAACCAACCGACCTAAGTTTTGGACGGGTCACTTTCGTCGCACATGCCTATCCCAAGTGGTATGTTGGGCTGAGGTATAATGGGTTGGGCAGAGGAGTGATGATGTGTCTCACGTCAATCACATTGTTGGACAGGTTTAACTTCACGAACTAGGCTATGCCTCACTCACAAGTTGGGCTGAGCCTTACCATTGAATTAGGTCATGCTTGGCTCGCGGGTTAGCTCGTGCCTGGACACATAAGTTGGGGTTGTGTCTGATCACATGGACTGGGTCATACCTAGCCGTATGAGCTGGATCACGTCTGGCCACATGGATTGGGTCGTACCTTGCCACATGGGTTGGGTCATACCTGGGCACATGGGCTAGATCATGCCTAACCATATGGATTGTACCTTGCCACATGGGCCGGATTGTATTTGGTCACATGGGCTAGGTCATGCCTAGTCACATGGGCGAGGTTGAACTTGACCACATGGGTTGGATTGTACATGACTACATGGGCTGAGTCGATCCGGTTTGATAGATCAACCTGACTCAAGTTAAACCTCAATTAGGCTCCTGTTATCAAATTATATTTTTAATATTTTACATTATTAAAAATAACTCAAATCCATAAATTAAATAATTTAAATTCATGATCTTAAATTTAAAATTATTAAATCATAAAACTTCACATATAATTCTTGAAACACAGATATATCTAATTAATTAAATTAGAACTATTATGTTAATTCAAAAATAATTTGAATTAAATCAATCTTAAATTTCACTTAAACTTAAAAGATCAGTATAAATCAAATAATTATTCTAACATCACCAATCAATTATCATTATTTACTAATCATAAAATTTCATAATTATAGCATTATTAGGCATCATAAACTTTTAACAATCTCAATATCAAGATTTTAAAACATGAAATGAAGTTGATAAAAAAGAATAGAGGATCCTACCCCTTCTCGGCTATTTTTTTCTCGGGATCAGCTCCTCGGGAAGACCTCTTCTCAATCCTCCTATTGTAATGCTCGGTAAGGAATGTGGGAGGAGCTCTCTTTATATTGGAGAAGATGAGATCTCCCCGAAAGGTAAGTAATCATTTAGTTTTTATTTTTATTTTATATTTATTTTGCTTTCAAATACAAAGAGAGAAAAATAATATTCATTTCTTATGGTTCACACACGAAAATAGAATATAAACTTTTTACTTCCTAAAAATCACATCACTCATTAGGAAATAAATCAATTAATAATTTAATTGATTAGCAGAATTTCTAACTTATTCATATTATTAAAAAATAATTTAATCATTTTTTTAACTGTAGTACACAAACTATGAAAGTTAATAATAAAGTAATACATTATTTATAGTAATTCATTTACATTATGGAAGTAAATTATTGATGATTACATAGTTAGTGTTGTTCCACTAGGCCTAAGACTAGCCTACCTTTGGATTCAAGGATTCATCTCTGTCTCCTTTTAGAATTACTTAGTTTTCTTAAATTTCTTTGTTTTCTTGTTCATATATTCATACTTGAATCTCAATAAAAATGATGTAATGTGTTATTGAGGAATGTATTTTTTTATGCTTGCTTACAAAAAAAAAGGGATGAAATGTTTTACCTTGTTCTTCAAAATGATGTCACGTGAACATGTAATAGAGCTCAAGTGCTAGAAGGTATAGAAAAGAAGTATCTTGTATTATGACTAGTATAGATTGATATTTGTATAAATGTTAACCGTCCCTGTCACACTAAATAATCTTGACTATGACTGGCTGCAATGGATTCTTTATAAATTTTTGCAGTGATAACAAAAAGTTTGGAATTGGATGGAGAAACACTTACAATCAGTATTGTTAACTAGTAATTCAAGGCTTTCTATCCTGTGTTTCCACTGGTCTACTTTTATTTGAGAGTTTTGTTCTGCTTCACCTTTATGAATGAAAATCAGGAAGGAACAAATCTTTTACCATGCTTTGCTTAATTACTATCTATGGTTCAAGTCAGAGGCATTAACTAATTAAAGTTGATTATACTATTTAAGTTCTCCTGGTTCTGACCTTGCTGATTGAGAATCTGTTTACGTTGTCAGAATTCCCCTCTCAAAGAGATCTCACACAGCCATGGAAGTTATCAATTATCTCTATTTTCTTCAATGTGCATCGAAAATGTATATGAATTGTTCAGCAAGCAGCTGTTGGCATAAGTTTGAAGTCTTTTCAGCCAAGGTTCGTTGTATCATACCGTACCGGCATCCCGAGCTCAACTTGGTATGGTACAGTGCGGGATGCCTCTGTAATAGTATTTGGCCATTATAGTGTCGGTAACAAGAAAAATCGACCGTTGAGTCAGTAATGGTCGAAATTGACAGTTACAGAGTCGGTAATGGTTGACATCGACCATTACAGAGTCGGTAACGGTCGAAATCAACTGTTACCCACCTGTAACACTCGAAATTTCATCCGGTACAAGTCGGTAATGGTCGATTAAATCGATCATTACCGATCCTGTAATGATCGATTCACCTTGTACAATCGATAACTGTTGGAATTTTGACTGTACCGACCATTACAGGTTAGTAATGATCGATTTCAACTGTTACCGGCCCTATAACGTCAAAATTGACCGTTACCAACCCTGTAACGGTTGATTTTTTACTGTTACCAATCCTGTAACAGTCATTTTCGATTGTTACAAGGTCGGTAACGGTCAAAAGTAACGGTTGATTTTTTACTGTTACCAATCCTGTAACAGTCATTTTCGGTTGTTACAAGGTCGGTAACGGTCAAACTTTTGACCGTTACCGATTGTACTGGTCTAAAACAGCGGTACCGCCTGGTAATGGATGGTTCACATACCGGTATCCTGGCGGATTAGTATGTACCGCCTGGTAATGGACAGTTCACATACTGGCCTCCTCATGGACCAGTATGTACCGCCTGTATCGGGGCGGTACTGCAATGGTACAGCAGACCTTGCTTTCAACTATACTTTTGTTTTTCATCTTTTTGTAGTCCTGTTACATGTAGATTTGAGTGAAAATGATAACATAAGGATATTCATCAGGGAAGAATCCCTCTATACCCAGCCCATCCAAACTGAAATGTCTTGGTCTGTTGAACCTAGCATACTGTGTACAATCATCATAACGTGGCATTTCACAGCCTTCAATTATAAAGACATGGATTTGTAGAAAGCATCATTTATCCGAATTATCAATAATGTGCTTCATAAATTGTAGGTCAGCACTTTCGGAGGTATATGCTAGTAACATTGAGCTTGCAACATTCCCTTGCCTTAATGGTGTAAAATGCTTGATTTAGCTCCCTGCAGTAGTGATAAAGTTACATAATGTTATAGCAGGACCTGTCACTCAGGGGCTCAGGGTAAGACTTCTAAAGTGTTCAAAGATGAAGAGGATGGCGCTTATTGATGTTGACTGTCACTCCTAGACTGTGATTACAATCTGCAAGATTGACAAAGGGCACAAACTGGGTCATTAGAAGATGAGACCATGATCTCTTTAGCTGAACAGGCATGTAGTATTCAGACTTTTTAATGAGCTGCCTGTTTCACAACACAAGGTGATAGGTTCCTTTTTGAGAAAACTTATGCTATGTGAACCTTTGCAATGGTAAGGCTACTCCTTTGCAACGTGAGAGACCAAGATTCAAATCATGGTAACTCTGTAAAATATTTAAAGGTAAGGCTGTATATATAAATTCCTAGACTCTGCATTAGTGGGAGCCTCGTGCACTAAAGTACACCCTGTGCTATGTGAGCCTTAGCAACAAATGCACTGTATTTTTTGTCAGGTGCTTTATTAAGAATTTGTTGAACGAAGACTAACCAATTGCCATCTGTAAATAAAGTGGTCCATGAGAGTGATTCACATTTAAGTTGGCTTAGTAATCTGCTGACTGGATTAGCAGCTTCCTGTCTATTCATATTTGAGAGCACTCTATGGCCTGAAATGCGTCAACTTTAGATGGGAGACCCTGCAAGAAATGTGTTGAGGCTACAAATTTTGGAGTAATATGCACAATTTTGTGGTCAGAATTGCTGGCACTAGTTTTAAAGGAGAAGGGGATCAAGATATGAGCCTCAGTTCCTATGGCCAGATAAGCTATGAAGTTAGGTTGCAAATGATTCCTTGCACTCAGCAGGAAGTGCCCCTCATATGTACTCATTCAAGTAGTTTAGGATGACAGTCAAAATGACCTCTTTACATTTGTGATTATGCTTTTATCCGTCTCTACTAAGTAAGTGATCTAACACGAGGGACTTGTGCTTGCAGGAGTTCCCATGGGTTGCACAAGTCAAGCTTCATTCAATAATTTGGCATTATTCATTTCCAAGTATTAACTTCACAAGGTTTCAGTTGCATCTACTTTGTATGCTTGCTTTGTTCCTAGATCTGTCTACAGAACCAAGTCCAGTGATTGAGATGTTTTGTTTTTGTTTTTTTAAATCAAAAGTTTAGCATGTCACCCGGTGCGGATGGCTAGGTTGTATCACAGGAATGTTGGGACAAGAGAAAGAAAAATATGTTTGCTTTTACAGTAATTTTAGACAAAGTATACTTTTCTGTTTATAAACTTTGCTTTCTCTTCCTTGGTAGGAGGGTAGCAGATTGAACTTAGCAGCGAGGGTAGCAGAAAAATATGTTTTTTTTGTTTTTTCTTCCTCACAATGGGACACCGATGGAGCTAATACAATTGGTAGTATATATTGTTTTTGCTTATGTGGATATTTGCCTGTTCCTCGAGGATAAGATTGAGTTATGGATACGCAGGTGTTATAGTTTTACGAGGGTCTATATTACTTGTGCTTTTGCTTAATCTAGAGAGAAGAAATCTGTGAAGCCAGGATCAGCAGCAATAGATTGATTAAACGGAATATGGACGAGACTGTCAGATGAAGAAGAAGGGGTTAACCCTGAGATAAAAGAAACGTAAATGGTAATATGGGAGCGATTGTAATAACAATGTCCTGATATCTGTCTTCAAAGTTGTCGTCTTAAAGATGAAGCCAATCAATCAATCAATCAATACCCGTGTTGTTGTAAAGTGTTATTTTGGGCAACGGGATCAGAGGCATGAAGAGAGAGAGAGAGAGAGTGCTAAGGTTGCTGGGACATGGGTAAGCTCGGCATGACTCTGGTTCCCTGCCGCTACTACTAGTCTACAATATTCGATCAGCATCTTCTATGCTTCCTACAATATTCAATCAGCATCTTCTAAGCTTTCCTTTCCTTTCCTTTTGTGGCACGCAGTTGTTGTTACATGGCACCGGCACAGCTGAGTATGGGACCTTCCTTCTCAACTAAGTTGATGGTTTTAAGCTTCGGTGGTCTGCTTCTGGAGATCGTTACCGGCACAAGGAATGGTTCTTTGGGCGAGATTCTGGAAACCTCGTTACCCATGTAAGTGCTCCCCGATGTCAAGCATTACACTTTGCTCTACACTGTTCACTAATAATAACGTCAAGAGGCAAACACCTCCAGTTCTTCGTGCTGCTGCTGCTGCTGCTGCTGCTGCTGCTGCATTAAACAGGCAAAGGTAACAGTGGAACCAAGGGATGTTAAGTAGTTCACTGCAAATGATTCAAATCCTATTCTAATAAGCATCTCAAGATAGATTCGAGGACCCAAGAACTGAAACTGAAAGACCAAAGCAGACCACACGTCTTTTGGAGATCAAATCCAATTCATGCATAAAAGTTCCCCAAAACCTAAACCTATGTTTCTTCTGCCATTTCTCTTCTCTTCCCCTTCTTTTTCTCCAAGACCAAAACCTAAACATAGGGTTCCTCACAGATAAATAGTAGTAGTAGTCCTGTTTTATAGAATGGCCTCAAGAAAAAGGTGGATTGTAAATACAACTGGGGGCCACACTCAATACTATTTTTTGTACCCATGCAATAAGAGGCCAAGAATTCTTTTCCACCCTGCAATTAATTATGCAGTAAGTATCTTCATTATTAACTACCCATAGCACTATAGAAAATAATGTCCAACAAATATGCCTAGGCAGAAAAATACTTGTGCATCAGATGTCATACATACCATATGCTTCTTAGTACCTTCTCAGAAGTCAAAACATAGATACTTTGTTGCACATTGCTTGTTAAAGTACAATGTCACAAACATCAAATAATAAATAACAACAATAATCAATCATGTTATAATGTAACATAATCAGGAAAACAAAAAAAAAACTGAAGACACCAAATTGTCAACTGTAACTTGGTTTCACAAACATATACAGTTCAACGACCAATTAAAGCTTGTAGATAGATTAAACACAGTTTACATGAAACTTCCTGGTTTAATGGTACAATCAAGATCCTCAGCCTAAATAAATCTCATAGGCTATGGCTTATAACAAGATGCACGAATCCAACAAGAAAAAGGAAAGAAGTGACAAGCTATCAAGTAATTAGGAGTAGTGACAGAGATAATGATTACCGATATCAAGTAATCAGAGTGCAATCTTCATAAACTAAAGGGTGACTGGTCATCGGTCCAACAACCTTCACCCTTCACAGAAGCCATTAGGGTTCTTACCGCTTGTTAGGAAATGTCTGTGATTCATGTATTCACACCAAAGACAAAACCATTGCTGAATGAAGGTAAATTACTCGAAGGTGCCTGATTCCGCAGTGGTGAACGAAATGGGTTTGGTGTCACTGGATGGCTGATGTGCAGGCCAGCTCCGCGTAGCACCTGCTTAGCATTTGCACATGATATTTCAGACGTTTCGGTGAAGAAAGTCGGGACATTCATTGACTTAATTAGGTCAATGGCACTTTCCCAGCTCCCATAGTTCTCGAGTCCACAGTTCAGAGCAACCACAACATGTGGAGAGGATAGGTAAGGGGCTTGTTCCTGATACATTCCCCTCACCAAGTTGACTCTCAGCCTACCACTAATTCCCGAGAAAGTCCCTGATAGGTTACTTGGAACTTCAGGACCAATCATAACCATCTGAATGTTACCCAACCCATTAAGCAAATGCCCAATCTCAGCAAATGCAGGCATCCAGTCTAGCTCTCCTGCAGGGCCAAGGTAATGCACAATCACCTCTTTCCCTTTAATTAATCGATTCTTAGAACTTATAGCTAGGGCAGTCACTATATGGTGAACTGTCAAAGGGTGTGAGAGTATTGCAGAAACAGGGCTTGACAATGGGAGAGATCGGAGATTATAGTATTCAGACCAACCGGAGAGAAGAGTAGGGTTCGAACTTCCATTCAAATAACCCGCTAATGCTGAATCTGGTGGATACTCCCCATCGCTTAGACCTCCCCATGCCTCTGAGTTTCCACTTGTCTTTACAGGGAGGAGGCCATATGGACAATGAGAATAGCAATTGCATGTCCTTCTCCACATTCCTTTCTGATGGACACCCTTTGTTTCAAGCCATTTGCATGGGTTTTCAACAAAGCAAGGAAAGATAAATATCTTGATGCACAACTCTTCCTCTCTCTCCATCATTGCTCTGTAGAGACCACATACACCCTTGTGAGCATCCTTCCAGTGCTGCTTCTGGCACACAGGGCCACAATAAACCACTGCACGACATCGTCCACAACACATAGACTGATCCCCATAAATCTCTTTGTCACACATTACGCACTGCCTCAAGGTAGTCCAATTGGTCATCACTTCAGCAGCAGCAGGAGGAAGCTCTTCCTTGGGTGGTTCCAGACACTTTGCTGAGGCCGAAACAAGCTTCTTCTCCTCGTATACCTGACTCGTTGGATGTGAAATGGTGACGGCAACAAGGTCTCCACCCTTGGTGACTTGAGGAGGCCACTGCACATCAACTGTCTCAATAAACGGTTCAAAATTCATAAACCTACCTCTTCTGGGCATGCTGCTATCATCAGCCCGTTGGAGCAATGGATGCACAAGAGCTACAGCTTTCATGAAAGCATAGACATATCGAAGCTCCTCAAGTGTAGGATTTCTAAACCGCAGCCCACCTGTCGAAGTGCATCGAGCAACATCGATGGCTGGAAACCTATCAGGGCCAGAGGATTCCAATGCCAGTGACCTTATCATTCTCTTATTGGAGGGGGACAACAACGGGTCTTGCTCAAATAGGACTCTCAGCACTTCCACATTTGGAACTCGATTCGTCTCCTTAACTCCAGTCATTCTCATGGCATCCTGCTCAGATTTGAACAAGTGGAAGCCAAGGTCCCCTCCATCTCCACCGATGAACTGGGCACAAGGAAACAATTGCTTCTTGTTCGACCAGTCTGTGTCCTTCCCAATTCGAATGCCGAACAGATTCCGTGGCCTCAGCCTTTTCCATGGTTCGGTACGGAAGAGGGCGGCTGCAGCCCGGAAGAGGGATTTGATGAATGCCGGAGGAGCTCCATCAACTTTGACAAGGCAAGTTCCACAGCTAGGTCCAAGGCCCGGCCCAGAGCCAAATTGCTCTTGGAATCTGGCAAACAGGTCTTTCAGATGCACCTCCATGGTGGAAATGCTTCTGTTGAACAAGGAAAACTACAGATCCTCCTTCCACGAGAGATCCCTCGGTCCAAAAGAGTTCTCAATTAGCGACCTCTTGCACCAGCACTGCAGAATCAGCACATATATCTCAATAAAAGATCAAAAACGAAAGATCTGAACTGACTCGGGTAAACCCAAAAACCAAGAACAACAAAAAAAATGGTCAATTTTGCTTCAAAATTCCACGGAATCCGCAGTAAACCCACCGCAAAAGCCCACAAGAAAACCAAACACATCGAGATATAAACTACAAGTTTATGAGTTCCGGATGCCCAACAAAGACCGAAAGATTGAAGCTTTTTAGTTCTGTTCAAGAATCAACAAGCTCATACAATAATGCCGCATCAAAAAACGAAAAGAAAAAAAAAACAAAACTGCAATGCATCAAGGAATAAGGAGCGAGATTTGCCAGAAAAAATCAAGAAGGAAACCGATACGAGAGAGCGAAGAGAGAGAGAGAGAGGGGGCGGGGGTGGGGGTGGGGGGAGGAAAGAAGGGACTCACTAGTGCTCCCTGCAGATAGGGATCCAAAGAACGGAAGGTCTCTTCATCTTCTTTAATCCGCGGTAGATTTTAAGCCGTAGTCGGCAGCAGAGGCCGCATATGATCGAGAGCCTCGATTCCAATCCCCTACCCTCTGAAGAGGACGTTCTGATAGGAAGTGCCTGCGAACGCATGCTCGAACGACTTTGTGATCCGACGGTTCTCGTAGATAGCATCGGACGAGACGATTCGAGAGATTAGAGGTGCTCGCATGTGTCGCCGACCTAAATTTGGTTTTCTGACCACCCAAGAATAACAGAGGGACCAAAGTTTTATGCGACCCGTCCAATCACCCGCCTTAAGCCATATCGGGTCCCACTATGGTAACCTTTTATCCCCCAACAGTGGGTAGGTAAGCAATCGGGTGCGTAGAAAAGGTGGCATCTTCGCAAACAAGGGCCCTCGTCCTGGAGTTGCCCGCAAGTAAGAAACACCGCCGCGCCCCCCCACCCCCACCCCCCGCGCCTCCTCTCTGTGGAAACCCTAGCGAGGGTGCTCCCGTCAACTCGAGAATGCGCCGCTCCAATCCCAAGTGCTACGGCGCCCGCAAGCAGCGCCGGCTTTCGGAGGCGCAGGAGATCCAGCTCCTCGACTCGTGGATCGAGGCCGGGATCCCTGATCCCGGAACTAACCCCCTCGCCATCTCCGCGCCGCCGTCCGATGCCCCCATCGGCCGCACCAAGGACGGCGGTTTTTCTCCCTATGCCGGAGTCCGGTTCTTCCGGCAGCTTCCCATCTCACAGAGAACCAAGGACGGCCTTGCACCCAAGTACGTCGAGATGAGCGACATCCAGCGCGCCTCCCTTCCCCACTCTCTCTGCGGCCGTGACATCCTTGGTGCCGCGAAGACCGGCTCCGGAAAAACCCTTGCTTTCGTCATCCCCGTGCGTAAGCCTGCTCTTGTTAGATTCTTTTTGTAGATGAATATTATATTGCTATGTTGCTAAAATTCTGCCTTGTTACGGGTGTTCTGGTATCGCTAACATGTTGAAATCAAACGCAGAATTTTGTAGTAACATGACAGGAATTCAAATAGTTTGGGTGTTTTGTCTTCCGCTGAATGCTATCATTGTTAGGTTTCTTCTCCTTTTTCTAAGATGAGCATTATACTGAGACTAAAACGGGCTGTCATTAGAATTTGAATAAATATCCTGTGGTGGCGCTTAATTTTGATTTACGTGATTTTATTGGGAATATCCTAATATTTTGACAGTGATTTGGTTTTCCTTTTTACTCTCTGCATCATTAGTTGTACTATGATATGCATGAAGATAGCAATAGATGATTTTAGACATCCTTTCTCGGTCAGGTAAGGTGATTCTTTTTCAAGTACTGACTTGAGCAGTTTTTGTTTTCTAGGTCATAGAAAAATTGTACAGAGCAAGATGGGGTCCCGAAGATGGCGTTGGTAGCATTATAATCTCCCCTACGAAGGAATTGGCAGGACAACTTTTTGAGGAATTGAAAACAGTAGGTAAACACCACAGTCTGAGTGCAGGCCTTCTGATTGGAGGACGTAAAGATGTTGATGCAGAGAAGGAACGTGTCAGTAGTCTGAACATTTTGGTGTGCACACCAGGTCGACTCCTCCAGCACATGGATGAGACCCCAAACTTTGAATGTTCACAGCTCCAGGTGTGTAATAAATTAGTTTTTTAATTGTTATAAGGTTCTGATTGTAATGGTTGAAGGTAAATTCCTATTTTCCTCGTGGAGACAGATTCTGGTGCTCGATGAAGCTGATCGGATTCTTGATGCTGGTTTTAAGACGGAATTGGATGCAATTATATCTCAGCTTCCCAAGCGAAGACAAACCTTGCTTTTCTCTGCAACCCAAACAAAGTCAGTTAAAGACCTGGCTAGGCTCAGCTTGAAGGACCCAGAGTATATAAGTGTGCATGCTGAATCAGTAACAGCCACTCCTGAGCAACTGACTCAACTTGCCATTATTGTTCCCCTTGACCAGAAATTGAACTTATTATGGAGCTTCATCAAAGCAAATCTTAAGTCAAAAATTCTTGTCTTTCTTTCTAGTTGCAAGCAGGTATGTTTCCAACGTTCACCACTTCTTGGTATTCATCCATCCATGATTATTGATATGATAATTAAACTTCAGAGCAAAGGTTAACTTGCTATATAAATGAAATAAATGTGTGCATGTAGTGTATTAACCGATTAATTATACTGATAAAAATTTCTGTATGCAGTGTTTTCCGTAAATACTATCATATTCATGTCTTAGAGATATCAGTATGTTGGATCATTGATCTAAATCAAGTTTAAGATTAACGTGGTTAACTATATTATTAATTTGGTTGAGTGAATCATTTGAGTCAATTTTGTAAATCCAGACATGGGCACTTGTTGATCAGATGATCTTGTAAGTTTGTTTTTACCAATAACCATCTGGGCACAGATCAAATTGCAAATTTCATACTGGATTCTTTTATATGCAAGTGGTCATTAGAAACTAGATTTCCTGAAATTAAATGTTGACCTGATATGTAGCATTGAGAGATGATATGTGAATGGTAAGAATGGTTCAATATCATTTACATCTGTTGCCATATGTAAGATATTACTACATTATTGATATGTAGTGGTATCACCAAGCTATGTGAATGAGTTTGTGTTCAAGAGAAAGCTAGAAGCCTAGATGATTATTGCATGTAGACTCTTTAAAGATGATGTCTACTAGAGTGTTCTTTTCGGTTGTGATAACTGTGATGATGCACAAACTGCAATATGAGCATGCCTCCTATAAACATCAGCCTTGCATTTAGGGTTCCGATTTCATCTGTGCACTACTGAATTGAGATGTGCTATCAATGGACTACCTAATTTTGTGACTTTCTAGTTTTTCTTGAAGATGCATGTTTTTATATTATTTGTTTCCTGACACTGCACCTGATCCGAGCAGGTTAAATATGTATATGAGGTATTCAAGAAGCTTAGACCAGGAATTCCTTTGAAATGTTTGCATGGTCGCATGAAGCAAAATGTAAGAATGGCTACCTACCTACAATTCTGTGAGGAAACTTCAGTTCTCTTTTCCACAGATGTGGCATCTCGAGGTCTTGATTTTTCAGCAGTGGATTGGGTGATCCAGGTGAATAGCAGTCTGGGTGACTAATTTTGCTGCAAAGGATCTTGTGCTAATTGGTTTTTCTATTTCAGGTTGATTGCCCAGAAGATATTCCAGCTTATATTCATCGAGTTGGCCGCACTGCCCGCTTCAGAAATGCAGGGAAATCATTACTGTTTCTTATGCCGTCTGAGAAAGAGATGTTCACAAAATTACGAGCTGTTGAACCGAAAATTCCAATTAAGTTGAAGAAGGTGAATGACTAACCATTATTCATCTACTGGTTGATTATCTTGGGGCATTTATAACATTGGATGATTGACAAAATAACTGTTCAAGATCCTAATTGGCACCTTCTATATCCATGTAATCTTGCTGTACCTATTGTTAACATTCAAGAATTTATATCTTTTATCATATTCTCTATAGTTCTAGAGTTGTAGTTGATGAGAACAATGTTCATATTATCAACAATCACTTTCTATGTGACAATTTGCTGACAAGCCAATAGCATCTGGTTGACTATCCACAATTAGTCTAGCTGCAATCTTATCTGAACCATTAACATGTTCATTTTTAGTTTCCAATTTCTTTTGATGTTAATCTGAATGTAGTTTATCCTCTGCCACTAATTTCCGTTGGTGAATGCTTTGTCAGGCAAAAGAACCAGTATCAGTTTCTGCGTTGTTGTCGTCTCTGCTGGTTAAATTTCCTTCTATGCAACAGTTAGCGCAAAGGGCATTTGTCACATATCTGAAGTCCATATTTCTGCAGAAAGACAAAGATGTATTTGATGTATCTAAGCTTCCCATAGAAGATTTTGCAGTATCTTTGGGTCTCTCAGTGACCCCGAAGTTGCGATTCTTAAAGCGAAAATCGAATGTGCACAGGGTATCTACTGAAACTACTGAGGAAGTCGAAGCATGTGATGAGAAATCTAAAGTTCATAATATTAATTCACAAGCGACTGTTAGGTCAGATGATGTAGAAGATGATGTTCTTTTACCCAAGGAGTCACCCTCTTTTGAACCCGAAGGCGATAAAGCAGAGTATGTCATGATATTTATTTATGTACGGTGTTGGTTTTTAGTTCCTCAAAACCTGTTCTCTGGTTTAACTAGTTGGCTTATTCAGATTATCAACGAGGATCTTGAAGAAGAAGAAGAAGCTGAAGATTAATATGCATAGGCCCCTTGGAACAAGGGTAAAATATGATGATGATGGGAATGTAATCCCTCCACTAGCTGCCTTGGCTGATAAAGAGACTGGTGATGGTTCTGTTCACCTTGGTACAGGTTTGTGCCTCTCAAATATTGTATTCAATTTTGTTGAACAAGTAATTTTTGATTTTCTAATAGCAACTGAGACTCTTCTCTCCCAATTTACTTGTGCAAGTCTGGGCTCTGCATCTATTAAAACTGCTTTTATATCTCGTTCACTTCAGCTATATTTAAAATGTATTTACAGTTAAAGAACGATATGAGAAACTAAGAGAAGCGATGAAGGTGAGGGACAAAGAGGACAAGCTTCTGCACCGTCAGCGCCTGCGTGACAAACGAACAAAGGAGAAGCTAAAATTGAAGAAGTGGAAGGAAGAAGCAGAAGAGGGGGACACGGGGGATGACCGTTCAGAATCAGATGAAAATGAACAGAGAAACCCCAAGAGGACGAAGATATATTTTGATGACGATGACAATGATGAAGTTGATAATGCTAAGGCAGCTAAAAGGAGTGATGCAGTCGCTTTAGCTGAGCAAGAAGCCCTGGCCCTTGAGCTGTTGAGATCCATGCATTCCTGACCGAGTCAATTTTGTTTGCTGTCCTATATAACAACGGCGTTCATGTTGTATGGGTTCAGGTTTTAGGAAATTTTGTTTGGGGTAGAACTTTTGGCATCTTTATATGTTTCACTCACAGTCCATTGGTGCATCAATTTAGGTCCAAAAACCCGTCTTAACAGATACAGGAGCGACGAAAGCCACATCATATGTAACAGATACACAAAAAAAAAAAATTACTCTTGAATAGCCAGTATCTTGTTCTTGTTCACTTCATAATAGCCTTCTGTATTGGATGAGCGATTTCTAAACGAGGGAACGATATGCTAATCCGTTACTGACACACTAACCAGTAGTTTTAAATTATGGTTTTTGTAAGAAGAATTCCTGGTGGACAAAATATTACTGGATGAACTCCCAAGATCGCATTGCATCTGTTAGGATGCTTGTGCTCGACAAAGTCACAGGGTTCTTTTAGTCCACACCCATTCGAACAATGGTGTGGCAGAACAAAGGGAGGGAAACAAAAGTGAAGGAACTCCAGATCCGAGGACATCACAAAAGGTCTACCAAATGTCACACTGTTGCTTGCTTCAATAATACGTCTGCAGACAAACAAAATATCTACAACGTTTTGGAAAACATGCTTTATTTGTTATCTTTAGATGATACAAATACCATCTCCAATTGGAGACGAATGTTTCAGGAGGACGTTGCACAACTGAATCTTCTGGTTCTCCATTCTCGCCTGGAGAAGCTTAGCCTTCAAACTGTGGTTCTTCTTCACCTCCCCTGGTCTTCTGTTCCTCTACTGATATGAGAGTTTATCGGTGAGCTTGGGCAAACTTCACCTGAATTCAACATCCAACCTCTCAATAGGTTCTTATTTGATAAACCTACTGAAAATTTCTTCTTCTTGTCATTGTTGCCTGTTCTATCATGATGACGGACATTTGGGAAGTGAAGATTCCTTGGATTATGCTACAAATTTGAACGAGTACGGTAAGATAATTAGCATAAACACAGAGAAATCAGCATAAACACAGAGAAACCACCTAAAAGAGCTACTGGTGGGAGAAGCAAAAGCATTCCTTTCACCATTTGATTATAAGATTAATATCACATTGATTGGAGCTTCAAGGGATCTCCCATGAAGGCAAAAGATCCCATTTCTCCACATGGAAACTGCAGGTATGAAACAATTTTAGAATCAAAATGCAAGCAAAATCCTTACTTTCCAACAGATTTGACCCAAACTCCCCCAAAACATACAAGGAAGAACCGCGAAGAAAGATGAGATCCTAAGAAACAAATTCCAATATCCAAATGACAAATTTAAGGTATTCTTCTTCCCAGGATAAAACAAATACACTGTGTGAAATTACTTTGGGATAATGTTTTCATCCTAAATATAATTTATCATACCTTTCATGTTTTCATCCTAAATATAATTTATTATACCTTCCGATTTAGTTTCATATGGTAAATGGATAAGATATATGATAAATGTATAAGATTAAATTTGACTAAATTTTAACTTAAGTAGTTTAGTTAACGATGAGGGGACTCAAATAGTAGGAAATGAGTCACCAATGAATTATGTCTCATATAAAAAAAAAAAAATAGCAAGATTAAAATTGATTTATAAAGATCATAATTATCATTTTAAATATTTTAATCAATGGTTTGAAGTTGATATTATCAATTAAGCTGAGTCATATGGTCTTCGTAATACTTATTTCGAAAATAGATTGATTAATTAATTAATCAATTAATTAAGCTGAGTCACATAATTTCCTCTGTATTTAAATAGAGGCATCATGTGAATGAAGCACGTCCACTGTATGCATTCACCAACCGTGGTGGATTAAAAATGCAACAGCTCAATAGATTGTGTGTGATATATGGAGGGAGGCTTTAAAACTACTAGTGTATGGAGTCTGAGGTTGACACCCCACATTGCACTCGAGATGGAAGGGTGCATGAACTCAAAATTCAAACTCTTGTAGAAAACTAGAGATACTACTTTTGCACTAACAACCATAAAAGAAAGGCAACAAGAGAACCAAAAACAAGTGCATGTTTGAATCTTTAAATCTAGTAGCTATACTGCAGCTGAACTCAGTTTTTACACACTCAGGTGTTCACTAAGAGAGAAATCTTTGTTCAGGTAAATCTATGGTACTTCATAAAGATAGTCAAATTACAAGAAAGTGCATGCAGGTATAGTCTCGTCTTGAGTTGAGGTTCGTCGTGCTTCATATATAATTTTCCAGCTTGAATTATTGGCTTATGTCAGGTTCCCTTCAAGATTAAAACAAAACACACTCTATCTTCAAATAATTGTAAACTAGCGAAACCTCCCTCCCGTAAGAGAGAAGCAATCGTACCATAGCAATACTGACTCTTTACAAGTTCATGCAGATGGTACCTTACTGCATACAGTGAGCCAGTTATGTTAACTAAAGGATTCTGTTCTAAATTATTGGTGGTCAATGTGCTTGAGGCCCAAGCATTGATTTGAGATAATCCAACGCTACACAGCTTGCTCTGGAAAATGGCTGTTCCGAAGATGGCAGTTCTAATGTAAAGATTGGAGCCTTGTGTTCTTGTGTCAAGAATCCAAGCCAAATAAGTGTCAGTCTCAACTATTTTGTTTGATTGATAAGAATCACTCATTACAAGTTGGCTAATCAATCAAGAAGCAGCAGCACCCTTTCACTTTCACTTTCACTTTCAATAGCAACACCTACTTCTGCTGACGAAAAGTGGTACCCTAGGAAATCATCATTTACAGTATGAGGGTCACCTACAAGACTAAGATCTACTTGGAATTTTCGATTATAAAATCATCTCATCTCCAACATTCTTACGTGAGGGTTTTTTTGTTTTAGCTGTAACCTGTATGCAATATCTATTTGGTTACAAAGGCTGTACAAACTACAAAGCAATTGCTGCATCCATCCAATGGTTGCAATTTTGTATAAGTTCAATCATCGTTACAGACACTATTGATCCTAATAGGTGCTCAAATTTTTATTGTAGTTTCTTAAAGATCCGACAGAAAAAAAATTTTAGCAGCCACTGTTTTTGAGTTGTTTTATGCCCAGTCAGTAAAAGCCTTTGAACAATATCAGAAGCCCTATTGACTAGCAGCTGATATGGTTCATAACGCCTACAGTTTGGAATCTCTCTGCTGATAGCTATATTTTATTGTTTGTTTATCCTTCTTCACTTTGGCAAATAACAATGCAACTCAAATAATGACAGAAGCAGACAGAATGGTTGACGAGCAATGCCAAATAAGAATGGAGTTCCCAATTTCAAATGTGGAGTTGGAAAGTGACTAAAGACTTGGACAGCACCTGACCTTACTGAGATAAAAAATTTCAACAAGTTATAAGTTTTAATATTAGGAAAACTGGGTTACAAAGCTGTGACATTAACATCCAAGTAAAACTAGAGAACAATATATCGTATTAAATAATTTACTTACTATGTTCTTGTTGGTCATGCTGAGATGCCCTTTTCACACTTCTTTCTGCCTTCTCTTTTCGGTCTGCCTTATGACTTTATCCTATTCCGACTTCAATGGAAGTCTTCAAATACAAGACTGATTAAATTTTCTTAGACCTAAACTTTTTTAAGTTTAATACCAATCTTGAAAGATTTCTCTCTTATTTTTTCTTGTAGAGAATTGGACAACCTACTTGTTTCATTATTTTTTATTCATCAATTACTTAAGAAATCGGATTTGCATTTCTGTCTTCATTGATAAAACAAACAACTAATTGCTATCATTTCCCTTTCCTGTCATAATTCTTTGTTCTGTTAAGTTATGCACAACACCTATTTCCAAAGACAATAAACTTTTCTTCTCTAGTTTTGAGGACACAACATGATGACCTCGCTGTCTCACGCTTAGTTAGATTATTAAAAGAGTCATGTGTTTCTCTCTTAACTTACCTTACTGCTTGCTACTTCAGGAGCAGGAATAATTTCTGTCAAATTGATCTCTCATGCGATCATGCATCTCATCTAGCAACCTAAATATTGCCAACCATCTGTATAATAACTTTTTGGTTAAGAACAAAAACAAGTACACTAATATCTTGGCTTAGTAGACTTCTCTGACCACTAAATAATGGTTGCTGTGATCTACCATAATCCGATATGATAACCATCTTAAGGGTAGAAAAAGAACCATTCTTCATGGTCTTCAACCATACTGATAAATGGACTGATGTTTTTTTTTTATAAAAAAAAAAAAATAGCTATAGTAACTCATCAAGAATATATAGTTTACATTCTAAGATCTCCATCCTAAACAATGGGCAGACTAGATGCAGAGGTTGTTGATACCTCACCTAATAGCTTTTCTTCAGAAAGAAAATAAAGAAATACAGAACTATAGAATTATTCTACATGAGAAAAAAGGAAAACTATCTTAAATCTAACATCACTTCAGGAAATGGCTTGAGATTGTCGCAGTCAGCAGGACTGATGGATAAAATCTTTTGTACTCACTGTGCAACCTTGTAATTGACACATGAGTTAGGAAGAGTAGTCCATTGAAGGTGGGTGGGGGCATGAATATTACAAGTCCAATCCATGTCTAGCTAGCATTGACCTAACCTCTATAATCCAGGAAGCTGGATATGATCCTGGAATTATTAGCAAGCCACAATATATCCAATCCAGTGGGCGGCAGAAGAAAGCTGGAAAGGGTCAAACACTTAAAAGTGAAAGAATCATGCTATAAGGACACATTTCCATACTGAACTCAGTGAAAGATCCCCCTGGAGAGAGAGAGAGAGAGACCAAAGGAACGGTGTGTTCACACTTCTAGGTAAGAGGATATGATGACTTCTGCAAAGAATTTAGTGGAAGATAGCATAGGAATAAAGGTTTGTTCACACCTTCTTGGTGAGAGATTCCCTTATCCTGGACCTTCCACACTGACCTAACCAGTTCCGTGGCTTCTTTTCAACACTCTTCCTCAACCACAACACATCAAACAATGATCTTAATTCAAGAATTCGCCTGCCCTGTTGGAATCTTGTTGTTTTCCAACGTTCTCGCACTTCAAATGCCTAATCATGATATGTGGAGTCTCTGCATTTTGGTGAAGATTCAGATTAATAGGTGGAATAAAGATGCATTTCTCGTGCGAAACTACATCTTCAGTGCTTCAGGATGTCAAACAATCTTTTAGTTAAGGATATATTACTTAGTTAGACCTATTACCTATTAAACGATCCAAATTTCTTGTGCTGACCATAATATATACTAGGAGGCCAACCAGTTTTGCTTCCCTTAGTTCTCCATCTGCAACTATATATATATATATATATATATATATATATACAAGTGTTCTAGGATAAGTAAGTTGACTTCGACGTAACATCAGATCTTCTTGCCTGCTGCGTTGGGATGCAACAAGAAAAAACCCTCTTCCTGCCGAAGAGGTGGATTACAGTGCAGAATCCTCGGGATCACAATCCCCTCCCTGTTGAGAGATGCGCACACGATCGCCGGGTTACGCTGTTGAGATCGGCGGCCCTGGCCGGCAGGGACGAGGACTGTGCGTCGTTGACCTTGACGGGGGAGCCCTATCGTCGTGCGTGCGGTCCGAAGACATTAAAAAGGTCCGCGGGCCGAGGGCGGCGGTGAAGAAGCAGCGTGCACGGCACGTGACGAACGGGCCCATGTTCACACCTACCTATGGGTAGGCGTGGGTCCCGCCGATGCGGGGGACCACAAGGTGCCAAATCCCCTGGATCAGCGACCCGCGACCTGACCCGGATACGGAACTCGCTTGCGGTTGGGGTTCGCCGAGTGTGGGTCCCATCGGGGCGACGGGTGGCAGGTCGGCGGTCGGTCGAGACCCGGACCGATTCCGATGACATGGAATCCAACGGCGGAAGGATCGGTTGTGTTTTTTTTTTTTTTTTTTGGAGTCCCAAGTTGCTTCAACCGCAACACCAAATTGAATAGCTCGACCTGCGCTGACCATCCAACATGGCAAGTAGTGTTGCATATTTGTCTCTTTCTGGCCTTCCCCACCTCCTTTATTTATTTATTTTTTTTTTTTTATTGTCCTACACAACAAACAGTATGCATACATACAATAAGACCTCTCTCTACCTCTTCCCCTCTCTCCATCTATATAATATGGAACTCACCTCCTCTTCCGACCTCTCCGCATCTCTTTCTCCATTCAACATTTGAGAAGCTTTGACACCACAAAGAGCGAGAGAGAGAGAGAGAGAGAGGAGGAGGAGGGTAGAAAGACCAAGTTGTTCCATCTCCTTCGGGAAGAAGAAAGATAGATCGAGATGGGGAACTGCATTGATGTTCAGAAGCCGATCTTGTGGGTGGACGACGACGACGACGACGACTGGGAGACTACGCCGGAGCCGGAGAGTCCTGGAAATTGTCGAGAACAGGAGAAGGGTGAGAGAGCAGCTACCGGCCGATCCGCAGAACCACCACCGGCGAGTGAGAAACAAGCAGTGGTGGGGTCGTCCGAGATCAAGATCAAGATCAGCAAGAAGCAGATGGAAGAGCTGCTACGTCAGGTGGACGAGAAAGGATTGTCGATCGAGAAGGTTCTTGCAGACCTCGTGGTGATAGGTGAGGTTTGTCTCGAGAGCAGGGATGATGGGCATTGGAGACCCAACCTGCAAAGTATACCCGAGGTGTCGGAATAACCACAACCTTAGCGCCAGGCACAACAACAATGATGATGATGATGATGATGAAGACTTTGTTTGCATGGGTTACTCCTACATGTAGGTGCAATCCTTTTATTCCCATTCCTCCCTCAGAGAAAGTGATGGCAAGCAAGGAGAAATGGGCCTACAAGGATTTTTTTTTTCTTTTTTTTTTCTTTTTTTGCCCGCTTTTATTACTTTTTCCCCCAGAAACTTGACTGTTCCTTTTTTATGTATAAATACACACACACATATATATATATATATATATATATATATACATAGATGAGTTGTGATGTGTGTTCTCTCTCTGATCTGCCCAAGAGAAGCAGTATGAGGTGGAGCAAGACACGGGTGGTGTGCCGCAAGTGTGCGACGGAGGAGATAAGAAACTTGATTCAGACAGCCATGAGCATCATCAATAAGGCTGGGCAGTAGCTCATACAATAAAGGTTCAGAATCCCTGATCAAATCTGCCAGCTAAAAAAGAGTGGAAGAGCGAAATTATTTTATATTTTCTTTCTGAAGATTAGATAATAAATCTTTCTTTGGCTGCTGGTAAGAACCAAACGACAAATTTGCTTCCATCCGTTGGATACTCGATCACCACCCAAACATAGATTTGTTTGGTACCGTCTTAGTTTAGATTTGTTTCACTGAGTAGTACAAACAAAATAATAATAATAATAATAATTAATAATTCTATCAGCTGTGACCACTTGTAGATCTATGACTTTTGCACAGTTGCATGATGTTGATACGGTTTGATTTTGACATGGAACTGGATCTGCATCGACCCATTTTCCTTGAAAAATAAATAATGCATCCTTTAAACTTCATTGATACCTTATACTAATAATAATAATAATAATAATAATAGAATGAACGATAAGCTCACCTCGTAGGAAATAATAAAATAACAGTAATAATAAAACTACCTGTTTGGACATTTGGTTGTTCCCCAAGTGATGAGTTGATGATCATCTTAGCGCCTTTGATGGTCATTTAAAAAGTAATCTACTTAAATCTCTACGCAATATAATATTCTTATTCTTCAAGGGAAGACTACATAATTTATCCTATGAAAGGCACATGACACCTCGATTTGCTGTCGGTTGGAAACTGGTGAGAAGTTTCCTAAGCTCTTTTTTTTTTTTTTTTTCTGTCATGATTCAGTACACCAACATTATAAATGTCACTGATATTATTATGTTGGATATACAATAGTATATTGAAAGAACAGTTGGAAGGCGCCAATAATGATGATGATGATGATGATGATGATGATGGAACACTAACAAAACCAAACTGGCAAACACGATTATGAGATGGGGGGGGGGGGGGAGGTCAAAGCTAGCACACCAACATGGAAAGATGTGACATAAATTTGACACCACTGCAATAAATAAGAGATTGATTAGTTTTGATTGGCATATGCAAATGACTCGAAAAACTCAAAACTGCAGATGATGTGGTCAACCTTTGGCACACGATTGCTAATAAGAGAGACCAATTAAATGAACCGGTAAGCTGAGCTTGGAAATTTATGCATACGTATGCATGTTGCTAAGTTCAATTAGAAAGGTTGCCAATGTCGAAAAGGATCATGAAAAGTGGTTAATAGAATTTGGCATCTGTACCCATTGAGATAGCCAGGGGAAGCAAAAAAAAAAAAAAAAACCTTCATGATTCATGGTTGGGTGCCCACTGCAACCAAAGGAGAAAGAAAACCTTTGAAATCCAGCATTCTAAAAATTCCCATTTTGCTGCAAGAGAGCGAGGATCCACAAACAAAATCATGTCTGGTTGTTCTAATGTACTGACAAAAAAACATGCTAATATGCAGAATTAAACATGCGTAGCGCGGTCGGCAGCAGCCCATCACTGCAATTCTTCATATGTGATTGTAATAGGCGGCGCCCACTCCAACACTTTCACCGGTGATGTCTTTACTGTTCAAATTTTTGGATTGTATAATTAAATATGTTAAGTTATTTTTATTTAACTGAGGAGCATAATTATCATGTTAGTTGACTATGGGGGTTTAATTAAACTGATCTAATTAAAATAAAATTATTTTATTAAAGAATTTAATTATCATTCATATTTTTAACTTGGTGACAAGAAGAGACAAGTTAGGAATATGAAACATCCCAAGATATAACTATAAATATAAATAGGGTTATGAATAAATCATATATCCTAGGATATACGTGATTCAATTCTATCATCATCGAGGAAGATGACGATTTTAAGAATCATTATCGATTTTATAAACTATTATCTTGAGATATTTATAAACCTCTTTGTTGCACCACATCCTTCATTTTCATTTTTTTTTTTGTTAAAAATGATTCATCATTGCATAATTATTTGTTGAATAGTTCACATGCATTATTAAATGTTTGATTTAATAAATTAAAGTCAAACCAATTTGACTAATATGATTCAAATTCGATTAGTGATTATATAATTATTTAATATTAAATTGAGTAATTTAATCCATAAAGTCATCAAAGTGACCTCTAATGTGTCACATTTATTATAAAAAATATTAAATATGTATCTGCATTCATGCGGTAATTATCCGATCCAAAAGAAGGTCAATGACCGGTAGGATTTTATATACACCTGTAATGGTAAACACGTAATAATTATAAAATTCTACATATGAATAGTAAACAAATCCAAAGATGGGTTCATTATTTTGTTTACCTTATTATTCATTACAACAAGAGTACCACTGGCAATTAATATTGAAGTCTAAAGATAAGTTATAGTTGGTATCTTAAGATGGATTATATCATATTTACTTAAGTTTATGGTAATATATCTGAGCATAAGTTGTTCTTGTCTATTATTCTCTTGTTTAGGTTATCTTGCTACAATATCTACTAACCTCAATTTAGTATAGTCAAGAAATCTTCGATTGGCATCTCATGCGCAGCGAAAAACAAAAACAAAACCCATATTCCCAAAATTAAGTATTTTGGTCGTTGTACGATAATTAGTATGTGAAAAATCTGTAAAAACCTAAAACTACACAAATCGTAAAAGATGTGTTACCTAGAGAGATCGTATATCCCTAAAATTTTTCAGATCTGATGGAAAAAATGAAGGAGTACTCACGTACTCCTCTTTAGCGATGAACCACAAGGCAGACACGGCAACAGCTCCTCAGCTACAAGTTTAACCTCTTCACAATCTCAACCAAGGAGGAGGAGAAAACTCTAAGAAGTAATAGGAGGCTCTCTTGGCTCTCCCTTGTTCTCACTTATAAATAGTGGAGTGCCTCCTATTTATATATGTGAATGAGCATATTTCTGATTCTATTTATATTGGATCTCTATTCAATTTTATCTTATCTAATTTTATCTTATCTACAGTGGATCTTATCCATTTTGGATCTTATACACATCATGAGCTCCGCGGATATCTCATATATGCACCTCTACCCGTCACAATATCTATCATATGTGTGTTACCCTCTAAGCCCGATACCAACCTAGTCATGAGTCACTCATATCAGAAATACTTCTGATATAGTGAATTATTATCTTCATAATAATTCACTCGACTTATCGACTATGGTCGTATTAGGTCACTATGCCACAGTCTCTAGACGGTACAGGGGATCAAATTCATCAGATCTTTCTGTCCATAATTACCATGTACATATAGTCCCTTATCCAACTAATATCCCAAAAATCGTATATTAGGCATGAATAATGCCAGGACACATACGAAATCCTTCTGAGTCTCGCTCTAATCAGATTCTCTCAGAGAACTCCTTCTCTCTCAGTCCGAATGACCCTAGCTAGGAATTTTGTTTGAGCGAGCATACATGGGATATTCCTCTCATGATACTGGAGAGTGGATGATTATTTGTTTATACTCAATTACTTTCGTATGGTTGGCTACCAATCCCGATAATCGTTTGTACCAGATCTGAACTTTTCTAAACTTGTAAGTCCGGTGTCAAAGAAATGAGTACTCATACAAGATATCTTGTGTCTCAAGTTTAAGGACCACACTTCTGAGACTACGAAATTAATGTCTGATATTAGGTATCATTATCCATCCTGTATTTCATAGGCAGATCAATTAGTGAACTCATTCTCCAATGAGCACCTGCACTGAATCTCTAGTGTCACCACACAAGCGATTATAAGACCAGTCGCCTTCATCATATAGATGAATATATAATACACTGGTCTATCTGATTACCTCAGTGTCTCTCTCGAGTAACCTATGATCAGGATAATTATGATCTGTGTTTAGAGATGAATTGGTCTCATTATCATTGTCTCATCATGATCTGATTTTCATTACCCAAATCCAAAGACATCATAACATACATAAATATATAATGTAATAATATGCCAATAATAATATGCAAAGAGATTACTACAGTATGTCATAGGTACCATCACTCGCGTGATTGGCTTGTACGGCACCTATAACTAGTAAGTACCTATTATAAATGGAACCAACTTTAAGAATTAAAAGAAAAACATTTCTAATCATTTTGGGCTGCATGGTGGACCTTGTACTAAGGGAAGACCAACCCGCTTCTCTTACGAAAACTAGTACTCCTGATGAAAGGAGACTATATGAGAAGTGGGGCAAGTTTAATCACATGAGTCTCATAATTATTAAGCGTAAAATTTTGGATACCTTTAGGGGTGTCGTATCCGAAGGATTATCAAGGCCAAAGATTTTTTTGCTGAAATAAAAAAATATTTTTTAAAAAACAATTAGGCGGAAATAAGGACTCTGCTTCAAAGCTTGATTTTCTTAAAGTACAATGACAAAAGATGAGTACATCATAGAAATGTCTAATCTGCTTCAAAGGTTAAAGCATTAAAGCTTGACTTATCAGAGGATTTACTTATCCATTTGGTTATAATATCTTTTTTCTGCATAATTCAATCAATTTAAGGTCAGTTATAACTACTAAAAGGACAAATAGTCTCTTAATGAGCTTATTTCATATTGTGTGTAATAAAAGAAAAAGTTGAAGCAAGAAAAGATTGAAAGTGCTAACTTGGCTAGCAACTTTAAGGACATGGGGAAGAAAAGGAAATACAAAACTAGAAAGAATGAGGTTGATAAGGGTCCAATATAAAAGAAACAAAATAAGACTAATATTTATTTCTTTTGTAAGAAATCTAGGCATTTGGACTATGCCAAATATTATGACTGATATGCTAAAATGGGGTACATTCCTTACTTTGGTTTATTCTAAAGTTACTTTAACTTCAGTACCTAGAAACACTTGGTGGTTAGACTCCGATGCAACTACTAACATCAATGTTTCAATCCTGAGCTACCGAGAGCCCAATGATGCTAAGAGATGCATTTATGTAGGGGATGAAAAATCGGTAGATGTGAAAGTATAGGCACATTTAGATTGTTATTGTCTATTAGATACTATTTAGAGTTTAAAGATACTGTTGTTGTACCATCATTTTATTGGAATTTAAGTTTTTTATTTTTTATTTGGACAAATCTGGTTATTCTTGTTCATTTGGAAACAATCAGTTTAATGTCTTTAAATTTAGATGTGATTGGAACTGGTTCACTTATGGCTTATGACAATCTATATTTGCTTGATACTAGTCCTATCATGAATCCCCAAATACAAAATTATGATGTACTAAATGTAAAATTAAAAATTCAGATGTCTTATGATATAAATGTTTGGGTCACATCTCTAAAAATAGAGTTTAAAGACTTATGTCATAAGGAATTCTTGATCTCATTGACTGATCATGTTTAAATGTTTATGTTGAATGCAATAAAAATAGATAACTAAACCTAAGAGATCATGTGCATATAGAGCTACGAACATCTTAGAATTGATACATACGGATATTTATGGGTCATTTCCTACACCTTCGTAGAATGATCAATAATATTTTATATCACTCACAGACGATTACTCTAAATATGGATACATGTACCTAATACATGAAAAGTACCAGTCTTTGGATGTGTTCAAATAATTTAAAACTGAAGTTGAAAATCAACTCAGCAAAAGGATAAAAATCGTTAGATCTGACCTTGGAGGGGAATATTACGGTAGAAATGACGGCTCAAGTAAACAATGTCTATAACCATTTGCTATATACCTAGAGGAATATTGAATTGTCCCTCAATATACAATGTCAGGATTACCTAGCATAAATAGTATAGTTGAAAGATGAAATTGCACACTTAAGGACATAGTAAGAAGTATGATTCCTCAATCTACCTTGCCAAAGTCAATCTAGGTAGAAGCAATAAATATTACATCTTATATTCTTAATAGAGTACCAAATAAAGTAACTGCAAAATCATATTATGAGCTTTGGACTATGAGAAAGTCTAGTCTAAGACAGTTTCATGTATGGGGTTGTCCAACTGAGACAAGGCCTTACAAGCCTAATGAAAAAAATTAGAACCCCGAACAGTAAGAAGTTACTTTATTGGTTACTCTGAGCAATCAAAGAGGTATAAATTTTATGATCCCAAATCAAAAAATATTTTTGAGATGGGTATTGCTACATTTTTTACGAATATTGAATTTAAGGGGAGAAATAAGGTTAAAGACTTTTCCTTTGAGAAAGAATTGGTTCAATCAAATCCAATTCTTATAATTGTCATTGATATGAGTACCTCAAAAAGATATAGTCATTTCAGCTCTTATATAGTATGAGAAAATTATTCATGAGGAACAAACTTAATATCCTCAAGACCCCGTGCCACAAGAGCTAGCACCTTTGCGATAATCCACTAAGGAAAGAAGGAGTGTCATTTCGAATGATTATATAGTATTTCTCCATGAACATGAAGAAAGTAGTGGTATAATGGAAGACGGTCTAATCAACTTTCATCAAGCTATGGAGAATTCCAATTTAGATAAGTGGATTGAAGCAATGAATCAGGAGTATAAGTCCATGCAAGATAATAAAGTTTTGTAACTTATCTCATTATCAAAAGGTGTGAAATCCATTGGTTGTAAATAAATTTTTAAAACCAAAAAAAATTCTAATGATAATGTTGAGATGTATAAGGCATGTCTTGTGGCAAAGGGCTATACTCAAAAGGAAGGGATTGACTTTAAAGAGACGTTCTCTCTGGTTTCGATGAATGACTCTTTTAGAATAATTATGGTTCTAGCTATACATTTTGATTTGGAGCTTCATCGGATGGATGTTAAAACAGTGTTTCTCAATGGAAATATTGATGAAATAATTTATATGGTACAACCAAAAAACTTTGTGTTAAGAGACCCAAAGAAAACGCTTTGTGAATTGAAAAAATTTATCTATGGGCTAAAACAGGCATTCCGTCAATGGTATCATAAATTTTATCAAATAATTCTCTCATTTGGTTTTGAGGTGAATGTTATTGATGATTACATGTATCATAAATTTAGTGGAAGCAAATTTATTTTTCTGATATTATATGTTGATAACATTCTGCTTACTACAAATGATATAGGCATATTGAGCAAAACAAAAAGATTTCTATTAAGAAATTTTGAGATTAAAGATTTTGATGACGCATGTTTTGTATTAGGAATCTATATACATATGGATATATCTCAAGTATTATAGGATTATCATAAAAGAACTATATCGATAAGGTACTCAAAAGGTTTGACATACAGGATTGCAAACCAAGAAACACCCCTATCGCAAAGGGAGACAAGTTTAGTCTCAATCAATGTCCTACAAGAAATATGAAGACTCCAGAAAAGCATAAGATTCCATATACATCAGCTATAGGGAGTCTAATGTATGCACAGGTTTGTATGCATCTAGATATAGCCTATATTGTTGGAATGTTATGTGGATATTTAAGTAATCCTAGAATGGATCATTAGAAGATAGTCAAAAGAGTTATTAGATATTTAAATATGATAAAAAAAATCATATGCTCACATATAAGATATTAGACCATTTGGAGATCACTATGTATTTTGACTCCGATTTTGCTAGATGCCAAGACAGTAGGAAATCCACTTCGAGCTACATTTATATGTTGGCTAGTGGGGCGGTTTCATAGAATAGTGCCAAGCAATCTTGTATTGCTTTTTCAACTATGACAGCAGAATTTGTAGCATGTTTTGAAGCATCCAATCATAAAATTTAGTTGAGGAATTTTGTTATAGGGCTACAAATAGTAAGAGGGGTTGAAAGACTGCTAAAAATATATTGTAACGATAAATCAGTTGTTTTATAATCCAACAAGAATAGGAGCTCGACTAAGTCAAAACACATTGACATCAAGTTCTTAGTTGGTGAAAGAAAAGGTACAAAGTAGATAAATTTTTATAGAATACCTAGAGACAAACTTTATGTTGGTAGATCCTCTCACAAAAGGTGTACCATCGAAGGTCTTTCATGAGCATACTACTCATATGGGTATACTAGAATTTGAGAAAATTTTAGTTTAGTAAGAGTTTAGTCATATGTTTATTTTATATTTTATGCTAGATTCTATATTTTTATAAATATTTTTTATCAAAAATAAAGCTTTAGTTTATTATACTTTGCATATTATGGCTATTAAAGTTATTAATGATCCCACAAAGATAAAATTGGACCAGTTGAAAATTGATATGTATAGATCACATTCATATAATTTTCGTGCTACATGTTTCATGTGATCTATTTCATTTGGTTATGTTAATATTGTTGGGAAACCTTAACGGGTGCATCACATGTGCAGCAGAAATCAAAATAAAAATTGGTTTCCTATGCAAATCAAATCGTCGTACAAAAGATTGGGGTCGTGAGAAAAATCACAAAAACCGAAAAATCGCGATACATGAGAGATTTATTTTACCTAGGGAGATCGTATATCCTTGTATTCCAAATCCGGATGGAGAGGATGAAGGAGGTCAAGCGTCCTCCTCTCTAGCGGTATCCATGAATCTCCCCTCCTATTTATAGAGAGCTAACAAAAAATCCTAGGGCTCCTGCCTTAGTGGGTATTGGATCTTCATCCAATTACCCACTAGTCTTGCATTATTGGATCTGTATCCAATAATCTCCTTAGGCTTCTAATTGGGCCTCCATCAGCATATGGTTTCATCTAATGAGAATAGGGGCTAATTGAATCTTCATTCAATCCTCTATTCGTTGAAGCATCCACCATATGTGTGTGATCCTCTAGGCCCGATACCGAGCTGGTCGTGAGTCACTCCCATCAGAACTTCTTCTGATAAAGTGAATTATTATCTCTATAATAATTCACCCAACTCACCGACTATGGACGTACTATGCCACTATACCATAATCCCCAGATGATATAAGGGGACTAAATCCATTGGACCTATCTGTCTACAGTTATCATGTATCTATAATCCCTCATCCAACTAATATCCCAAAGATTATATATTGGACATGGTACTATCAAGTCACCTACGGAATCAGTTTGTCTTGCTTTAATCGGATTCTACCGGAGAACTCTTTCTCTCTCAATCCAAATGACCCTAGCTAGAGATTTGTCTAAGCAAGCACATATGAGATATTCCTCGTATGATATTAAGAGCGGATGATCCTCTACTGACACTCAATTATCTTCGTAAGTTTAGCTACCAATCTCAATAACCAACTGTACCAAATCTGAAACTTTTCAAACCTACAAATCTGGTATCAAAGAAAGGAGTACTTGTACAAGACATCCTTAGTGTCTCAAGTCTAAGGACCAGATACACAACTATGACTATAGAATCGCTGTCTTACATTAGGTATCATCAACCATACAATATTCCATAAGCAAATCAATCAGTGAACTCATTCTCTAATAAGCACCTGTACTATATCCTTAGTGTCTCCACGCAAATGGCTATGAGACCAGCCGCCTCCATCATATGGATGAGTATCTAGTACACCGATCTGTTTAGTTATCTCGATGTCCCTCTCGAGTAATCTATGACTAGGATTATTTAGGATCTATATTTAAAGATGAATCAATCTTATTATCGTGATCTCATCACGATCCGATTCTCATTGCACAGAACCAAGGACATCACAATATATATGTTATAGATAATATAACGTGAGAATATACCAATATTAATCATAAGTAAAAATATCACGTAGTGTGTCACACGTGTCATCACTCATGTGATTAGCTTACAGGGCACCTATAACTAGTGATCCTTCACTTGACTTAAAGCTAATCACCAATGTGTCTGACCCCCATCAGACCCCTATGACGCTCAAATACAATCTGAGCAATGGCTACGTCAGTGGTTCTGCAATGTTATCTTCAGATGAAACTCTTTCCACTATTATATCTTTATGAGTCATGATCACGTTAATCAGTTGGAACCTTCTCAAAATAATTCTGATGAGACCTAGGTTCCCTTGCTAAAGTTATTGCCATATCGTTATTATAGTATATGGGAATCAGCTTCACGCTACTTAGTATGACTCTCAAATCCCTATTGAACTTTTTAATCCATACTCCTTCTTTTGATGTTTCTATTGTAGCAATGTATTTTGCCTCTGTGGTCAAGTTAGCAGTAGTATCTTGCTTGGTACTCTTCCAGCTTACTGCTCCTTCATTTATGGTGAAAACATATCCTGAGTTTGACTTGCTATCATCAATGTCGGATTGGAAACTCGAGTCTGTGTAGCCCTCAGCCTGGAGGCTATCTCCTCCATATACCAGTAAAAGATCTTTAATCCTTATAAAGTACTTAATGATACACTTTACTACCTACTAGTGCTCTAAACCTCGATCTGCCTGATACCTGCTCATGAGACTCAGAGCATGTGTTATATCAGGCTTGGTACATGACATAGCATAAATAATAGACCCTATCACTGAGGCATAAGGTATCTTATTTGTGTTTGCCCTTTCTTCAAGAGTCTTTGGGGATATACTCCTAGAAAGTATTATTCCATGTCTCATCGATAAGAGACCTCTCTTGGAATTCTTCATGCCAAATCTTTTGACAATTGAGTCTATGCACCTAGACTGAAATAAGCCAAGTATCTTCTTGAATCTATCTCTATAGATTCAGATTCCCAAAATATAAGATGTTTCCCCTAAGTCTTTTATAGAGAAGTTTCTGGATAGCCAAGTCTTTATTGTGAAGAGTATTCATACATTATTCTCAATGACTAGGATGTCATCCACATATAGCACCATGAAGGTGATAGCACTCCACTTATCTTCCTGTACACACAAGGCACATTTTCATTCTTAACGAAGTTATAAGATCTGATCACCTTATCAAATTTTATGTTTTAACTTTGGGAAGCTTGCTTTAGTCCATAAATGGACTTGACCAACTTGCACACTTTATATGGACTCTCTCTAGATACGAATCTCTCTGGTTGTATCATATACACCTCCTCCTCGAGGTTACCATTGAGGAATGTTGTTTTAACATCTATCTATCAGATCTCATAGTTATAATATGTCGTAATGGCCAAAAGAATTATAATTGACTTAAGCATGGCTACAGGTGAAATGTTTCATTATAGTCAACTTCTTATCTTTGATGATATCCTTTAATTACTAGCCTTACATTATAAGTCTTCACCTTTACATCTACTTTGATCTTCTTTTTGAAGATCCACTTATAGTCGATGGGTATGATACCCTCAGGTGCATCCACAAGGCTCCAAACCTTATTAGAGTACATGGAATCCATCTCAGAATTCATGACTTCTTACCACTTCCCGGAGTCTATACTCATAAGAGCCACCTCATAGGTCTGAGGATCAACATTCTCAAAGTCCTCTCCACTGATATGTCTCACATATCTTTCAGGAGGGTGAGATACTCTACTAGACCTACGAAAAGTTAGAATTTATGTATTAGGTACCTGAATATACTTAGGCTTTGGAATAGTGCTTGACCTAGGTTCTCCAACCTCGCTCAATTCTATCTCACTCCCACTGTTTCTATCGAGAATGTGTTTCATCTCAAGGAACATAGCTCTCTTGATAACAAAAATTTTTCGGTCCTCGGGATGATAGAAATAATACTCTAAAGTCTCCTTAGAGTATCCTACGAACATGCACCATTCCATCCTTAATTCCAACTTGTCATGGTTGTATCTTCTAACGTGGACAGGACAGCCCCAAATCTTAACTACCTTAAGATTGAGCTTCTTTTCTTTCAATATATTATATGGGGTAGATACTATCGATTTTGATGGAACTATGTTCAGAAGATAAGTTACGGTCTCTTGGGCGTATCCCCAGAATGAGATGGGTAGGTCAGTGAAACTCATCATGGATCGCACCATGTCTAACATTGTGTGATTCCTCATTTTTGATACACCGTTGAGCTGAGGTGTATAAGAATGTGTCAACTGGGATAGAATCTCATTGTCCCTAAGGAAATGGGTGAACTTTGTACTCAGGTACTCTCCTCGATCTAATCGAAGAGTCTTAATAATCTTTTTAATTTGGTTCTCTACCTCATTCTTATATTCCTTGAATTTCTCAAAGGCATCGAACTTATAATTCATCAAGTACACATGTCCATACCTAGAGAAGTCATCAGTGAATGTAATGAAGTATGAGTAACTACTTATAGCCTGAGTCGACATAGGACCACATACATCACTATGTATGAGTTCCAATAACTCAGTAACTCTCTCCAGTTCCATTAAAAAGAGAGTTGATCATCTCCCACGAAGACAAGGTTTGCAAGTTACATATGACTCATAGTCAAATGGATCTAAGTATCCATCTTTCAATAACTTTTGAATCTTTCTCTCATGTATATGACCTAACCTACAATGTCATAGGTATGCATTATTCACCTTATCTCTTTTCCTCTTAGACATATTTAGATTCATAATATGTGAAGAAGTGTCTAACATATATAAGCCATTTATAAGGGTCCCTCTAGTGATGATCTCATCATCCATAATTATTGAACAACTATTATTCTCAAAAACTAATTTATATCCAGTAATTATCAAATAAGAGATGAAAATAATATTTTTGATAATGGAAGTGACAAAATAGCATGCATCTAATGCAATAATAACTCACTAGACAGATGTAAGATGACCTCCCTAATAGCAATTGCAACAACTCTTGCTCCATTGTCCATCTTGAGGTCCATCTGGCCTCTGGCCAATCTCCTAGGTCTTGCCAAAACTTACAACGAATTACAGATATGATAAGCACTTCCAATATCTAATACCCATGTGTTATCATGAAAATCTGACAAGTAGAGACTGGTAATAAATATACCTGAAGTTTCTCCAAGCTTTTGTTTCGCCTAATCTACAAAGTAGTCCTTACAGTTCCTCTTCCAATACCCGTCTTGGCCGTAGTGGAAGCATTGTCTTTTATCGTTTGTTAGGTCTTTCTTAGTAACTTTTGTCTTGCTCGGTCTTACTTTGCCCTTGCCCTTCTTAAGGGTCTTGCTAGCCTTCATTTTCTTTTTGGTCTCACCAATATAGAGAACTGGCTTCTCCTTCTTGATGGCACTCTCAGCTTCCCTCAATATATTGAGGAGCTCAGGGAGAGTCACCTCAAACTTGCTCATGTTAAAATTCATGATGAAATGAGAAAAGATATCTAGTAGGGACTGAAGTATAAGATTAATACACATGTTATCCTCTAGGACTATTCCTAGACCTGTGAGTTTCTCAATCCACTCTATCATATTTAGGACATAGTTCTCAACCAATGTCCCTTCTGTCATCTTGATTTGGAAGAGAATCCTAAATATCTCATATCTTTGAGTTCTTCCCTATTTTTTAAACAACTGGCAGAGAAGAAGAATGATAGAATATGCATCTATGTTCTCATGTTGTTTTTGTAACTCAGGAGTCATAGAGGCCAACATGTAATATTTTACTAACGTGAAATCATCTATATACTTCATATGGTGAGCAATCTCATCCTCGCTTGCCCCTTCTTTTGGCGTGGGCACAAATATATCAAGGACGTATGTGATTTTCTCCTCAATGAGAACAATTCTCAAATTGTAGAGCCAATTTGTGTAGTTTGGACCAGTGAGGCGATTGGCATCAAGTATACCATGCAAGGGGTTTGCGAGTGATAAATTTCTGACAAACAAGATATAGCCAAAATAAATAACATACAGATTTTACAAAAAATACTAATTAAGATATGGACTTTTATCTTAATGTACTCCCATTATTTTCCCAACGAATCATGTGACACCCTCAACACATGAGACGAAAGTCTCCAGCAGACTCCTAGTAGGGATCGAGATCCAATTGGCATCTTAGTGCAACCTCAAGGGACTCGACCAATTACACTAAGTCCAAAAGATAGACAACTCTTGTCAATCACAACTTCTTGTGATTCCCGTCATGTTCGGCCTCCGAATCATCATGGTCTTGATTGCTCGACCAACCATAAAGTTCAGTTAAGTCATCACCATCGTTACAAGATGAGTCTGATTCGATGGATATGCTCTCGACTGCTCGACCAAGTTATACTATATCCTCAGGTCATCGATGACATCTATATATCATAGGCAAGAACTCGATCACATAAATAGGTGAGTCTCGAGTGACTTGACCAACTTAACCTATGTCATGATTCAATTTCTTCCTATAACGATGGAAGGCCACGTGGGTCAATCTTATTATCTTACGCTTACCAACTTAATATTGTCGTAGGAAGGGTTTTGTTTCATATCTTAAGGCCACGTGGCTCATCTTTAGAATTTTTAAAATTTTTAAGAGTATTTTGGGAATTCTATAAACAAGAATAGTCTTCAAAATTTCTTAAATATATAGGGGTAAAATAGTCCTTTTTTTAAAGAAATGCCCTAACCCCATTACCCCCTCTATGCCGCTGCCACCGTCACTGCCCCTATGACCGACTCCACTCCTGCGAGCGGCACCTCCACGGGCACCGCCCCTCTGCAGGCGGGCATTGCCCCTGCTAGCGGCAGATGACAGCCAATGCTGGCTATGATTCTCCCCGTAGGTGTTGCCCCTACGGGCAGCCGCTGGCATCTTTCGCCCCTTGTGAGCGCAGCCAACCTCCCTTATGGGTTGGCCTTGGTCGTTGCCGATCGCCCCCTTGCAGGTGGCCAAGCCATGGCTGGCCGCGCCTGCAGACAACCTGGCCATGGCCGGCCACCCTCTTTCCTTGCTGCCTATGTTGCAAAAATGTAGCAATAATGCGTAGAACGACTCTACGTGATTCAATCTCATCACATGTAGTTTAAAACCAATCTGTCACACAAAAACTTTAGCTCTAATACTATTATTGGGAAACCTCAGTGAGAGCATTACATGCGTAGCGAAAATTAAAACAAAAACCAGTTTCCCATGTAGATCAAATTATCATGCAAAAGATTGGAATCGTGAGAAAAAATGTAAAATCAAAAAACTGCATCATGTATGAGAGATTGGTTACCTAGGGAGATCATATATCCCTGTATTCCAGATCTGGATGGAGAGGATGAAGGAGGTCAAGCATCCTCCTCTCTAGCGGTATCCACACGATGGATCTCTACAACAAAACTCTTCCAATCTGATCTCATAACTCTTGCATAGAGGGAGGGAGGAGAATAGGAGGGGGAAGCCAAAGATGCAGCCCATCAACCATGAGTCTCCCCTCCTATTTATAGAGAGCTACCAAAAATACTAGGGCTCTTGCCTTAATGGGTATTGGATCTCCATCCAATAACCCACTAACTTTGTATTATTGGATCTCTATCCAATAATCTTCTTAGGCTTCTAATTGGCCCTTAAGAAAGGAGTCCATCAGTATAGGGTCTCATCTAATAAGAATATGGGCTAATTGGATCTCCATCCAATCCTCTATTCATTGAAGCATACTATATGTGTGTGACTCTCTAGGCCTGATACCAAGCTGGTCGTGAGTGACTTCCATCAGAACTTCTTCTGACATAATGAATTATTATCCCTATAATAATTCACTCGACTCATCGACTATGGATGTACTAGGCCACTAAGCCATAGTCCCTAGACGATATAGGGGATCAAATCCATCGGACCTGTCTGTCCACAGTTACCGTGTATCTATAATCTCTCATCCAACTAATATCTCGGAGACCATATATTGGACATGGTATTGTCAGGTCACATACGGAATCAGTTTATCTTGGTCTAATTGGATTCTGCCGGAGAACTCTTTCTCTCTCAATCTGAATGACCTTGGTTAGGGATTTATCTGAGCAAGCACATATGAGATATTTCTCTTGTGATACCAAGAGTAGATGATTCTCTATTGATACTCAATTGTCTTTGTAAAGTTTGGCTACCAATCCCGATAACCAACTGTACCAGATCTAAAACTTTCCAAACTTGTAAGTCTAGCATCAAAGAAAAGATTACTCATACAAAGTATCCTTGGTGTCTCAAGTTAAAGGACCAGATACATAACTAGGACTATGGAATCACTCTTTCTCTCTCATCCGAATGACCCTGGCTAGGGATTTGTCTGAGCAAGTACATACAAGATATTCCTCTCGTGATACCGAGAGTGGTAATCCTCTATTGATACTCAATTGTCTTCATAAGGTTGGCTACTAATCTCGATAATCAATTGTACCAGATCTGAAACTTTCCAAACCTATAAGTCTGGTATCAAAGAAAGGAGTACTCATACAAAGTATCATTAGTGTCTCAAATCTAAGAACCATATACACAATTAGGACTATGGAATCATTATCTGATATTAGGTATCATCAACCATATAGCATTTCATAAGTGGATCAATCAATAAACTCATTCTCCAATGAGAACCTGTATTATATCCTTAGTGTCTCCATACAAGTAGCTATGAGACCAGTTACCTCCATCATATGTATATGTATATAGTATATCGATCTATCCGATTATCTCGATGTCTCTCTTGAGGAACCTATGATCAGGATTATTTAGGATTTGTGTTTAAAGTTGAATCGATCTCATTATCATGATCTCATCACAATCTGATTCACATTGCACAGAACCAAGGATATCACAATATATATGCTACAGATAATATAATATTAAAATATATCAATATTAATCATAAGCAAAAAGGTCACGTAGTGTGTCACACGTGTCATCACTCACGTGATTAACTTGTAGGACACCTGTAACTAGCAAATATTAATGATCATTAATGAGTTTAGCTATAATTGATATAGTGAAGACCGCTTTAGTCCTATACTAATATGGCCGATAGATAAGATTGTATTGTATATCTTATTTAATAATATCAAAAGTTTTGAGCTCATAAAGTATAGCACATTTATAAGATTACATATATAACCTAATGAGAGATTATTAAAATTTTAGAAGTCACACATGTATAATTAAATATGTTAAATCATTATTTCGATTAGTCAAAATTAAAGTGATTTAATTAAAATAAAGTTATTTGACTAAAGGGTATAATTATCATGAAAATTAATTATGTTAATACCATCATTAATATTTCTAACTTACTGATAAGATAAGTTAAGAATATAAAATATCATGGGGCATAATTATAGATAAAGTTATAAATATAAATAGGGTTATGATCCTTGATTGCAGTATAAAAATTAAAATTCTCTTTACCCGTGAAACAGAAACCAAAAGATTCTTAAAGATATGTTATAATTGGAAAGCCAATTCATCGATTACTTCAAAAATACTCTGACGAATTCATCAGGTATGCCTCCATGTTAATATGTTTCTTATTTGTTGTAGGACTTCATGTATATTATTATGGATTTAATGAGTTTTATAGAAACATTCTCAAAAGGTTTTGGGTCTATAAAGAATGTTTGATCCATATTTGTTGTGTTAAAATCACCATATTTACGTTAAGGGTTTAATTTCTGCGTACCAAGCCATAGATTAACTATGATCATTTATTTAGAAGATTAAGGAAGGCGTCTAACTTTAAGGTTATGATTTCTGAATCTTTTACAATTCACTTATAATTCATGTTATATGATCCAACAAGATAATGAGCTCATCATGTGGAAATAGGACATTGGTGTATTATTAGAAGAAAAAAAGAGGGGCTTTTGCTTTTGTGAATGATGAGAGAATATCGTTTATCTTGGTCAATTCAACGTGATATAGACTCATATACTTAGGGTTATTCGAGGTGGAAATGTTAAGCGTTCAAGAAGCCTCCAAGATGAAAATATTATGCTCCCGAGGTACCACCTACACAAAGAGTCAAGTTGGGAGAGTTTGTTCGACCCAATCTCTCCGAGATGTGTGAATTGGAAAAAACCAACCCGTATCAGAAATCCATCACAGTGGAGGTGTAACATAATAAGCGTTCGAGACGAATGAGCCGAGAAAACCTGACCTGCATGAATAAAAATCTATCATGATAGAGGCGTGGGACAAAATGTATTCAAGGCATATGAGTCGAGAAAAGTCAACCCGTATGAGAAATATATCACAATGGAGGCATATGAGAAAGTACACCAGATATGCATGAGTCAAAAAATGTAACCCACATGAGAAGAAATCTATTACAACAAAGACATTGGATAAAATGTGCCAGAGAGGTGAGTCAGAAAAATCCAACTTGCGTGAAAAATTCATCACAATGAAAGCACGAGGTGCAAGGCAAAATATGCTCGAGATGCATAAATCGAAAAAACCTAACCCGCATAGGAGGAAATCCATCGTAGTGAAAGCGCATGTCGTATAAACTAAACATCATACTTTCGAACCCCTCTCATAAGAGCTCTAAAGTATACCTTCGGGGGGGGGGGCGGGAGACAAATAATAGAGAATACACTATTAGCTAATCATCATCTGATACATACCACCATATGGAGTTTAAGTCACCTTCCGCCCATCTATTTACGTGGACAAAACTCCAAAGAAGGGATTGTAGGGAGCGGTTAGAGGCTACTCCCTCCACCCACCCACCCAACATAATGTTTTATGAAATATTTTACCCCCTTGAAATAGTTCATAAAATATTCTATCTCTTTATGATCAAATATAAAAATATACATTTAACACAATGAGAGAGGTATGTTAGGTTACTAACTTGGCCATCGAAGAACTTGAGTCATAAAAGTGTCAGAGGAATTGAGTTAGGAAATCTCATTCAACCTTGATATTTGTGCAAATATCACCTTTATATCTTGATATTTTTATCTCGAAGGCATCTCAAATAATCCAATGTATATGGGTTCAGAACACGAGAGGCTAACTAAGAAGTGATTGTTATTTTATCTTATTAGTAATATATGAAAATACATCATCGTTAAGGAAAGGACGAAGAATTATCTAAACCTGGGCTTAGTTTGTATCGAGGGGAGATGACATGTAGAGGCATACAAGGCGGCATAAAACCGAGACAATCCACTCAACAACGAGGATTGCTTAAACTCGACTCAACCCACGTATATAGCCAGTAGATGACTTTGAATTCATGGCTCGAGGAAAATTAAACTGTGATTTGACTTGTTGATTGAGAAGTAAAAAAAAAAAAAAACATCAAAGAAATATAAGCTTTGACCCCTTCCGAATCTGAATCATCGATCTCGTAGGAATTGTGACTTAGGTTTGACTATAAATCTGATAATTCCTTGCTTATTATTCTTATCTTTGGAATCGTGTATCGATCACACTATTGAATGGAATAACAGAGTGTATGCACATTTTTCTAAAATCTTCATCCATTATTTTTCTTATCTTTTCTCTCTCCTCCTTAGGATATAGTAATTGATGTCGATATTAAATTATTAGTTAATTTTCAATAATTCACCCAAAAAAACTATATTATTAGTTTTAGTTTATATTTTATTACAATAAATGCTTTTGTTTATTACAATCCAGTGCACTCTTTCCATCAATATTTATAGAAGAATATGTGTTAATATATTTAGGTTGCAAACTAGGGTTTCTTACATCTATATGGCTAAGGTAAGGAAAACTTGAGATTAATTCTGCTAAGATAGATTCTGTTTGTATGATATGTTAGAGATTCGGAATCAATTTAGAACCAACGTTAGCGCTTAATGCAAGTTTCTTTCTTGATGTTGGAAAGGGAAAACATCTCATCTTGGAGTGCCATTTGAATATGGATTGACAATCTTATTACTCTAATGACTAGTTTTAGTCGATATGCCCGACTCAAAGTAGCACCTGCAATGATACGATCAATACCCTATCCAAGTTTTCGTATGACTTATGAAAATTTTAATCTCTTCAATTTTATTCAATAAAAAAAATAAACTTATCGATGATGATAACCTTTACTCAATGGTTTGATATCCTCGTCAAGGTCCAACATAATCCAAATCAAACCCTAGCATAGTATATGTGGTGCATAGCCCAGTGAGTTGGCTCCACGTTTTGACGAGTCCATTCCATCCACCAGTAGCCCTTTCCTACTCGACCTTACTCACTATGCTCAAATATTAGATCGATTCTGATATCAAATGTCATGATCGAATTTGAGTTTGATGGATTAACTGATATATCAAGACGTAAACAATCATTGGACAAAATGTTTAAGCTAAAATTTATAATAATATAATCATAAGAGCCCTCCCTATAAGTCAATCTTAATATTGAGTTTTATATAATTTTATATTTATTCATCTATAATATTCAATACTAGAAGGATTAATCGTTCTAATATTAATTAAAAATTATATATAAGTCATTAACACTGTCATTCCATCGAAAAGTGTAAGCCAACCCACAACCCAGAGTAATGGATGTCACCATCTTGAGCCAGCCGGAGAGTAAAAGAGCAGATGCCCCGAGCCCTTCTTCTTGATAGACTTCTCAGACCTTCGATCACTCCATGATTGATCGCTTTCCTTGACGGGGATGCATCCAATAACCTCCATTATTGATCACTTTTTTTTCCTGTGGCAGATGGTAGAGGATCATGAAGGTGTCTGATGTAGTTCCCTTTCTCATTGATCATTTTGACGTGTAGTCATTTAAAACATCGCAGACACAAGAATCAATCCACCTGTGGGGGAGCTCAAGGATTTCAACGATGGCAGTCAAATTTGTAATGCAAAAAAAAAATATATATATCAAAGTCAGGCAGCAACTCTCACAACATTTTTGTAGATTAATCCATTTATTCATTTAATTATGTAGGATTCGTTCGCTGGCCATCCCCATTTAGGTTCTCGGATGGAATCTATGGTGTGTAAAGTGTTTACCGACTAAACTATTTATCGAATTCAAAAGAATATTAAATGAAAAATGCAGCATCGTCATCGGATTAAATATAAAAATGTATGACCTGAAAATTCGAATGGTATGTACAAACGTGTAAATGGTGCAATTTGGGGTTATTGGCCAAACAAAAGGATACCACCTCCTCTCTCGACTGACCTTTTTTTTTTTTTTTTTTAATCTTTTTTGCAGCCCTGCAAACGCAGGCAGTGACTTCAATCAAGACTAGGCGACGGAGGGCAACTTCATATCTATCTCAACAAAACAAAAAAACATCGAACGCTGCTGACCGTGTAGGAGACCCAATAAAGAAGACACCTGGATGTCCTTTCGAGCATCCCACCATTTTTTTTTTGATGTATATGTAGATTGATTGGGCGGCTCTGCTGCTGCTGCGTCTTCCCTGGAAAACCTCTCCTCCCTTCTCTATCAGCCGACGACGTCGCCCAGCCGTTTTTTTTGCCGACTTCCATGGCTGCCGAAGGCGGGGCCAGCCAGAAGCTGGAGAGCATCCTGAGCGATTACTCCATCCCCTGGGCTCGCCGCGTCTGGATGGCCTCCCTGGTCGAGATGAAGCTGCTCGTCTACCTCGCGGCCCCCGCCGTGATGGTTTACATGCTCAACTACGTCATGTCCATGTCCACCCAGATCTTCTCCGGCCATCTCGGCAACCTCGAGCTCGCCGCCGCCTCCCTCGGCAACACCGGCATCCAAATCTTCGCCTATGGCCTCATGGTAATTCATTGGCCTCTCCCTCGTTGCTCTAAATCGTTCGTCCATCCTCCAACTTTTTCCTCTCTCTCTCTCTCTCTCTACTTTATCTCTTCTGCAATTATTTGTCGTGATATTTGTGATCATCGTCGTGGAGTGATTGGAACATGAGCGACTTGCTTGAACTGGTGTGCAGCTAGGGATGGGGAGTGCCGTGGAGACACTATGCGGACAAGCGTACGGCGCCCACAAGTACGAGATGCTCGGGATATACCTGCAGCGGTCGACGGTGCTCCTCATGGCCACCGGCGTGCCGCTGGCCGCGATCTACGCCCTGTCGAGGCCGATCCTGGTGCTGCTGGGTGAGTCGCCGGAGATCGCCAAGGCGGCGTCCATCTTCGTCTACGGGCTGATCCCGCAGATCTTCGCGTACGCCGCCAACTTCCCCATCCAGAAGTTCCTGCAGGCGCAGAGCATCGTGGCGCCGAGCGCCTACATCTCGGCAGCGACGCTGGTGCTGCACCTGCTCCTCAGCTGGGTGGTGGTGTACAAGATCGGCCTTGGCCTGCTGGGGGCCTCGCTGGCTCTGAGCCTGTCGTGGTGGATCATCGTGGGGGCTCAGTTCGTGTACATAGCCTCCAGCAGCCGATGCCACTTCACCTGGACCGGGTTCACCTGGCAGGCCTTCTCCGGCCTTCCGGAGTTCTTCCGGCTGTCCATAGCCTCCGCGGTGATGCTGTGTTTGGAGGCCTGGTACTTCCAGATCCTGGTTCTCATCGCTGGTCTTTTGGATAACCCTGAACTCGCCCTTGATTCCCTATCCGTGTGGTGAGCATAGCACTTGAGCCTTCCTCTTCTCCTTTCACTGTCGCAATATTGCATCTGCTTAATCAATCCCTCATATATTAATATAATTTAGATGCATATAACCCATTCATTTTTGTATATTTTAGTGCACAGAATTTTATATGAAGTCTTGATGCATGTACTCATATATATATATATATATATATTCCCCAAAGGTTGATTCCTGTCTTCACCTAAACTCTAATGGACAATATCAACGAATGTCTTGCGAAATATGTTTCTGAACCCAACACGTGGATCTTCTTTAGTTTAAATGACACAAGTGCAGTACTGCTTTCATATTTTTCACCAGCTTAAATTAAAATAGTCCAATCACTTTAAAAAAATATTTCAAGATTAGATCCAATCAAACTTGAGAGTTGCTCTGCGCCTAGGACAACCTCACCACAGCCAAACCTTCTCTAGTCCATCACTCGTTCATACAACGACTTGTCAAGGTCAGTTCCTTGCGAGTCTCCAGCGATGTGAAGTATGATACTATTCTTCGGACAAGGGCATCATCAGAGACTGAGCACCACTAGATTATATTGCCCACCGGATGACAATATATAGGGTCGTCGATGTCGGATTATGATGACCAGAATTAAGCTTTATCTCCAAAGCTTGTCGGATTACGATCTCGTTGTAAAGATTGTCTTACTTGTTATTTCGTTGTTGGTGCAGTATGACGCTTTCTGGTTGGATTTTTATGATCTCTGTTGGATTCAACGCCGCCGCGAGGTCAGTCGTCGCTTTCTCTCTTTCCTCCCTCTTCACCAAAACTTACTTGCAGTCTCTGTCTCTGTCTCTGTTGGATTCATTGCTCATACACAGCGATTCTGTTGATTCTTGAAATCAATAATGTGTTCAAAATGATGAATGGTTAAGTTCCAATATGTTTATTTCTTGTGATTAGACATTAGGTTAGCACGTAAACCAACCTTTGGTTTAGGGTTAGGAATAAATATGCAGGTGATTGGAAAGAAGCAGATCCTCACTTCCTCATATGATTACTTACATATTTCTAATCCATACAGTGTGCGTGTAAGCAATGAGCTCGGTGCTGGTAATCCGAAGTCGGCGGCATTCTCGGTGGTCGTTGTGACGGTGATGTCCTTCATAATATCTGTCATCGCCGCCATCATCATCCTTTGCCTTCGAGACTACATCAGCTATGCCTTCACCGAGGGCGAGGTCGTCGCCCGCGCCGTCTCCGATCTCTGTCCCTTGCTCGCCACCACCCTCATCCTCAATGGCATCCAACCTGTTCTATCTGGTAATAAAAAAATAAAAAAAAACTTTGCTCTGTGTGTCATCACCAGCAAACACTGATTTCTGCAACAAGAGTCTCGACGTATCAAATACAGAGACATGGAAGTTTCCATTTATTTTCTGCTGATAGAGAAAGTCTTATCATCTACACATAATTGAAGGTGTGGCTGTTGGCTGCGGATGGCAAGCTTTTGTGGCATATGTCAACGTCGGCTGCTATTATATAGTTGGCGTGCCGTTTGGGTCTCTTCTCGGCTTCAAGTTTGGGTTGGGGGCAAAGGTAAAAAAGCTTTGCGTAGATTAAAGATACAGCTCCTTCAAGTAAAATATCATGGATAGTGAGTGGGCCTGGATGCAGGGAATATGGGGAGGAATGATCGGAGGGACCTTCATGCAGACTCTCATTCTTCTGTGGGTCACTTTCCGAACTGATTGGAACAAAGAGGTAATCGCAAAGGTTACTGCAACCAAATCAAGAATCGAGATAACCTCGAATTCATGCATGTTATTTATGGTGGAATTGAGAGGTTGTTTTGTGTTGCATGCAGGTGGAAGAGGCCAAGAAGAGATTGAACAAGTGGGAGGACAAGGAGGAACCCCTTCTATCCTAGGCGGTGAAACCAATGGTTGGTTATACACCTGCTGATTTGGGTCGCACTCTTGCCATTTGATAGAGCGTGAACAGGTTTGCATGAGAGATGAAAAGGTCCATGAGATCTACCCATAAAGAGGGGGAGAGAGACGGAGAGATGCAAGATTAATTTGTAGCCATTATTATTATTATTATTATTATTATTATTATTATTATTATTATTATTATTATTATTATCATCATCATCATCATTATTATTATTATCATTATTATTATTATCATCATTATATATATATATATATATAATTTGTTTCTCAACTCTTATTGCAACCAAGGATTTCCGGCTTTCATGGCCTATCATTTGTTCTTTGAATAAAATGAAAGTGTTTCACGTGTTCATCTTTCTGAGTGTGGAAATAGTGTATTTTCTCCTCCTAAACCCTAAACCTTTTGATGGACGTGCGCAGACGGAATAGTGCTCCTATCTTTTCTTCTGATGCTGCATTATTCTGTTTCCAATCTTTCCTTTTATTTTCCTTTTGATTAGTTGCTCGTTGCACCAACTCATATTGCGATCCCTGTAACACTTCAGTCCCAGAAGAAAAGATGGGGAGGTCGTCGAGCTCCTTTTGCTGGAGCTCTTCGAATGTGTTGCCAGCAGCGCTACTTCACCGCGGAAACCGTGGTGAAGGCGGAGGGAGCAACGCCGCTCGTGATGGGAGTAGGGGGCGGGAGGTGACGGGGTGTCACCGCTCCCGATGGGTGGCTGACGGAGGATATTTTCATCAAACAAAAGAAGAAGAAGAAGAAGAAGAAGAAGAAGAAGAAGAAGAAGAAGAAGAAGAAAAGGTGAACCTACGTAAAAGCCGGGGAGGGGGCGTGTGATTGGATATAGGCTTTTTTTAGGTAAATGCCGTATAATTATCTTAACCACGAATTAGAAATACTGATCATAAATGAGTTCAAATTAGAGCATATTCTCATAAATTCATCGGTTTCCAAAGCTCGCTTTGATGACACATATTGCCTCATATCTAAATTGTATCACTAAAAAATAGTCAACATAGTTCAAAAAGGAGGGCGCGAACATAACTTAATCGACAAAGGGGAATGTGACGGCGATATGCATATCAAACTAGAGAGTGGATATAGCAGCATCGTAATGGTGACCGCATATATATGTATGATTCCTTCTATCGTCGTACACAAATGACGTGGTCTCCAAAGATTGGTCATGACATATAGGGTTTCTTCGGTTTATGGCTTCGCCGGTGACGTGGTGGTGGACGTCTTGAAACCTCGATCGCATGCAAGTGGATGAAACGGATCCGGCACCGGCAAAGGCAGGCGTTGGCCACCACTTTGGGGGATGAACGCCGCAGCACGCTCTGTCACACTTAAAACACTTCGGGGGGGATGCATGGGGCGGGCCCTCGACCTCGTTCACAGTGAATCCCGCCCCGAATGAGGCAAACGGGTTGGCCTACAAATAACGGAGCACCTTCTCCGGCCACCGTGTGATTCTCCGCTACGATTTTGACGCGTGTTGTCGGCCCGGAAGGGAGCACACTGACTGGCGACACGTTCATGGGCAGGGGCTTTCTCCCGGAGACCGCCCACTCCAGCAGCGGAAGCGGCGGCGCGGACCTCGATGATCTCTCGGAGGCCGACGTCTGGTCCGCCTGCCACGGTGACAATGACCGAGACCGCAACCAGGGCCGGCGGAGGAGCGGCGATAGCTCCAGCAGGTGGGTCGACCAGGACGCCGGCGGGCTCTCCCTTGGCCTCAGGGATGCGCACGTAGGGACGGCGGCGACAGCCCAGCCGTTGCCGATCGAGCGGGAACGGGAACGGGTGGCGACGTCGGCGCCAGTGTCCGTGCCGGCTTCGAGCCTGTCGTCGTCGAAGCGGGCGGAGGATGAGCCGAACGGGGAGTGGTTGCCGCCGCATCTGTACCTGGCGCGGGTGCGTGGGAACACTGGGTCGGCTTCGGTGTTGGAGGGGCGGGGACGGACGCTCAAAGGCCGGGACCAGAGGAGGCTCCGTGACTCCGTCTGGAAACAGACCGGCTTCCTAGATTGAAGCGGATGAAAATAAATAAATATAAATAAATAAATAAATCTTGGATCTCTTTTTTGTGAAGCTTTCGTTTGGTGGTGTGGGATGGAACTTAGGAGCACGACAGCTCGCTGATGCTGTCTTGGATGAGGTGCGAGACCAACATATTGGGTATGATAAAAGAGGAGGACGACCAGTGGGGCGCTGTAGCAACGAGAGAACGACAGAGACTACTTTTCCTTGGAAATTTTAAGATGGTTAGAAACTGGTAAATGTTCCCGACACAAAACCTCCCCAAATATATATGAGAAGATGGAAGATTTTATAGGGAGGATGAAAGCCCACCCACACAGCCAAAATGGACACAACGCATTTAAGATGTAATAGAAGCAACCACAGCCCATGCTTTGCTTCACCGCTTAAAGCTATCACATCTTGAATGCTTTGTCTCTCACTTCCCAAAGATAAGATTCATTTTGATCGTGTTGGCTTCTGTCCTCAAGAACTAGCGATTGGCCTTTTTTTTTTTTTTTTTTGGCTCACATTTTGTGAGAGAAAAATGTGAGAAGATTAGTTTAAGAGGTATTGATGGCGAATTTTATAAATAACTATGGATCTAGTTATTAACTAAATTTGATAGAATGGATTTTTGGGGACAAAAGAATTATGATGAAACCTTTCTTACTTAGATCACAAGATAAGAGATTAGTTTAAGAGCCTTAATAAAGATAGAAATTCTTATTATGGTTGGAGTTAAAAGTTTTGAATTACTCTAGCTACAACAAGAGAAGAAATAGAGCCAAAAAAAAGTTGAGAGATCTTGGTTTTCATAGTTTATAAATTATTGTCATATAAATATTTTAGTTTTGAAGTATCCTTCTCCTCTATATTACTTTTAACATATGAAAATTTGATACTCACCATCTTTCTCGTCTCTATTAAAATTTATAAGGAAGCGTCACTCGTCATCCTTTTTTCTCTATTATAATTTGTTGGTCAAGCACTCCAGAATGATGACAAATTCAAGACTGCTTGCAACTTTATTTTCCCGTTCTTTGGATGTAATAGTGTGCCATGTTGTTGAGGTATTATTATCTCTCTCTCTCTCTCTCTCTTTTTTTTCCCCCCTCTCTTCTGACACAAATAGTTGATTGTTAGTATTACATTATTATTATTATTATTATTATTAGGACCGATAAATATTTATAAAAATTTTAAAGTCAAATATCTTAAAAAAATAAAAGAATTTTAATATGAAAATTGGAAGGACTTATTATTAAAAATCTAAAAATTAGGATTAAATTATTTTATAAATAAATCTTGTATCTCTAGATTTTAGCAGGAGAGAAAAATAGGAGTAAATATTTTTGAGTACTTCTATGTTTCTCTCTGTAGTTTTCCTTAGGTAATCCAGAGAAAGTTAGAGAAAAGTTTATAATTTAGTTGCGATTAACTCAAAACTCTTGATGAGACAATTTGATTATTATTATTTTCAATGAGGATATAAATATATTAATTTTTACATCAATTTTTAGATCTGTTTAATTATTAATCAGTTAGATTTTTTTTAATCTTTAAATCCTTCTTTTCCCAACGATCATCAACCAAAGAAACATTATGTTTTGTTTATTTATTAAAATTTTCATTCCACAAGACCGAATGAAAGCTTCACATAAAGACATCAATATTTATGTTCATTTTGTTCAGCAATAGCAAAAGTTGAAGTTGTTCAGAAAATATTTCATGCACCAAGATCACAAAACCGACCATGACAACCAATGTTGAATAGAACCACCACTATGGAATATGCTCATAATTTTGTTTCATCATAAGACAGACTAATTAATACGCCTTTGACAACTTGGTGCCATAGTGATCTTTGATGATACCAAAAATATACTACCCAGAGTGTTTTATTTTTTATTCACGTAGGATATAGATAGATGGGGTACATCTTCGTCAAACACTAACGGGATACTGATTCAAAATTATAATTAGAATAAGATATAAGTTAATAATAATCTTTTTTTTTTTGTTACTTTCATTTATTTAAACTTGAATATATGATAGGTCGAGACTATATAAGATAGAGTACAAATGGAGCAGATATAATAAAGTGCAATTGAGCACGAAGACAACAACAACAAAAAATGAACACAATAAGCTACAAACTGTAAATTAGTAAACGACAAATAAGTAAAACTGCCAACACATAACTAATATGAGGACAATTCTTCTTCCCACTTCCTTGGGTGTATAGCATCAGCATCCCTAAGATCACCACCAGAACAAGTAACACTAGGATACTTCTTTCTTACACTCGGACTAATTCCCATCACATCTCTCTTTATATGGTATCAGAAATTATTTATTTAATTTGATCGACATTAATAATGTATTAAAAAAATGATCTTGAATGATAATTTATATGATGTAACTAACCGGTGTAAACATGGTCCCAATGATAGGTATTAACTGTGTCCAACCTTTTTTTTTTTTTTTCTCAAGTTTCGGACAAACTAAAGTTCATGAGTTCATGGTTTCTTTAGCACACTCTGGCCAATTCCAATTCATAGGTTGTCTTCTTTTACTATGCTAATATATGAGTCCAATTTAGTTCATGGGTACATTGAGTGTTAGATAAAAGGTAGTTGTTTATGACTTTATCGAGATAAATAGATATGTAAATTTTAAAATCGACGGTAATGCGTTAATAAACTTAGTGAGAATATTATGATGTCACCAATAGTTGGTTATATTTGATGACGACAATATCAAAGATTGTAACTTATTTTATTTATAATGAACATATAGTGAATTATTAAATTAGATCGAGATAAAAATATGTATGTAAATTTAATCATCAATGATAATTCATTAATAAATTCATTAGAAAATATTAGGATAGTTATCAACGTCAATAATACTAGTGATAGTAAGTTATTTTTATTTATAGTGAAATTATAAACCTCATTAATATCATTTGAATTATATAGAAATATATTAAGTAGATTGGTATATTTTTATTTATATAAGTATATTGACAGATGGGGTACTTTTGCATAAAACAGTAAGGCGACTGATTTAAAATTATAAATAGAATAAAATATAAATCAAATAATAATCCTATCACGTTCCTTCATCTAAAACAAAATACATGATGACAGGCAGAAACTAGATAAGATACAAGTACGTACCACTGGAGTCGATAAGATAAAAGTGAAATTATGCAGAACACAAACTAAATTGATACTAACTAGAAATTGCCAAAAAAAAAAAAACTATAATTAGTAAACTACAGAACCTATAAACCATAGACATGTAAAACTATTATCACATAACTAGTATCATGAGGATTAAACATCCGCACTGCTCATGGAGTAGTAACAATGAAAATTTAAGCTCAAAAACATATTGGATTTTGAGGATAGCTCTTCTTACCCACTTCCTTCCATTTCCATGTATAGCATCAACATCCCTAAGATACCCTCACGACAAAAAGTATCACTAGAAAAAACATCCTCGGTTCTCTTCATACTCCAACATCGATCACACAAATTTCTCATATCCAAAGTACGAAGCACATCTCCCTTTATATTGTGTCAAAATTTATTTATTTATTTTTTTTAATTTGATCAAGATTAATAATATATATATATAATAATAATAATAAATTTTAATGTTAATTCGTATACTGTAATCGGTATAAATACCACCCAAATGATATTAATTTTTAAGTTTTGGAGAAACTAAAGTTCATAGGTCCATGGTTTCTTTACCACACGTTGGCAATTTCAATTCACAGGTGATCGATCATCTTTATTACACTGGGTAGTCTACAATGAATGTGGCCATTCTAAACATCGCGATATATTTATTATGAGGAATTGACATGTATGTTAGAGTTTTGGACGAAAGAAAGTTTGTTTACAACTTTATCGAGATAAATAAATATATAAAATTTGAACATCAACTATAATATGTTAGTAAACTCAGCGAAAATATTATGACGCCACCGATAATTGGTTATATTTGATCACGATGATATCTATCGACGGTAGTAACTTATTTTATTTATAGTGAGCATGTTGTGAATAATTAATTATTAGAGGGGCTTTTTTTTCTTTTCATTTCTTGTGATGATACATAGTAATAAATATTTCTTTCTTAAGATAAAGAGACCTTTCAATAGATAATAGGATCAAGATAAATATATCTTTAAATTTGATCGTGGATGATAATTTGTAAGTAAACACGTTGATATTATGATTTTGTTAATGTCAACAATAATAATTAGTTATATTAATCAATCATGATCATACCAATGATAGAAAATCCGTAATGATTTAAAATATTTGATTAAAATTATTGAATAATAGAAAATGTTATCAATGTTAACTTAAAAATAGAATAGATTTTAAAAAGATAAGAAAATATAATTAAAAGTTGGAAGGATAGCAATCTATATTCCCCTTCCCCTCGGTGTATAATATCAATATTCTTAATGCTACGACCATATTTAATAAAGTTAGAAATATCAATTCTATATTTCACTCTTCTCTCTTTCTCTCTTTAGTGAACATTTTTTTATTTTAGAAGCATGAACCACAAAGTCTTAAAAATTTATTCCTATCTTTGCGTCGTGATTCGGTAGATAACATCATCGTGCAGGATTACACGTTTTCCACCCATCACGTACTTAATAATGAAAGGAGGCATATAGCTGGGATGAAGTGCCACAATATTATATAGAAAGAACAGTACGAGAGAGGCTCCAACAGATGCATCCATCATGGAACACCAACACACAAAGCAGCCAACACTAACATGGAGGGTCACATAATTAAAGCCTCTAAAATGGTTTGGCAACACTACGATAGATAAGAATACTAGTTATTTTTGCTCAACAAAATCTTTGATTGGCATATATCAAAATAACCTAACAACAAAACCACAAGATGAAACTTTGAGATTTTTTTGTTTAAAGATTTCTTAGATGGGATATAAATGGATAGTCTTTTGTATATAAATAAATATTAATTATCATATACAGCGGAATCAAATAAAAATCACAATCAAATGAATATTAAGATTTACGTGAAAAGCTCCGAAGGATAAAAACCACAATACAAGATAGAGAAATTTTACTATAAAAATAATGAATATACAAATCTCAAAACCCTCATGCCCAAGCCCAAACAACAATCACAAGAAAATGATATGAATACAAAGACTATGTTACTATGTATAATATCCAAAACCACCATAATTGATCACAGTAAAAATCCATTATAGATCTGATCTTACCTGAGATGAGAATACTGTTTGAATGATTGAGAATAGTATTTCTCTATCATTTTCTTCTTTCCTTTTCTAAATCTCTTGTTTTCTGTCCTCTATTGTCAATCTGTTGCTTTCTTTCTCTTTCTCACATTTTCAACCGTCGTTGTCAACTTTTCCTCAACTCTAGCCATCATAACTAAGGTTTAGGTTAAGAGAAATGAATATTAGGGTTGTGGGTTTTACTAAAGCCCATTATGGGCTGAATCTGGGTAATCTGCCCAACAACCTCCCCCTTCAGCCCATAAGGGAGGTTGACCCATGACTCCTTAACGTGAAGTCATACCAATCAGCTATCGGCACATCTCCTATCTTTCTTTCGGTAAAGTTTTAATCAACATGTCTGCCCCATTATCATCTTTATGAATTTTCTGAAGCTGTAACTACTTTTTAAACACATCTTTGATCCAATAATATATAACATCTATATGATTTGAATGTTGGGTTCTTACACAAATTGATGGCACTCTGGTTGTCACAATATATCATATAGTTTTCTTGCTTCAGCCCAATTCTTGTAATAATCCTTTCATCCATAATATTTTTTTGTAAACCTCTATAGCAGCAATATATTCTGCCTTTATGATGGAGAGAGCAATACCCTTTATAATCTAGATTGCCATGACACGGCTCCCTTTGTAAAAGTAAATACAAAACATGATGTGAAATTTTTTGTATTAATATCTCTTATCATATCTACATCTTTGTAACCTGTTAACTAAGGTTGTCCACCTCCAAAGCTTAGATAAACTTTAGAGCTTTCTCTAATATATATAAAGATCCACTTCACTACTGCCTAATGTTTTTTGCCTGGATTTACAAGAAATCTGCTAGCAACACCCACTGCATATGCGTTGTCTGGCCTCATACATACCATTTCGTATAATAAACTTTCAACTATTGAAGCATAAGGAACTTTTCATATTTTATCTTTCTCTTTATCACTTGATGGACTCTAATCTGAGCATAACTTGAAGTGACCTAAAAGAGGAGAACAAATTAGCTTTACATTGCTCATACTGAACTTATCTAATATATTCTCAATATATTTCTCCTTTGACAATCAAATCTTCTTATTTCTTCTGTCAAAAGAAATATGCATGTCTAGCATTTGCTTTGCTAGCCTCATGTCCTTCATTATAAAAGACTCACTTAATTCATTCTTTAACCTGTCAATCATAGACATATATTTCCTAAGGATAAGCCTGTCATCAACATAAAATAAGATAATAATAAAATCCTCACAAAATCATTTGATATATACACAATGATTTGAAGCTATTGTTTTCTATTCATTTTTAATCATAAATAAATCAAACCTTTTATGCCATTGTCTTGGATCTCTTCCTCAACTTACAGATAAGATTTTCTTTACTTTGACTTTAAAACCTTCTGGTTGCTCCATATAAATTTTCTCATCTAAATCATCATGAAGGAAAACTATCTTCATATCCAACTGCTCGACCACCAAGTCTATGTTAGCAATAATACCAAGAGCAACATGGATAGAATACATTTTGATAATAGAAAAAAATATTCAAAGTCAATACCTTTCTTTTAACCAAAGCCTTTCACAATCAATCTAGCTTTATACTTTGGATGTGAACATTATTCTTAAGTCTTCAACCTGAAAACCTACTTGTTCTTCGAGACCTTACTTCTATTTGTAGTTGCACTAAATCATATGTATGGTTATTTTGTAGAGAATCCATCTTGTCCTATATAGCAACTAACCACTTCTTTTTCTGCTTACTTTCAACTGCTTCCTGGTAACTCTCTGGTTCACCTGCATTAGTAAGCATCACATACTCATCTGTAGAGTATCTTTTACAATATTGATGTAGTCTAAAAGATATTTTCAATTATGGTTCTGTAAGAATTTGCTTCATTTCTTCTTCCTACTCAACATGTCTTGCAAATAGATCAATATCAGGCTTTACACCATCTTCCTGCACATCTCCCTCATCACCCTGATGTATTGGAAGAATAACTATGTCACATTATGCTAATCCTTCTGCAGTAGTCTTGGCTGGTGCCTCCTTCAAATCTTCAAAGGTTTGATCATCAAAAAAGACAACATCTCTGCTTCTGAACACCTTATGATTTTATGGATTCCAAAGCCTATAACTAAACTGATCGTGTGAGTAGTCAAGAAAAATACACTCTTTTGTCTTACCATTCAGCTTGAACCTTTCATTGTTTAGAATATATGCAAATGCATGATAACTAAATACTCTTAAATGCCTATAGAAAATATCTTTCTCTGACCATATATGCTCTGCAATATCATCATTTTGAGTTGTATACGATGACAAGGTGATCACATCAACTGTAATTCTTAAAGCCTCATCCCAAAACTTTGTAGCTTAGCTTGTGAAAGCATACATCTAATATTTTTCATGATGGTGTGGTTCATCCTCTCTGTAATTACATTTATGTTGAGGTGTACCAAGTATTATTAACTCATGTTATATGTCATATGACCTGCAATAATTATTAAATAATTTTGTATACTTATTATCATTATCTGATTTTATATATTTCAATTGTCTTTCTGTCTCTCTTCCAACTCTGGCATGAAACTCCTTGAAGATACTAATAACCTGATCTTTTATCTTCATAGCATAGGCCCAAACTTTCCTGGAAAAGTCATCTATTCAAGTGACAAAATAAAGTGCACCATTGATACTATGAATATTAATAGATACACTATGAGTTTTTATCCTTAAACGACTACACACATATGTATAAACACAGTCCAAGGCATATATTTTACTAGATAAAGCAGGATTAGTAAAGGAAACTTTATGTTGTTTGTCAACCAAACAATTAATACAAGGGTTCAGACATATACCTCTGAGATCTGACGATACCTCTCTCTTGGAAAGAACTTGCAGTCTCTTCTCGCTCATGTGTTCTAGTTGTCTATTCCACAACTCTATGCTGAAGTCTTTCTCTATAGCATTTAACTGCTTACCACAAGCTTTAGCTTGTAATATATATAATATGTGATATTTCTTCTCATTAGCTACAATAAGAGTATTCTTACTGAGCTTCCACTGTCCTCTATAAAATCTAACATCAAAGTCTTTATCATTCATTATTCCAACTGAAATTAAATTTGGTCTTAAATCAACCACATGCCTCACATCCTTAAGCACCAACTTGCAGCCAATGTTGGTCTTTATATGGATATCACTCATGCCAATTATATTTGTTATGTCATAATTGTCCATCTTGACAACACCAAAATTTTCAGATATATAAATAGCAAAAAACTCCCTTTGTGGTGTAACATGCTAAGAAGCACTTGTGTCAATTATCCACTCAAGATCGTGACATATTAAAAAATATTCTCAGAAGTAGATAAAATAAAATAATCATTACCTTGCACTATAGCTGCGATATTATCTTTTAACTATGTAGACTCTACTTCTTTTCACTTTTTTCTCTCATCTTAGATTGCTTGCACTGATTCTTGTAATGTCTTTTCTCACCACAATTATAACAAACAATATTTTTTCTTGATCTTGACTTGCTTCTACCCATGCGTGAACCACTTCTATCCTTTGACTTTGACCTTCCTCTGTTATCTAAGACAAGTGCTTGTGAATCAATCTGAGAATTTACTGAATTCTTTCTCCTCAACTCCTTATTTAATAAACTGCTTGTTACTTGACTCATGGTGACAATATCATATGGTGCAGAATTACTTAGGAAAACTACTAGTATCTCCCAACTTTCTGACAATGAACTTAGAAGTAACAATGCTTGCAACTTATCATCAATAGACATTTTCATAGAGGATAATTTGTTAGTAATACTCTGCATTTCATTCAAATGCTCAGTAATAGAATTGTCTTCTTTATATTTCAGGTTCATAAGTTTTATGATCAAGAAAACTTTGTTACTAATAGTTTTCCTTTTATAGAGACATTCCAACATTTTCCAAAGATAGTATGCAGAACTTTCGGTAAAAACATTGTGAAATACACTATCATTAAACCACTATTGAATGAATCTAACCGTTTTTCGATCATCTAATCTCTTCAACTCATCATCTATCATAGTTTGTGGGCTTTATACTATCCCCTTGCCATACAAATCTTTGTAATACAAGAGGTATTCCATTCTTGGTTTTTATATTATCCAATTATTTCTATTCAAGCTAATCATGCGAGAAACATTATCGGCGTCTGTGTTGTAATACAAAAGATTAAATACTACTAAACCTTGCTCTGATACTAGTTGATGAGATATAAAAGGATAAAAGGTTTTTGTATATGAATAGATACTAGCAAACCGTCACACACAGCGAAATTAAATAGAAACTATAATCAAATGAACACTAAGATTTTATATAAGAAAATCCTTCAACTTGAAGGTAAAAATCACAGCGAAATTAAATAGAAACTATAATCAAATGAACACTAAGATTTTATATAAGAAAATCCTTCAACTTGAAGGTAAAAATCACAGTGAAAGCCAGAGAAAATATACTATAAAAATAATAAATGTATAAATCTCAAAACTCTCGTCCCCAAGCCCAAACAATAATCACAAGAGAATAACAGAGATAAAAGGATTATATTACTATGCATAATATCCAAAATCTGATCAATTGATCATAGTTAGAGTATATTGTAGATCTGATCTAACTTGAGATGAGAATAATGTTTGAATGATTAACAATATTTTTTTTTTTTATTTTCATCTCTTGATTTCTATCCTCTATTATAAATTTAATCATTATGTTCTCTTTCTCATGTTTTAAGCTATTGTTATCTATTTTTTTTTTTTTTGTCAATTCTAATCATCAATACTAACGTTTAGGCCATTAAGAGTGCCCAACATTATTGTCTTCGACGCCATTCCCCCTATGCAAAAGTATCACCGCTGTCATTGATTTCTTTAATAACAGACTGCCACTTGTCAAGAGAGGCCTGACGGAGGACATTGGCCTTGGGGCAAAGAAGATGAATGCTGTGCCATAAATAGGTGTCCTACAAGGAGGGGGGGGGGGGGTTGATGATGGAGGAGGAGCTCTCTCTTTTGGGAGAAGAAGGTCTAAATGGTAAGAAGGACTTGATCGAGCTATGTGAAGCAGCAGGCGAGACTTGGAAACCAACCATCCCATGCATGACATTGTGAAGAAACAAAAAGCTTGACAAGTGGACATTTAAAGCAGGAAAAAAGGTTGAATTGGAATCACCTCAAACCCAACAAGCGCTAGAATTACTATTGACGATCAAATTTACATATTCGTCTATCTTTATCAAGTTTAATAAGTCACTTTCAAACCCTCCCCATGTAAATAAAACAAGCGAAATTTAAAAAGTTATTGATTATGAAAAATAAATAAATATTCACTTTATGAGAGAGAATGAGAAAAAGTACAAGATGGGGTTGATGTTTTCTGAGTAAATCACCCAATTTAAACGGTTCCAATTTTAAATCTAGCCAGTTGTCTCATAATTAGAATGTCCACTATGTATATGGCATGAAATAAGCTACAAGAACAAATGATTTAAAATTTATAACAATGTCTACTATTCAGTAACAGTCAAAATATTATATATATGGTTCAAGTATTGAATATTCTATTCTTGATATCATTTTTAATCAAATTTAATGAGTTATCGTTGATAACATCCGGATTGCAATGAGTTTCTTAACGAACTATAATTGATGATTAAATTTACCTAAATTTATATTTAATAAACAACTTTTTCATCCCAATATAAATGAGATGATTATGTTTTCAATGTTCCTTATGGTGGTTATAGCCTTAAGAATATTGATATCGTATGCGGAGGGGAATATGGTTTGAAAATGATATAATTTCCATCCAATTATTAATTAAATAGATACTTATATTTGCATTTCTTTTAAATTTATTCCAATTTTTAAGAAATAAATATTGATTATTTATCATCGTAAGAAATAAATAACTGTCCGATTTAAACTAATCAAATAAAAACCATTGGAATCATTTCATCACCATGCAAAATTCTTGACATTGTTGCTATGCCCCGTTGCAGAATTCGATAAAGATAACTTATCTTTTCTTCCAACACTCACAACAGACCCTTATGAATTGCAACGTTGTCCATTCTTGACTGGTAACCAAAAAAAAAAAAAAACTAGTTTTTCTTTTGGATCATGGAATTTCAAACAAATTCGATACCAACAAAATAATTTGCTCCATGTTTTATTCTAATTTCATTTTATAAAATTTATAATTAAAATTTATTTTTTTTATAAATTATTACCTTTTTATTAAATTAAACGAAATTATTTTTGGCCCTATTGTGTGATAGATCCGATTGGTTGCATCAAGTTAGAACTTATTTTGCCCAATCAATTTTGAACCATGCATGTTGGGTCAGGTGCAATAAGAACTGATACGCTTTACCTTATTTAATTTTTTTATATTTTTATTTCAGTATAAAATTATACATAAATCCTAAATTGACTAAAATAAAGTCATAGTTCCATGCTCTAAAAAAAAAAAAAGAAAGATCAATTGAATAAAAAATATAACTATTAAATGGACCATATACTATTTCACAATTTAAATTTTATCAAGACAATATATTAAAATTAAATTATATACAAAAATGATTAATTTACACAAGGAATTTTAGATAATTGCACGATATATATTATTAGCATCCTATCAAATGATTCTACTGGATTAAATTCATAAAATATTTTATCTAGATCTACCTTTTTAATATCAATAAATCAAATTAATTTTCAAATAATTATTCATATTCAAATAAAAACTTCAAAATAGGAAGTAACAAAGAACCTACGCGTCTCCTTAAAGTGATAATTTTACACCTCTTTCTAGCGATCAGATCTCCAATTAACATGGAAATTGAACGGATCTCCAATTAACGTGAAAATTGAACGGATCTCCAATTAACGTGAAAATTGATAGGCTATGGTTTACATATTAAGAAAATCCAATAAGATTTAGTCGCAATGGAATGGGGATTTTCATAATTATTAAGGTATTTAGTACTTTTCTTGATAATGTTTATTTTTAAAAATAAAAAAAATATAAAATTGAAGTGTTATAGAATACATTCAAATAGAATAAAACAGTGTCGGATGCATTTAAGGGTGTCAAGAACTAACTATTGAATCCAAAAGAAGAGGAATTTTATGGTGTTGTTTTTGCTATCATGTAACGTGATTTTATAAGATACATGAATGTGACATAATGGTCAAAGAACAAACAGAGAGTGAGTGAAACAAATCAAGTTCTTGAATAGGATATCTATAATTAGGATCTTACGTGAACTCATTACCACAACAATTAAATTATAATTGATATCTACAATTATAATCGGATATTTTGTTGATATACTATGCTACTAAAGGAAGGAGTGTCAAACATAAACCACCGTAGAATAGTGGAGATTGTGTTGCTGCTCCACATTATGTTCTTCTTTGTTAATTTGTAAATTATTCTATGTGATGAGTTCACCTCTTCTCTTTGTGATAAAACTACACAAATTTTAAAACGATGAAGACTATCGGTGATATGCTACGATATTTTTACTATGACTTATACTACCCGTTGGTAGTATTGATGTGAAACTTTATATTATCTATTTGTTCTTTCTTATTCCAAGTCAAACTCTATAAACTTTTCTAGATGTTTAAGGAGACATTTAGGATTGCAAATTTTATAAGATAAATTAATAACGACCGATCGTGTAGCAGAAGGTAGCAGAAATCTAGAAAGTTAATTTTTAAAATTAATAAAAATATAGTTGCTCAGTGATTTGTTCTCAAAGGATAAAAAAAGAGATTCTCATAGCCACACCAAATAATAAAAACTAAATAACGTCATCCCACCATTATATATATATATATATATATATAATTGGCGATTATCAATAATAATTAACTTGAATTCATTTCACCGACGTCAATGATGAAATATTTAAATATTTGTGAAACATACTTGAATAAAAAAAATTAAAGGGACAATGATGTCATTTTAAACATAGAAAGGATAAACAATTAAAATTCTTATAGAATTACATAAATCAACTATGGATACTCGTAATTTTCTCTCACGTGCAAAGGTAGAAGTTAGAGAAATAAATACTGTATATTCATAGAATCATTCTCTACTCTTAAATCTAGATCCTCATATCTAGAATTATATTAAACTGATATAACTGGATATGATTAAGATCAATTTAAGTTAAATAAACTTGAACCCATATTAATCGATCTATAATTATCCTAAATTGATATAGTCAAACTGATATCATCAAGATATAAGACTCCAATTGCGATAAGTAGACATTGGCCCCTTGGATGTGCTCAAGAGGTTAAAACTAATAATAAGTTGGGCTTTGATTTGACATAAGTCGCTAAGCTAGATTGGACTAACTCATATAAGCTTTGGAACAAGCAAATTGTGCATAACTTGTTTAGGTGATGGATTGAGTTTTTAGTGTCAAGGCTCTATTGGGTCTCTTGAGCCTTCAACGTACGCATGATCATAAAAGGATCAATCATTTTCTATGAAAATGGTCTCCTGTATCATTCTATAAATAAATAAAAAAGATAATAATATTTATTTTTAGGAATGGTCTAATTAATTTTTAATATAGTTAAATTATATGAAAAGAACTTAAAAATTAAATATGTTAATCAAATACAATGTTATTAAGTGATAAAAAAGTCATGAAAAAAAATTGGTCTTAACTTATAGTATTTTTCTTAATTTATTTTATAATTTAAGCTTGATTAATGATGGTTTTTATTTATTATACACTTAATTATTTTAAAAAAATCAATCTCCTAAAAATCTTAATGTGTACGATTGTTATGATTGTTAAATTCTTTTTAAGTGTGATTAAATTTTGGAAGTACATTCTCTAAAACGCAAACATATCACATTTATAACCAATCACATAACCTACAAAAAAAAATAATAAGATATAATCAATTGATTGAACTACCACAAAGCTAGAGGTGAAGAGAGACAGAGATAATGGAAATTGAAGAATAAAAGGGGAGTACGGGTTAGGGCCTAAGGACTGTTTAATTTTAATTTTTAAATCAAGAACAACCTCCAAAGTATTTTACGTAATACAATTATCTTATTTCTAACGAAGAGAATCAAATTGATACTAAAGCGTAATACATAAGGTCATTTATACGAATTTTAAAGTACGAGGGTCAATAATAATTTCAGCTATTATGTACATAACAGCGTAGTTTTATTTCTAACAGAGAAGATCATTTTGATGCGAAATCTTAGTAGGGGTCAGTTTTATGTCAAAAAAAAATTTGACATAAAAAAATCACATAATGTATTATGCAATTATTTACATAATACATTCATAATGTATTATTCAAAATAATTCCACTAAAGAGATTTCTTTAGAAAATATTCATATTTTAGTATTTTAAATTATATATATAGTTTTTATTTTTTAAAGTAATACCTATATTTTGAAAATTCTTCAAAAATTTTCCTACTAACTATAATGTTTTGAGTATCATAATGAAAATACTATGAAGCCTACTTGAAAAATTGTAAATGTGTTAAACGAAATCAAAATATACAAAAACCTGTTTCATATATTATACTATATTTCAAATATATATTTATAATAATTTAGAAATAGAGAAAAATATTTTGCTGTAGTGCTTTGGCCACCGTAATAAAAATATTGAAAGATATATTAAAAATTAAAAAGCAATATAAATGAACGCTTCACATCAATCAAACCAATTACATAGCTAAAAATATAATATCATAATAATTTATAATAATAACAACCAATGAGGTATTATATGATGCGATCGATAATATTTTTTAGTGCTACAGTGTTTTCAGTAAACACTGATGAAAAATATTACAAACGAGTTAAACGAAAATAATATAATAATGTAAAATTTTTAAAAAGATCAAAATTTTACGAAAATCACCGACTCAGTAGTTATGTGTAATTTTTCAGTTTTGAGCTACAAACATATTTATTTTTAAACAGGGCCGATCTATTCTCTCTCCTCGCGGTCACTGCTCTCTTCCTTTGCCCTAAAGAGCCAACCCACCGGCCGCCCCCGCTCTCCGATCACCAGCCGCCCGCCGGTCGCCTCCTTTCCCCCGACCCGAAGCCTTCGATCTGCCCCTGCTTTCTCCGAGGTTTGGATCCTTATTCCCTTATGTATTTCTGTCTGCCCGATTCGGTCAGGAGTCATTGCTGCGGTTATCCCCTCCTTTGATCTTCTCTTCCCTTCCTCGGCCCTCTCCGTGGCCGCCGCTCTTCTGACCTTCCTTACTCCTTCCTCTTGTTTCCTCCTCCTCCTCTCGTGCCACGGTTATCCCCTCCTCTTCCCTTCCTCGCTTCTCTTCGTGGCCACCGCCCTCTAGACCGTCCTTCTTCCTCCCTCTTGTCTCCACTTCTCCTTCCCTCCCTCCTATACTTCTCCGCTGCCATCCCCAAACGCTTCTAGAAGAATTGCTCACTAAGTAGGTTTTCAGGTGCATAGACGATTGCAGCGCGCGGACCATGAGACCATGTTTCTCTCTTTCTTCAAGATAGTGCATGCTACTTCGTCCAATTCCTTGTGCCAGTTAGGTGGACATGATATGTTCTTTTGTTCTTGAACTGAGCTACGAGTGATCGTGAGAAAAGAAAAATTGGGCAAATTGAAGGGGGTTCTTCCATCCAGCGCTTGTTTCTTGTGACGACACTTATTGCCACTTCAGTTTTTATGATATCATCTTTTGTTCTTGAACCGACGTATGAGTCATTTTGAGAGAAAAAAAAAAAACCTCGGTTGGATTTTCTTGAAGAGGTCTTTCATAAGAATATAGAATATTTCTCTTTACTTGTTTGAAAAGTTATTTATTTTTGATAATTTGTTGCTATTTAACATTTGTGGTTCTTTCTGCTTTCTAATTGAATGCTCATATATCATAATTATATGCAGATAGTATCCGTTTCACATCACAAGTCACGTGTGGAAGAACTATTATGGAGGTGAGCTTAAATTAATATTCAACTTTTATTAAACTGCTGTTAATTATCCAGTCCATTTCTTTTTTTTGTTTTAACATACATTCTCCTATCGTCTTGTGTATTTTTTTCTTGATATACTTCTGACTAGACAACTTCATTTGCATTTGCATGTCCACCATTTGATCAATGTAGGAAGTGAAAAAGGTTATTGATATAGATTCAACAACCACTATCTTGGAACCTGAAACGAGCATCAGGGGAGGTTTGTACATGCCACAGCAGGAAAGAGTAATATATAGACCCCCGGAGAGAAAATCGACTTTGGGTATGCATGTCTATCTCTTTTAATGTTATCATCGCCTTCATGCTGGAAGATGAGAAACTGAGAATCATGCATATCCTGCACAGTAATGTTCATAAACACTTTGGAGCTATTGATAGTGCTTTCAACAGGTTTGGATGTTCTTGCTAGTACAAAAAGAGAGAAGGGGGATATGGGATTTAAAGCACCTGCTCCAAGAAAAGTTATGACGTTTGACTCTTTTGACGAAGATGAGAAGTGCGACCCTTCTGGGATTGAAGAATCAAGAGATGATTCACCCCGTGGTCTTCGGGGACACACATCTAGGCGGTACCGTGCTTCTTTTGTTGAAGAAAATTCACTTCAAGGTCAGGTGCCACCTCTATGCGAAATATAATTTATACTAAGAAGTAACTCTTTATTTATAGTTTAATTTTCTGCTAAATGGTGACAAGAATTTTGTGAAGTACTTGTCATTTACTATGATCAAGATCTTCTGATGACATCAGGGCCGACGCCATCAGTTACCTAGCAACAGTGGGAAGCTCATTGAGATGTTCTTCTCCATAGCATGTAGTATAATATGAGGAATATGATGACAATTGTATAGGTTTCTGTAGGTTGATTGGAGATTTTTTTCTTTCTATACATGAATTGTTATATACACTTGGGAATTAACATTTAAAATTATTGTTTTCGATTTTTGTTGATTTTAACCTGTGGTTGATGCAACTTGCTACAACATCTCTAGAAAAATCTTATTTTGGTGATCAATACTGGTAAGGAAATTGTTCGCTGTCCTGTTGTGCATATCATGTTTTATTTTTGCATGTTTTCACTAAGCGAAGCTGTGGATCAATATATGCATGATTGGAAATAAAATGTTTATTGGAAGGCGGGGATCAGAATAAATTGATTGTTCGATAGTGGGAGAAAATGTGGAACTCGAGAAATAATTTATGGAGGCTAGGTAGTGCTAACAGTTGTTGGATAAAATACTTCTTTAAGGTTTGATGTGATGAATGAGATGATTATGTGAATATATACACTGTTGAGAAATTGATATGCATAATTATTTCATATTTGAACACTATGCTTGCTCATTCTTAATAGGGCATCTTTGACATGTCTCTGTGTTTATGACTAACTGGATGCTTTTTGAACTTTCAGAATCTACCATAACATCTGATGGTGCAGGCAGCCAAACCTCTCACTCACGACGCTCAAATGAAACCCCACGTCTTGAGGTACATTATTTTACATGACAAGGCCAAGCTTAACTCAATTTTAAATTCGTTAGGTTTTGAATATTTAGTTTATTTTTCATTTTATACCGAAAAATTTGTGGCATTTGATGGAACAATATTTTAACGATTCCCTAGTCATCCCTAAATAAGAATTTTACCTGTACATTGACTTAATTTATTATCCAAGAATTCATCAGAGATTCTCTTTTCCAATAACTTTGGCTTTAAAAAATAGCATGAAACTCATGGCATTGTAGACAAGTGCATTTCTTGGAATGCATGTTGAACAACATATTGATAGCAGAGAACCTCAAGGCTAGGAAAAATACGGGAGATGAAAAATTGGAACATTCTAACCATCTTAACCTGATGCACTCTGATTTATTTAAAGACTAGATGAGTCTTAAAATAGTTTAGATACTGCAGTCAGTTTATCGTTTCCATTTCTTAAATTGTTTTAAAAAGGCCCCATAGCTTTGTTTTGCGTATATGATTGAATGTTTCTGATCAGATTATAAACATGGTATTTATATTACATTAAGTCCTCATGATATTAATGCAAAATGTACAAGTAAATCACTTTAACAGTAATTTTAAGTGAATGATTGACTGTTAGACTAGGTCTGCCATTCCTTCAATTGAAGATTTTTTTTCTATTTCATCTGCAGAAATGTAATCTCTTTTAATATTGATGTAGAACAATATTGACTGAATCAAACTCTAACGTTCAGGTATATGCCCCAGACATTTGTAAGATGCTTTACTTGGTATTTACTGGGCCTGGCTCCTAGTAGACTCCAAAAATAGTAGGTTTAATCGGTAGAAATTAAGACTCTTTACATAATTTGAGTGAGGTGGAAGGAGGATTCGCTGCCACATGAAAGAAGATGGACCAATGATTTTAAAAGTGTTGGATGAATTTGTTATTTGGATGGAGGAGTTCGAGAATTGACCCTTGACATTAGAGATGAAACAGCAGTCCTGTCTTTTTTTTTAAAAATTAAAATGTAGCGATAATTTCTCAACCTTTGTTTTTCTAATTAAATTTAATTGACTGTCACACTTCTAAATCTCTCAAGAAGCATGAAATAAAGAAAATCATCCCATCTTGGTTATTACGTAGTCACATGTTTAGTTTGTGCATCATGGACATCTACATCCAAGGATTTTGGCCCATTATGCCTTAAGAACTGGGGATGGGCTTAGGTAACTTTTCTGATATAGAAAGCATATCAAGAAATTAGCTTTATCCCACCTACAAGTTAGTTGTTTAAAACTATGTGGGAAAATGTAGTTTGTTATCCTGCAAGACCATGGATGTGATCAGGAAGTGTGGAGGCTCTTGGGGCTGAATAAATGATACCATGCAAGATCAAAATTGTATGCAGCTTTTTGAGAATATTCTTTTGGGGATCACGTGCATGTAGTTCTTTACTTGTATTGGTTTGCTTCTATAGAGTTCCCTTCAGTTAGTTTTTGTTTAGGAATAATGCATTTTTTACTAAATCCAAAGTAGAGATGAGTGACATATTCGTGGTGGCTGGAAAGTTAGAACAGTATGTATGCTAAGATTGGGACTCGATGACAGAAGAAAGTATGAAGGAATTGCTTGTTGTCTGGTTGGTATGGTACAAGGTCTTGCCGTGCATTTCCTTTGCTGGTTCAGGTATGTATCATGTCATACCAGAAATAAGTAGCGGGCCTAATCTATCTTCGTAAAAAAAAGTTGTTACCTTGCTGGCTGTTAAAACTAGATATTTCTTAGGGTTTAGGGTGTGCATGTATCATGCCGGCTTATATGAATTCTGTGCATATCAAAATGGGTAAATGCAAATTGTTAGTTTTTATTTTCTTTTTGATGCGTGCTTAAATAAGCATGGATGGCCATCCTAAATATTATACTTGCATAGTTCTGTTTAACCATGTTAGATCAATTATCAACTGTATCTCTTGTGTAGAAATATAGCCTCAAGCCTTCAACCTTCTTAAGAATTATATAATGTTCTATTTTGCAAGTGATGAGGCCACATTTAGTCGAGTTGGCAAGAATGCCTAATAAAGAGAGCCAAAAGCCACCTCCTCTTGGAGATCTCCTTTTGGGTCCACCTTAAAAGGTCAAAATTGTGCAAGGTTTACCCTAGAGCCGATATATCTTTGCAGGCCAGAGTATCTATACAGAGTATCTGTAGCTGTGATGGCTGATGATCGACTTATTAGTTTTTACAATAGGACTGATAAAGGCCCTAACTCCCCAACTAAGAGCTCTGATGAGGCCACATTTAGTTCCATATTAGTTGAAGAGTTGGAGAACCAATTCCTAGGACAAAGCTGAAGGCCACTCCTCTCCCAAAGATGCCTTTTGGGATCTACACCATTCGAGGCCCATCCTAAAGCAAGTAATTCCTTGTGGGCCAGTAAGTCTGCACTGATGATGGGTGGTCCATGATTGACCTTATTAACAAGATGCTGGTTGGGTTGAATTTCTTTAAGTGCTTTTGTAGTGAAGATCAGTAATTGGGAGCATCATTTTGTACCACTTTACTGTTCTTTTTTCTGCACATATTTTATATCTCATTATATTAGAAAAGCAGAAGAGAATGAGATGATTAGCTATTACAAATTACAAAGTCTCTAGGACCAAAATTCCAAAGGTAACTCAGATAAATATTGTCTTTATTGCATCACCATGTATCTAACATTTTCTAATCAAATTGTTGATTAATGATTATTTGATGTTAAAAATGAAATAAGCTCTGGTATATTGTGATGATATGTTCTATTTTTAGTATATATTAACATTGGCTATCTTAATATGTTCGAAAGGTCTCTTCGTCTAGAAGCTCTAGGAGCATTCATTCTCGCAGTTCAGATAATTACGAGAGGAGTGAGAAACAAAGGTATCACAGTGTTGAATATGGCGGAAGAGATGAACATCAGAGATCCAGATATACAACGGATTATAGCAGGAAGAGGAGTCGGCATGAACAGGCTTCAAACACTCCTTGTAAGTTTTATCTTTTGATTGAATGTGGTTTATTCAGTTGTCTACATGGTTTTTTATTTGAGCTAATGGGACCTATAACTCCCAGCTAGGTCAGGCTGGGATGACGGGAGGTGGGAATGGGAAGATACTCCACATCGAGGTTCTAGGGACAACTATTCTGTGCCTCACAGATATCGACCTTCACCCTCTCCAATGTTGGCAGGTGCCTCACCTGATGCACGGCTTGTGTCTCCGTGGCTGGGTGGTAATACACCTCGTTCTGCAGGCAAGTGTGACAAAATAAGTCAGATTTTAGTTATTATAATCTCTTTCTTTTACCTTTATTTGTACTGTCACTAGAAGCTTTGATAATAAAAATGACCACTGGGACTACAGTTTCTCCGTGGGATAGTGTAGCTCCCTCTCCAACACCAATACGTGCCACAGGCTCCTCAAAAAGATCTGATTCGTCTCAGAGTGGAAAACATCGGCTACATTTTACTGTTGCGGCTGATTCAGAGGTAGCTGTCTAGGTTTTCTATTTTCTATTTAATTCTAATAAGTAGCATGCTATATGGTTCCTGACATTGTGTTTGCAGGTTTGCATGTGTCTATATGATGGGTTCTTTTTTTTAAAGAATATATTAGCATCAAAAACAAAACTTTGGGAAATTAAGGTAGAGGCACATATTGCATTTTAAGTCTGTCAATGCAAGAGACCACTTGAATGATGCAATACAGCACAAAGAAACATATGGTTAGTTAGCTGCCTTGAATTTCATGATAAATGCCCAAAACATTTAAAGCTAGAAGTAGCGCCTCAATCAAGTTTTTAATATTAATCCGGTCAATCATGATAAATACTTCTTGTTTCTAGTTGCTTGTTTAACCATAGCCATTAAGCTCTAGACTGTGATTAATATAAATGGAAGAGACTAACTTGAATTTTTGATGTTTGAGATGCGAGCTATTTCCTTGCATTAGTTTGCTCTGTATGCATATTTATCTCTGAATTCCAATTTGTATGTGGTTAGTTTTGTTATTTGATGATTGTATGACCTTATAGACCTGAGGGCAGTCTTATATTGACTGTGATGTCCAGATGAATGTCTTTTGTTCTTGTAACTTGGTTCATGCACTATAAATAGTGGAAACTCTATTTATGATGCAATTAACTAGGTTTTGTGTTGATCTTTATTGTATGTAATTGTACAGATTACATAATGTCTTACAAATTAGGAGCATGATTAGGTTTTGTGTGGTACGAAAGTTGGATAATTGGATCAATATTGGCTGAGGGCGATCTGATTTATTCTGAGAAATTGGGTATTTAGATAAATCGACTGGGATCAGACAAAATTTCCATTATTAGTTAATAACTAGCACATCCCAATACATTAAGTCTTGGAATCTTGCCATCCGAATGAGAGAATGAGAGAAGATAACAGAGACGAGAAGAAGAGAGGGAAAAGGGATGTCAGATTGTGAGGGAAGAAATGACACCTAGAAGAAGAAATTTTGCAGAGGAATAGAAGACAAGAAAGAGGGAGACAGACTTGGCACAATAGAGGGAGTTGAAAGAGTGCACCTCCCTTTTGGGCCCCAAAACTGGAAAGGCTGACAGATTTAGGAATCTCACTTAAATTTTTATATCTTGGATTATTGATCGGATTTTTGGATTTAGACCACATTCAGCATGCTGTTTACATTCCACAGAGAATGGATTAGACTCCAGTGTCTACATGGTACCTACTACTATTGTTATGATGATGACATAATTTAATTGGACCTGTTAACAACAGAGTATAATAGTAATTGTTATATGTTATATTGCATTTTCTGAAGTCGAGGGTTACAAAGTGGCAATTCACATTTAAAGAATTGAGTAGTAATTAATTGCTACAAATATTTCAATCTTATTTTGATTTTTTTATTTTTACATAGTATTGCTGGAATAATTTTTAATATATCTTTTAAATATTTAAAAATACATAATACTTTTAAATATTAATTTTTTATTTATAGTTTTTGCAATATTGTTTCAACGTTTTCATATTTTTCTATTTATATTATTTTCTTTATTAACTTGTTTAATAAATTTTACATTTGCAAAACATTTTCAGTTTTTAGAAAAACAAAACCCCTTCAGGCTTTATCAGTAATTTAAAGGTAATGAATAATATAACACATGGCACATTGTGTTTCATGGGATATTATTTTCATATAGTAACTATAAATAAGATTGATCACCTAATTTATTATTTGTCATGCTGTCTTTTCATATGACATATAGTAATTTAGAGTAACTTCATTACAAATTAATATACGATATGCAACATTATTTTTATGATGTCTTTGGCCTATTTTTCTAATTCCTCTCATTTTCCTTATTTTTATAAATTTTGAAATTTAGATTTTTTCTGTTTCTCAATTCTGATTTCTATTACATGACTGATCCAACCAATGCTAAGTTTTTTCAATTGACTGATCCATATACTGATTCTGATTTATGACCTGTGTTTTGATATAAAGCTTCAGAATTTTCTGGTAGAAAGAGTGGCATGCGTTAGAAGAGCACATGCGATTTAGGGGAATGAATATGATTATTGCAACATCAAAACCTTCCAAACGAGTAGCACAAATACGCTATGAGGACCTTCTTCTGAAATAGTTTTTTAATATATAGGAATCTGTATAGGTCTTTAGTTTTCTTAAAATCATCCAGTGGGTTCTCTTGTATCATTTTCTAGCTGTTTGCCAAATTGTATATTTGGAAAGAACAGAATGGTGGTGGTATGCAACAAAAAAGAACCATCTAAAGTAGATATCAAAAACTAACAGGGGCATCATGACTACTCGGTTGGAACAATGCGACTCCCTCTCTGCTGGAACAAATGGTTGGTTCTTGATTGAGTTCCAATTTGTTTGTGTTGCAGATCTCCATTTTGCCAGTTCTAGTATAAGCAAATGTCATGTGTCATGGTTCACAGCCTTATATGTGAGATTGGACAAGGTGGGGTCACCAGGCTGCTAATTTCATGAAAAGCAATTGAGAATTGAGATCATACATCAGATTTATTTCATCAAAGAACATTGTTGCAATTAATACAACACACCTTTGAGCCACCTGAAGAAAAACACTATAGAGCACTGAGCAACCATGCGGTTTTAAGATGTGCTAGATCTATTCCTGCATGCTTTATTGGTCAGTAATTGCAACTAGGATAATCCAGTGAGATATAAGTTTCCCTTTCAAAAGTTTTTCTTATTCAGTGGCTAGTTATGGCGTGACTTGAATGGTTTTTATGCAACAATGATACCTTGGAGATGAAGCTGTGCTATCAGGTTGGTGGAATAGATTCTTCATATCCTGGTTAGTTCAGATAAATATAGCTTGTGGGTGGATATGTATTATGGATTTTGTGGTTTTATTGGTTGTATACTGTCAACTTGTTGGCATGATGTTTTAACTTGCATTGTGCTGTTGCCATCCTGACAACGTGCTGTCACAAGTCGCATCCTTTGGTTCCGTTTAGGCACGAGAAAGGACTTTCCAATAAAAAGAAAATGGCTTACATCTTTACCATAACATACCTTTTGAGGAAAGAATTTTGAACAAATAACACCCCCATGGTTTTTTTTTCTTTTCATGACTCCTGCACAAGGCAACAAGCTTCAGATGATTAGCAACTAAATTAAAGCTGTGCCTTGAAACGAACATTGTTACCATATTTTTATATAATTCTTTGTGAAAGTGACGTGTCAACCAGTTTGGCATGGCAGATTTTAGCTTTAAATAATTGATTGTTGCATCGTCTATTAGGTGCAGTGATACCATGTTGAAATCTGGTAATGTTGTTTGCTATGCATTTCATTGGTTCTGTTACTAATTCATGCCTAATTACACCCAAGGGAAGATTGTCCATTTTTGGTTGCCAATTATTAAGTTAATTTGGCCCAATTTATGCATTGTGTGAAAACCGTACCATTTGTCTTCATTATTATGACCTTTTATCTTCTGCTTCATTCTCCTATGTGCTTTGTTTTTAGTGTTCTTTGATTCTTAGTTATTTTTTGATGAATTCAAAGGCTTACCTGTGCTTGTTTGTTCATTGGTTTATCTGCCATACCAGGAAAATGAAGCAGCTGAAAGCACCTTAACCACATTTAAGCCTTATGAGATCACAGAGGAAATGCGCCAAGAGATGGATTACAATGCTGATCGAGCATGGTAGCTACTTGTTTATGAACCTTCTTTTGACTGAAATCAAAATGTTACTCTGAAATCCAATTTAATCAACTTAGCTTTTCTAAGATTTTTACTGAAAACAAGGATTGAACACCTTTTATTTTCTATAAATTTGAGGTGTTGGTTCTTGTACATAATCCTTTGGGGCTGAATGAATTATATGTCATGAAAGTATCAATTATGCTCTTAAGTCCTTGATGTTTTTTCGTAGGTATGATCGAGATGAACATAACACAATGTTTGATGGTGATAGCTCATCATTGTTTGGTGGGGATGATTCTTCTTATAAAAAGAAAGAAGCATCATTGGCAAAGAAACTGGTATAATATATCATTGCCTCTTCCTTTCCTGATATTGAAATAATGTAGTTTTAGCAATATAAGCTACCATATTATTTTTGCTCTATAAATTTATCTCTTCATGTTAGCTTGCAATTAGAAGCACAAATGATATTTGTTGGAAGTACTTCAATCTGGGTTCAGACAACTAGTTTTGGTAAAAGTGAAGCTAGTAGCACATACTCGTGGGTAACATGGTGATACTTGCATTTTGCATCTTTAGTTAATACCACTAATGCAATTATAATCTTCACAAAATGAAGCTAGGGTTTTTTTTTTGCTTGAATGGTTAAATGGTTTTTTTTTTTGAGTAAGGTTACCTTTTGCATTTTCACTATGGAGTTTGTTGGTCACATTGGATTTGCAATTTGTCATGAGTTTAACAAGCAAATTTTTTTACTTGGCTCTCCTTAGGGACCTAGTTTAGTTGCCTTTTGATCTGCTTTTTGTTGGAAGGTTTAATGAGTTTAACAAGCAACTTTACCTGTTGTGTTTTCACGATGGAGTTTGTTGGTCACATTAGAGTTGAATTTGTTATAAGTTAAAAAGCAAGTGTTTTACTCAAGGTTCGCCATACCAGTCCATACCGAGCTCAGCTCGACACGGTACAGTATGCTGTTATCGAGCGGTATACACAGGCGTACCACTCGGTGTATATATATATATATATATATATATAATATAATATAAATAATATAAATAAAAAATATAAAGTAGAAAAAAAGGGCGATGTCGCCTTGTTCCTTCTCACCATGCGGGGAGACGTTTCTTCTCCTTGCACCGGGAGAAGAAATTGCCCGCCGGCGAAGAAATCGCTTGCGGGTGAAGAGCAGCGTGGACTCCAGGTATTTCTTCTCTCTCTTCTTTTTTCTCCTTCCCTTGGCTTATATTGCTCGAAATTGACCGTTGACAGTCGAAATCGATTGTTACCACCCGACACTGGTCGACGATGGTCAAAATTGATCGTTACCGGTCGATTTCGAGTGGTAACGGGGCGGAAACAGTCGTTACCTGGTAGTAGCGGGCTGTCCACGCACGGCCAACTGGTGGATGCGTACCACTCGGTATTGTAATCCTTGGTTTTACTTGGCTCTCCTTCATGAGCTGGTATAATAGCCTTTTGGTTAGCTTTTTTGTTGAAAGCAGTGATTTAAAAAGTGCTAGGCGCTAAGGTCCCAAAATGCTTGAGGCAATAGGCATTCGCCGGAGCGAAGCGATGTGCTCTAAAATAGTAAAATATAAAAAAATATATAATAAAATTAATAAATATGATTATTTATGTAAAAATATGATAGTAAAGGATAAAAAATATCATCGACAATGAAACTGAGAGTGGGAAGTGGGATGAGAAGCAACGGTGAGAAGCTGGTGACAATGGCGACGGAGGATTAGTCTAAGATAGCCACGACAACGCTACAAAGGACATCAGCGACAACGATGGAACTTGCTGGAGACAACAATGATAGCGGACAACAACCGTTACCTAGCGATACTGCACGGTAGCGGGCGGACCAGTATGTATCGCCCGGTATTGCAATCCTTGGTTTTACTTAGCTCTCCTTCACGAGTTGGTATAATAGCCTTTTGGTTGGTTTTTTGTTGAAAGCAGTGATTTAAAAAGTGCTAGGCGCCAAGGTCCTAAAATGCCTGAGGCACTAGGCGCTCGCACGAGCGAAGCGATGTGCTCTAAAATAATAAAATATAAAAAATATATAATAAAATTAATAAATATGATTATTTAAATAAAAATATGATAGTAAAGGATAAAAATATCATGACAGTAAAACCGACAATGGGAAGTGGGAAGAAAAGCAACAGTGAGAAGCTGACGAGTAGCGATAGAGGATTATTTTAAGACAACCATGGCAACGCTACAAAGGACATCAGCGACAACGGCGGAAGTTGCAGATAACAGCAGCGATAGCCGACAACAATGGACAATAGCCAAACAGTAGCGGACAATAGCAGCAACCAACAACAGTGGAAGCTGAGGACAACAACGGAAGCAGTGGAGAAAGACTTGATCGACGACAAAGGAAGACTTGGTCCGCTGCATGTGGCAGAGGTAGTGGCAAAAAGCATCGGAGGTGGGGGCAACAGGAGAAAGCGTTGGTGACGGAGGCGGTGGGAGAAAACACTAGGGTTGGCTCGGGGAGTTAGGGTCGCGTGGGCGTGAAGGCCTCATAAGGAATTGTGTTAGTTGGTTCGAAGCGTGAAGGCCTCATAAGGAATTGTGTTAGTTGGTTCAATCGAACCAACTAACTACTATTGAATCGACCAGACTTAATAGTCTGGTTCATTTGCCTTGTGTAAATCAGACACTTGCTCGAAGTGCCCGATGCTTCGGCTCGGGCGAGCGCCCAAGTGACGCCTGGTACACATATCAGGCGCTCGAGCCTCCCCTCGCCTTGCCAGAATGCCTAGGCAAGCGCCCAAGCGTCTTTTTAAATCAGTGGTTGAAACTTGAAAGTGCCTTTGAGTTCGAGTCTATCTCAAGTCCAGTTAAATTTCGATTTAGTCTATCAATTATGTTGGGTCCTAATTAATTGTGTCAAAATTTTTTTCCTGTTTTTCAGAATTTTCATTTTTAATTTATTAGTATTTGTTGTGAAAGGGGATCAAGACTATTTTAGTTACTTTTAGGATTCTAACCTTGGTTTCTGGTGAAATAGTTGGAGTGCAGCTTTTGGTATGTGTAACTAATTAATTGTTATCCAAAATAAGCATCAAACTTATATTTGATGGATGTAGCAATAGTACACCATATCTGCCTTTGATATGACAGTATTAAAGATTATGACTTGGGAGAAAGAAGAAAATAAGAAATACAACCAGTCAGTTGTAATCTTTATTGTCTTTCTGATCCATATAGAGATTTCATTTTTATTATACTAGTTAGGAGTCTTGTATGTTGGATCGAGTTATGAAATTAATATATAACTTTTTTCCTTAAGAGTATGACATGGTCATCCTTTTTCCCTGCTTATAACATTCATCTTGCTTCCAATCTGGCCTTTTACCTTGTTCATCATTCGTTCTGTTTTATACACCTATTACATCTTGCTTCACTCATAATAATGACTGAAGCATTTTTGGATTTTGATATTACTGATATGAAGCAGAAGGTTTTAGAATGCTCTCCATGCAGTTTCATGTTTCTGATTTTGATATTGCGGTGGTCATATGACCCATCTTGTACAAGACATGTACCCTCTCATGATGCAGGAAATTAGTATTAGCCTTGATGTGAACACGTATTTGTGAACCAGCAATTACCCTTAAGATTAAAATAAAATTTTTGATAAGAGCAGCTATGTTTTGTCTACCACAATGTTGGGTAGCCAAGAAGAATATTTGAAATGGTAAGAGCAGCTTGAGGCTTTTGAAATGAATGTCTAGACAGAATAAATAAAATAGTGAATGGCACCTCTGGAAAGTTTGATATGTCGCCTGTTACGTTATCATGTGATGGAACATCATCTGAAATATATTGGATGTATTCAAGAGGTAAGGCAAGTTAATTAAATTTGTCTTTAGCAGTTGGAAAGCTTGGCTTGTTTGACCTGACTTATCTAAACTTTGTTAACCCAAAGTCATTATCACCTGCTGCATCTTTATCCTTGGTACAACGTAGAGATTGTACTAATATTATTGCAAGTCATAGTAGAAAAAAATAAATTCATTTACATATACCACTTTTTTCTTATACATGTGTAATGCTGCAGACTCGTAAGGATGGAACATTGATGACCCTTGCCCAAAGTAAGAAGTTATCACAATTGACTGCTGATAATGCTCAGTGGGAAGACCGACAACTATTGAGATCGGGGGCTGTTAGAGGAACAGAGGTGCAGATTGACTTTGAGGATGAGGATGAGCGGAAAGTCATACTTTTAGTTCATGGTATGCTGAAGTTACATCCAATTGTTCTACAGTATTATGCTGTAATGTCTTTATCATTACCGTTGATGCTATGTTCCAGTGAGTAAGACAGTGTCCTATTCTGTCTTCGAGGAATATGAAGTTGACAATAAACTCGTAGGATGATGTTTGTTGTTCATGTTATAGATTTTGGGCCACAAGTTCTAGTGAGGTGTCTATGGCAATCACATTATAATCAGACTCATATTTTTGTGCTTACAAAAGAATTTTGCATAAATTAAAGAAAAAATTCTTATATTTCATGTCTGATTTTTTTTCTATTAATGCACATTTTTCCTGTTCAACTTTGGTGATTATTTTGGCATAACAAACCTGAGGATTATGTACCAAGATTTGTTATCACATGTCTTACCGAAAATTAAGATAATATTAGAATCCTAATCTAATTTAAATATATCCAAATCTATTAAAAAAGGAGGATTATTTACCAAGATTTGGTATCACATATCGTATAAGAAATAAGGATAACATTAGAATCCTAATCTAACCTAAATATATCCAATTATGATAAAAAATCATTTCTAGACATTTTAATGAAAATAATTTTGTAATACCTAGAAAATAGAAAAAAATCATGACTCAAATTTGACCAGGAAATATCTGTAAAATAAATAAATTTCCAAAAATAGAAAGATTAAGCCTAACATATCTAGACTCAGTGGAGGCTTAACTAACTGCAGTTTTGCTTTGGGCTCAAATTGTTCTTCATTTTTTATTACAATTTCACATTTTGTCAACATCTTCAGTTCTATTGTAAATTATGTGGATGTGCAATGCGCTATCCATTTTGTTACAAAAACATAAGGTTGATGCTTCTTGTGCTAATTAATACTCAGAAAGAGTTAGGTTATAATTATGACAATTAATGTGATAACGATTAACATTCACTATTTGTGTTTTAAGAATTTCAGTACCTTACTATGTTTCCAAAAGGATTTATGTCGTGAAATGTGCAATTTGTTTCTGTAATAAACGTAACTAGCTGTTTGAGAGCTTATAGAAGAGAAATGTCACTTGTTTGTAAGTTATTTTGAATGTCATTTTCATTCTTTGTAGTATACAATACCTATGCCAGAAGCAAGCTACTCTTTTGTTTAAGAACTTTACCAGGAAGTCTTGTCAATATAAGCAGTTTCTTGAGAGATCCTGAAGCACCATCATTGATAAAAAAGATAAAAGAATTGAACAATAGAAATTGTCCTGTGTTAGACTTATCTGATCTTCCATCATCTATGATAAATATCCATGCAGCTTGAAAAAATGGTGGTATTTCAGAGAGATGTCGTTTGTTTCCACTGTTTTGAGTGAGTCAAATTTTCTACAAACACCATGTTTGTTTGGAGGAATCCTAACTTATCTTTGATGAAGTTAAAAAAATGAAAAAAAACTCTTAGTGATAAATTCTCTAGACTGAAGTTCTATTTTTGCAAAAGGCTGCTTGTGCGTTTTCTTCACAACATCCTCTGTGCACATACTGATACGTGTGTTAATTGGCATGTTCTGGCAAAACATGGTTAGACAGTTTGCCATTTTCACCCATTTGATGTTACCCTTATCTTACTGTTCTAGTTGTTAGGCATGACAATATGAAGTTGCAAAAAAAGATAGTGCTTGTTTGGTCCTTTTGAATTGTATTACCAAGTGACTGAAGTTACTGAGCACCTGTTCCAACATTTTGCAGATACGAAGCCCCCTTTCCTGGATGGTAGGGTGGTATTCACAAAACAGGCTGAACCTGTAATGCCTATAAAAGATCCCACATCAGATATGGCCATAATTGCTCGTAAAGGTTCTGCTCTGGTTAGGGAAATTCATGAAAAGCAGAGTATGAATAAGTCACGCCAACGGTTTTGGGAGCTGGCAGGATCAAAACTTGGTGATATTCTAGGGGTCCAGAAGACAGCTGAGCAGGTTAGTATTTGTGATCTTAGCTGATTAATTTTCTTGTACATCTCCTTTGAGTAAGTCAATTTTTTCTGCTTCAAATATCAGATTGATGCAGATACCGCAGTGGTAGGAGAAGAAGGCGAAGTGGATTTTAAAGAGGAAGCCAAGTTTGCAAGGCATATGAAAGAGAAAGGTGAAGCAGTAAGTGAGTTTGCCAAGTCGAAGTCCATTTCACAACAAAGGCAGTATCTTCCAATATATTCTGTTCGTGAGGAACTGTTGAAGGTCAATATCTATAAACGTATTGGTCAACATATTCGCTTTGCACTCTATAATGCATGCTTTGTTTGGTTCTATTTAAACTTCATATCTTATTTTGTTTTTTCTGTTATATATTGAATGAAATCAATGATTAAGGCGTTACTAGGAAAACAAGCTAACACCAAAAGTTAACAAGTCTCATCTCCCTCGCCACCTCTCACAACCAACCATAGTCATCCATCCGAACCTTGATTGTTGCTCTTTGCTATCAGTATTCAAAGCAGCCATGCAAATGCTTTTCCCTCTCCTTACCCTCTTTTTTGTCTTTTCTCATTCTGTTCCTACGACCAACACGGATGGAGTGTGACCTACTAAACACATGCTATCTCTATGATTCCTAACACACTTCTCATTTGATCTCTCTCTCTCTTCTGTTTTTTCTCCCTCCACTCAAACTACTACTCACCATTGCGTTGCACCGCTGAAGTTGAATACCGATTTCACATTCTTGCCCTTTCCCTTCCCCTTTTGTAGTCCTTTTTATCTCAGCTACTGACTATATTCGACTGCAATGGTGCTCAACAATCCTTTGTTTCTGTCACAAATTATCTTTTCCCTCTCCAGTCTAGCTTCTCTCTCTTTTCTCTCACATTCTTACTTTCCCTCACACCTTTCTCTTAGTTTCACTCCCATTCTTCCTCTCGTTCTTTGTTTCTCATTAAAATGACTAGCTTTTTAATGATACACATGAAATTAATTTTTGATTTTATCCAAGGATACCAAAGGTATAAGTCCATTTACAAAATGGTACTGTACCTGTCCTGTAGATTACCAAAATAGATATCAAACCAGTATTTAAAATATTTATTAGCATTGTTGTTAGATGCATAGTTGATTTCTAGGATCCCCAGTTATTTAAATTAGTGATTCCCAAATAACAATTCAACTAGTCTTATATTACACATATCATGAACGAGGCTAAGATACCCTGCACTTGTAGCATGGCCCACTAAAAATTTTCCTTGTGTTGGTGATATCATTGTTGTTTTTGATTTGTTCATGATTTCCTATGCAATTGCTTGTGACTGTGCTTAATTCTTCTGCTTTCTCTACATTAGGTTGTTCGTGAAAATCAGGTAATAGTTGTAGTTGGAGAGACTGGATCTGGGAAGACAACTCAATTGACACAGGTAACACCCCCTTCCAATACCCTCCTTGATATTATTCAATATATAAGCAGTTTATTGTTAAGCTGATGATAAAGCTACCTGACAGTATCTTCATGAAGATGGATATACAAATAGTAGTATTATTGGTTGTACACAACCAAGACGTGTGGCAGCCATGAGTGTTGCAAAACGAGTCAGCGAGGAGATGGAAACAGAGTTAGGTGATAAAGTTGGTTATGCCATAAGATTTGAAGATGTCACTGGCTCAAATACTATAATAAAGGTTTCTTTACCTTATTTGGAATATCTTTACTTCATGTTCTTACTATTTTTTTGTATGCTTACTTGAAAGTCTAGAACTTCCTATGTTAATCTTTTGTTCCATGGCATTTTTAGTTCATTTTATTACAGTATTTGACATATTTAGTTCATTTTATTACAGTATTTGACATATTTAGTTCATTTTATTACAGTATTTTAAGTATTTAGTTAATTTTATTATTGTCTTTGATATCTTTAGTTCCATGACAAAATTTACTCCTTGATTGCATTTCACTATATATACAGTATTTTTTTTTCCAAAATGTTAACTATTATGAATTGGTTTAGCAACTGCTATTGAATCTTATTAGTACTTTTCCTACTTAAGTTCTAGCTATATTCTTCTCTTGATTAATTCATGTATGCATTGGACTAATTGGCCTACTACTTAGGATCTTTTAGTCATTTCTGGTGATAAACTTAATTGTGTCATTTATCTTAGATTGAAGTATACTCAGCAGAATGTTATATTTTATTTGTGTAGTACATGACGGATGGGGTGCTTCTGCGTGAAACATTGAAGGACTCTGATCTTGACAAATACCGGTATGCTTATTGTCTTTTTTTTTGTTTCTATTTTTGTTTTAAGAAGACTTCTTTTCGACACTTCTGAGAATGGGTTGTTCTTATTCTATGAAAAGAAATTCCACAGAAAATTATCTTTAGCTTGCAGGTTTATTTGTTTTTGCCATGATGTTTTGATATTCTTAAAATTTTCTTCCTTTGTTCCTGTCCATCAGATCAATAAAGAAAATTGTCAAGTGCACTGGTAGAAGATGAAAAGATGTTGTCTATCTGTGATAGTATTTAAAAGTCAAGGAGAACTTAAAACTAACCTATTACGTGGTAAAGTGAGACTTCATTGCTGAGAAATCTTTCACAACACTCTTCCATCACTGTCTAGCAAAGGACTTTTTCTTGTTATTTACTTTTAGGAGAGGCTGGAAATAGAATTATACTTTTCCAAAGCATATTGGAGGAACATTTTAGATATCTTACTGCTTTTTCATATGATCTTTCCTAATATTTAGCTTGAGGGAAAAAAAAGATATTGGAACTATGCTTTCTGACAGATGTAGAGATGGGCGGGGTTTTGGAAGATGAGGGGTCATTTTTTTCATATAATATCTTTCCTAATATTTAGCTTGAGGGGATTAGAGATATTAGATTTATGCTTTCTCACAGCAGATGTAGAGATGGGCAGGGTTTTGGAAGATAAGATACCATTTTTTTCAGGTTTCTAATATCTCTTTTTGATCAGGAACCATCAGTTGAGTGACCATTTATATAATAGGCATCTTCATTTGTGTTCCTCAAAAAATGTATATACTCTAGGATAAGTTATCTTGTAAGTTTTGTTTTACTATGTTTTATTAAATGTTGACTATTAAATTATATCATTGGGTATCTACTTTTGGAAAATATGCAAATAACCTGCCGGAACATACAATCAACAAATGATAATTGATCCCCCATCCTCTTGTAGTTATAAATTCTTACTGTTGTCATTCTTTCTAACTGTGGAAACTCAAGTCATTTGATCTTTTGTTCAGCTACCTTCGTCAAACTGATATCATCAAGGTTTCTTATTCGGCTACCTTTATTGTTTTTGTGGTGGTCACCTGCTGGTCTACCAGGACTGCTTGTCCTTGTTCTCCATTGAATCATCCAGAGATTTACTTTGTGGTGGATTTTTTCTTTTTTCTGGACATACTAACTGCAAGCTTGGATGGATTAGTTCTTGGTGTTCTTTTCTCTGTCTAAAGCTTATGCTATCAGATAGTTTTGTTTTCTCCTTTTCTGCATAGTATATACTGTAAATTTGACCCATAAAGCAATTTCTATTCATGATCTCATTGTTTTTGTGCTTTTCCTGTCTGACGAATTGAAGAGGATAGAGTCTCATTATGTACAAGGGCTTTAAGTTATGCATTGATCTAAACTAAGTGATGTTATTTTGTTTTAGGTTGAAAAACTTCACTGTTTGCTAATGTTGATATTGGCAATAAGACAAATATTGCTTCTAGTTACTATATACATCACAGACTTTAGGTAGTTATGATCTTCGAAGTTTGAAGAGGGAAATATTTTTTTTTGGTAAGTTTGAAGAGGGAAAGATTCTTTGAATGTCTTTTGCTTGTTTTCTCAAACTTAATTTTAATGCTTTGTTTTTTGAAGCACAGAATTGTTAGGAAATCACATGGAACTTTGCTTTCATAACATGAACTGTTTTTGAACTTTGGGTATCCTGAGAAATACTTCTTTTTCCCAGAGTAATTATTATGGATGAAGCACACGAGAGATCACTGAGTACCGATGTTTTATTTGGTATACTGAAGAAGGTAGTTGCTAGGCGACGCGACTTCAAGCTTATTGTAACGTCTGCGACGCTGAATGCTAAAAAATTTTCTGACTTCTTTGGAGGGTAAGATGAGTCAGCTTTGTAAGCTTAATACCTTTACTGATGGCCCATTTATATACTCTCTGCACTCCTGGCCAACCTAACCTTTTTCTCTCTATGTTCCAGTGTTCCGACTTTTCATATCCCTGGAAGGACATTCCATGTAAATATCCTGTACAGCAAAACACCGTGTGAAGACTATGTTGAAGCTGCTGTTAAGCAGGCGATGACTATTCACATTACAAGTGCTCCTGGTGACATTCTCATCTTTATGACAGGGCAGGATGAGATTGAAGCTGCCTGCTATGCTCTTGCTGAGCGTATGGAACAGCTCATTGCATCCACAAGCAAAGCAGTCCCAAAGCTCTTGATATTGCCTATCTATTCTCAGTTGCCAGCTGACCTGCAAGCAAAGATCTTCCAGAAAGCTGAAGATGGTGCTCGGAAATGCATTGTTGCAACCAACATTGCAGAGACATCCCTTACAGTGGATGGTATCTTTTATGTCATAGACACAGGATATGGTAAAATGAAGGTTTACAATCCTAGAATGGGCATGGATGCTCTACAAGTGTTTCCAGTTAGCCGAGCAGCAGCTGACCAACGGGCTGGGCGTGCTGGCAGAACTGGTCCTGGCACATGCTATCGGTTATTTACAGAGTCTGCGTATCAAAATGAGCTGCTTCCTAATCCTGTTCCAGAGATCCAGAGAACAAATCTGGGCAATGTGGTTTTGCTGCTTAAATCCTTAAAGATTGAAAATCTTTTGGATTTCGACTTCATGGATCCGCCTCCGCAGGAAAATATTCTCAATTCAATGTACCAGCTATGGGTGTTGGGCGCCTTGAACAATGTTGGAAGCCTCACTGAGATTGGCTGGAAGATGGTGGAATTTCCTTTGGATCCACCGCTTGCCAAAATGTTGTTGATGGGTGAGCAACTAGGATGTATAAATGAGGTTTTAACAATCGTGTCTATGCTTTCAGTGCCTTCAGTTTTCTTCCGACCAAAGGATCGGGCAGAGGAGAGTGATGCGGCAAGGGAAAAATTCTTTGTTCCAGAATCTGATCACTTGACACTTCTCAATGTATACCAACAATGGAAAGCAAACCAATACCGCGGGGATTGGTGCAATGACCACTTCTTGCATGTGAAGGGCCTTAGGAAGGCAAGGGAAGTCAGATCCCAGCTGTTAGACATACTCAAGTCCTTGAAGGTTCCCCTGACTTCATGTGGGATGGAGTGGGATGTGGTCAGGAAAGCAATCTGTTCTGCTTATTTCCACAATGCTGCCAGATTGAAAGGTGTCGGTGAATATGTGAATTGCCGGAATGGAATGCCATGCCACCTGCATCCCAGCAGTGCACTGTATGGGCTTGGATACACTCCAGATTACGTGGTTTACCATGAACTTGTACTGACCACAAAGGAGTATATGCAATGTGTGACTGCAGTTGAGCCGCATTGGCTGGCTGAGCTGGGACCAATGTTTTTCTCTGTTAAAGAGTCTGATACATCTATGCTTGAGCATAAGAAGAAGCAGAAGGAAGAGAAGACTGCAATGGAAGAGGAGATGGAGAATCTGAGAAAAGAGCAAGCCGAAGCGGACAAGTTGAACAAGGAGATGGAAAGACAGAAAAAGGCAAAACAGCAGCAGCAAGTCATCATGGTAGGTCTGCGCAAGGGCCCTACTACCTATCTCAGACCCAAGAAGTAAGGTTTGTAAATCAAGCTAAAATTTCCAGAGCTAGCTAGTTATCTTTTCTTTGCATCTGTTGTACCATAAGAATTACTAATCAGAATATCCACCCATATGACTTAGCTTTGTTATATCACTGGCCATTACTAACCAAAGATAAAAAGATCATGTGTACATAAACTTGGTGAAAGAATGTCTGCTGTATTATTTTTATTGTTTGATACGGGAGGTTTTCATGTGCCATGAATCTCTTTAGCTTATCAACTGACATAGCACGGGGACTGGTATTCTTGTTGGGCAGAAGATGTTCACATTTTGAAGGGGCCAAGCTACCGTAAATAGATAGAATTATTTTGTCAGTCAATATTAAGTTTCAGATTTGTTGTCGCCAAAAGTGTTTGCTTTTGCTTTACTTTCATCTTTCATGTGCTTTAGGGGTTATTGTTTCTTAAATAATGCATGCCAATGTCTCTTCCATCCAACTTCGTTTTGGGCCCATGAGAGTTTTGTAGGTAGTTTCTCCAATATTATTAATTTTATTTTAAATAGTGAGTTTCTTAATGTTTCGGCGTGCTCTTTTTTGTAATTAAATGTCTGAATATATCGGCTTGCTTCATATTTTTGCTCTTTATCTTCAACCGGGACATTTTAATAAGGCATGCTATTTAACATTTTTGACCGATAAAATAATGAATAATCTACAGGCAGCATCTCAAGGCCCATCGCAAGGATGTAAAAAATCTTCGTAAACTTGGGTTTGTAATCTTCGCCCGATGCTGTTAACGTGGGTGAACTTATCGTTAAGTTTTAACAACGGCAACGCATCGTGTTGTTGATCATCAAAACGCAATTTGGTGCCTTTTAGTTTGCTAAGCAGATGATAATGCCATCAATTATACGCACCACGTTAATGCGAGCGGTAAAATATGTGTTAAAATAAAATATTACAAAAGAGCCAATGACTACCAATATTAGTTATATAATAGCATCGCTCGTTTATGTGCGGTAATTATGGGTTAAAGAGCACAAAAGAGGGTGTCTTTTCTCCCAACGACGTCTATTTCGCATTCCAACTTCTTTTCTTTGATCGATTTGATCCACCTTCCAATTACCTCCCGATCTTTTCCTTATAGAGATCTCTTCCGAGACTCCGATCCCACCCTTCGCTTTGAACCGAAGCGAGGAGCAGCGGCTGCGTTAGGGCTGCCCTAAAGATCGGGCTTGCAACCGCGAGAACCATGTTTATTTGTGGGAGTCGTTCAGCCCTCTATATATGCAGGATTCCGTAGTCATGGTTGCCGCCGTCGAAGCCCGATTCATTTGTCTGGAGCTCATAAACAGGGGGGAATCCTTCACCGATGTGTTTGCTTTAGAGGGTAAGTGCTGGATCCATTTTTTGGTTTTTTATTTTTATATCAAAATCTTTCGGTTTCTTGGTGTTGATCATTGCGCTGCTTCTGTTCATTTGGAAACGGTGGGTTTCTTTATTATTTTTGGTTTCATTATTCTTTACTCGTTACTCCTTTTAAGTCTTTTTTAAAAGGTGGGTTGTTAGCAGCCGTCTTAAAATAATGTTTTATGAACGAAAGATACATTGCATTGAGCTAGTAGAAATGATTTCGGTTTGCAACCTTCAAGATCGAGTTTATTTGTTGGATTAAGACCTAAATCTTCCCTGTAATTTCCTAGTTCGGATCTCCTTACGTGTACGTGTATGCAACCGATCAAATCAGGATCCAGATAAATGCATTGTTTAACTAGGATGCTAATTCTTCTGTGTTGTTAACTTCTTTGAAGTAGATTTATTTAAAATCAGTATCTTTTTCTTGTTCTTTTTTCTTTTTCGTACTTCTGATCTCCGTAATTGGTTAGCTATTCATTCAACAGCACGGCTTCTACAAAAGATTAGAGGAAAAGCAAAGCTTGTCATCTATGATGTACGGAAAGAATCTTTATACGATTACTGATGCAGTAAAAATGCACTGGTTATCGGGCCTTTTCATGAGAGGGTGGATACCTGATCACATATGAGAGTCGATATCCTGGAAATGCCGCACAGTTGACATTGTCGATGACCATTTGCAATTCTTTATGTGCTGCAGAACAACTTTGACCGACGTACTTGTTAGACTAGCATACCGACTAAGGATCATTCTATGGTACTTCTTATGCCTCCTGAGATTGTCTATATTTGTGATATTAAAAAGAACAGAAATGATCATTTAGAAATAATCTTTAAGCGGATTGTCGGGCCTCACACACAAGTTGTCAATTCTGTCCTTATCGCTCAAGCTCAAGGTAATGGCTCTGGCACATAGTAACAAAGGCAGGAAAGGCACCGTTCCTGAAGGGGCAATCATTTATCGCTCCAAAACACTAAGAGAGAACTTCAGATCAATTTGTGATAGTAATCGATCTTTTTTGGCCTATTAATTTTTTTTTTTTTTTGTAATATGTATGAACAGTCTCTCCAGATCTCATAGTAGTAACAACACTTTATTTATCTAGATCTCATAGTTTGCGGTGGAGCTAAACGGTTGATGTATCATGTTCTCTGCCCTGAACATGACCTGCTATTTGACATTGATGTTTGTTATATATCTTGTAGGCCACCGGTGTTGTGCCTGAAGGAGCAGCATTTACAAAAGTGGAGCCGTTGATGGATTTGGAGCACCGAGTGCCTGGCCCATGTGAAGCTCTTGTTATCAAGATGCTCTCTATTCATCTTTCACGTACATAATGCAATTATCCTCGTCGAACAATTTACTCTGGGAGTAAATCTGTCAAACTTCTCTTGCATTGTTCAGAGTTGTCTTCACCAAACAAACGGCATGATGTGGCAATCGGGCACATCAAAGACAAGACTGAGATATTCATCCTTCAGCTGATAAGAAAAAAATTATTAACTCAATGTGCCAGTGGTTTAGATCCCCAGTCTAAGCTGGCTTCCAGGACTTCTCATGAGGTCCATGACAAGCAGGTTCTATTACTAACTGTCCTAGCCAAGCATTTTATGTTTTTTTTTTTTTTTTTGATATAACTGAGATCCAAATTCCAGAATGGTTGGTGCAGATGGCAGAGTCAAGATAATATTGTGTATTTCATTGTCTACTCACGATGGAATTGTACACTTACTTTTGATTGTAAATATTTATTTGTTTACTGACAGCAGCCCTCCTCCGTTGTTTATAATAGTGTCTACTGTCTAGAAATATTTCCTGTGGATCTCTTTTATTCTTCATGGTTGTAGAATGCGTGCAAGGAAAGAAGTTGTGCTTGTAACTGTTTAGAACTGTACAAACATGAAGCCCAGGAGATGCAAGTCAATGAATTATGAAGCTAAATGACCATTGCAGGTAGGCGAGCGACAGAAATGTTGTAAGAGGCTTATTAGTCGCCATTATTCCTGTTGATGGAGATGGATGAGGGTTCTCTCTCTCTCTCTCCTCCCTTTACCTTGCTCTTGTTCGCATCAAACTAATAAAAGTGATTGGGTTTTCCTGAATTCTAAAATTTTTAACCCAATATTTCCAATGTGTGTCTTCCATTTGCTGACCTGCGCAGCTTGATGCAATTTGTCAAGGAACTCCAAAGTCAACATACATGGATGGGCCTTAGGTTTTGAAGCAACTTGGGCATAAAATATGCAATTTATACATATCGATTTTACTTGGTACAGAAATGAAAAATGCATGTTATATATATATATATATATATATATATATATATATATTTAAAAGAATTATAAGGAAGATGAGATTGGATAAGGGAGATGTGGTGGCATATAGACAACCACCGAGATGGTATTTTTTGCGTATCCCATATGCTTCTTCCACCTAATCAACACCCTGTTCGGCCTACTCGGCCGATACTTTTGTATGACGTCAATGAGGATGTCATATGGTCCCATGAGGTTGGCCACACGACGTTGGTGGAACGGCAAACTATTACTTTGTATCATCTAAAGTTTGCTAGATGCATGATTCCATGATCTACTTACTAATTAATGGCTGAACGATGTGCATAACTGTTCCTAGTATTTAACTTTGCACTATTAAGGATTGTGGGTGTCCACCGTTCAAGGGATTCACCTCCAAAGGAATGGCCTCCCTTATAGTAGCAACTCTGACCCCTCTAGACGAGGAGAAAGTCTACTCGATTGAAATCGAGGGATCAGATGTGATCGATGATTGATTCAAATTCCAATCGATGAAGAGAAAGAGGAGGATGAAGACATCTTAGATCAAACATGTGGGTTCAGGAGTTTATCAACATTCTTAGCTCAAAGTCCAACGGTCCGAGTCTAATAAAGCATTGAAAAACTAAAGAGAAGGGGCCCTCTATTTATAGGGGTTGAGAGACCCTTCGTTTTCCCTTTAATTTTAGACAAGATTGATCACTAAAGATCAATCGTATATATCATAATATCCCTGAATCCCCAATGGTTCAATTGACTGCTATAGTGAGACTCTACCATTAGACCACATACGTAATCCATCGGGTAATCTTTTCAAGATATTATGGATCTAATCTAATTAAATTGAATCTAACACTATGTTAGGATCATAATGGCACTAAAAAGAAATGGGGACGGGGTGGTAAATTAATGCCATAGTAAATTTAACCAATTTTAAAAGTTTAATTGATAGATTCGTATTAGAAATGTGATTAACAAAAAGAGCAAGGATTGCGAGTAAGTAAATCAGTATACAATAACCAATCAAGGCAAGATAAAGAATACAAACTGATTTATAGTGGTTTGGTCATCCTGACCTATGTACATTCCCGATTCTTCCTCCCTCGAGGCCACTAGCTTTCACTATCAATCTTCTTTCCAACGAACGAAGATTAATTACCCTTATTATAACTCTTTTCCTTTTAATAGTCATAGGAGAGAACCTCCACACTCACTCCTTGACATGAGACCTCACACATTCTGCAACTAAAAATCACTTCTAAGCTCAAGGAGGAGGAAGAGACTCAACTAATGATCAAAGAGAACTATACTTTCTTGCTTCAATCCAAGCCTTAGTGGGGGTAATTATAGCCCCAAATAGCTTCAAAATAGAGCCAAAAAATTTAAATCTCTGAAAATTTTGGTATTTAGATGGTCATACAACTGTAACTTTGAACATAATAATTTTGGACTTTCGGACGATACTACCATTACAAAATTTGAATTCTGAGTGGTACTACTATTGCCCCAAGCAATACCGCTACCTACACAAGTGGTACCATCGTGGGTTGTGCTGACAAGCACAAACAATGCTTATCGGCTATCTTAGGTGGTACCACCATTCGAACTTGCTCAAGGCCACTAATTTGGCCTTCTAAATGGCCCAATTTGGCCATGGTCCAAGCACATTCGCTTTCTCGACAAGTTACCATAATTTTGGCCCAATACCAATATAATTCAACCCCAAAAGACCTTGATAAAGACTTAAACAATCTAACCACATATTTGACACAATTACGAAGCTTTCAACATATTGTTCACCATTTCGATATGTCATCCAATCATTCAACACTTTGTCTAAACCTCCGGTGCATTGTCTTTTCCTTTGGTATATCGCATGATTTATCGGCATATAGACTTTCCCACAACATTCGATCTTTAGGTGTAATACCCGATCCTTCCGACACGATGCCCGAGCATGAAGTCCAATCTTCGACACGTCGACCAATCTTCTGGCTTAATGTCTAATTTTCAACATGATACTTATTTGGCACAATGTCTTATTCTCCTGCTTCGATAACTTGCCCTTTGATGGTTTGAGTCTGTGATTGATGTTTTTCCAACGTCACTTATCTCAAAGGCATATTAGTCCATAAACTCATCAATTGAATACATCATCAACATTCGGAACTCAACAATCTCTCTCTTTTTTATGATGACAACCAATTGGTGACGGAGTTTTAACTAAACTTCTCCTGTCTATATGCTATTTTGAAATATAATAAACTTAAATTAAAAAATAATAACCTTTTAATGCTAGTCTTTGGATTCAAGTTGAAACAATTTTATATAAATCTTACTCACTTTCAATAGTAACCATTGCAAAAATGATATGTATAATTTTATTTAAAATATCAAAATAATCATTGTATACATCATGTGATATCAAAATATTTATTGCACACATCATATGTATAAGCTTAATTGAATTCTCAAACATCATCATCATCATAAATTAAAATATCATCATAATACTTTTATGTCATTAAAGAGTATAGTCTACTTCTCCTTATTTAACATAGATAGTTACGATATCATAAAAAAGTTATCATTATTTATTCTCTTTTGTCATCAATAAAAAAGAGAATATACAAGCTACTCGTAATCCAAAAGGTGTAAATAGAGTATCAAAATGTGTCTTGCCTCAAAAGAAACGATAGGAGGAGAAGGACTGCCCTATATATAGGTGTTTCTGGTTCAGGCTCAAGTGGGAGAGGATTAGTTCTTCCGGGTAATCTAGTCCAAGTCTATTCATTATAATACACCTCAATCTTCTTAATAGGTTTCTATTAATGACATTGAATCTATCTAGTTTCATAATTTTTTTCATTTATTAGGATGACTATGTCATGTTTATGTAGTAGTCTAGTAATCTGGCTACTATACGGAAGCATCATATCTTTCTCATATATATTAATTATATTTTGATGAATCATATATCCAAGGCAATTATCATGTCATGTCAAATTCCAATACATCATGCCAATTTCCAGGTATTAACTTCATCAATATAGTATTATTTAGAAATAAGAATACTGATCATGATGTGATGCAGCAGTTTTGTATTAAATGGTAAATGATGTGATGCAGTAGTTTTGTCTTAAATGGTAAAAGATGTTCATAACTTTTTTGTACAATAGATATGTGTAAAAGAGGTTCATAACTTTTTCGTACAATAGATAGGTTAGAAATTCTAAAAATGGTACAAATTACCGCATAATATATAACCTCAATGGATGTCTCATTGTCCTCTAAAATAGCAATAGTATCTTTTTTAAATATTTCTATAAGGTTATAAATTATTTCATCTGTAAATAAATATATGATGCCGATAGGACTCCAATAGGGTTGAGTCCTAATCACCATAAAAGTAGTCAATAAAAATCCTGTAAAATTATAATAAAATCTCACTTAGCCACTTGTATCCTATAAAGAAGTGTGGCTAGGGTTTAGATTGGGACCTTAGGGCTTACCCCTTTACTGGACTGGTCAGCCAGGGTTTTCACCTACTTAGGTCAGCTATAGAGCCAACCTAGCCCCCGCCTACACCTACTAAGGGAGGTCGACTAGAGGAGGGATAAAGAGGTAATTATACTTAGATAAGCACCCTATAGGGTTAGGGTTTGAGTCTTATTTAATGATGTAGCTGCCCACTCTATTTTATCAAGCAAGATCAATCTTTTATTTAGCCTTGTGCCGAGTTCTAGGAGGAAGGAACCCCTATAGCGTTCCAAGGGTTGTTCCCCCTCAGAAATCAAAATCTATAGGGCTTCTTCTAGGGCTCTATCATTTGATATTAGAGCAGCGTTTCTACTACCCCTGTAGCCATCTCAGCTGCCCTCACCTTCCTAAACAATTCCCACAATTATTGCGACACGCACCTTCACGTTCTACCCCAATCGCAGATCAAATCAATCTGTTGCTGCCCCATGCGTTTGATATGGAGATCTGGTATATTTTCATCACCCACCTCTTCAATATTGTAAAATCCTTTACCTTACATGTTAAAGAGATTTTTTATATTTTATCTTCTGTAAATTTTGACCATCGCAACGTTATCGTTATTGTAAAGGTGAAACGCTGCAGAAATTTTTAACCGCTTATTTGCCTCTTGAAACCAGTTTATTGCTTCTCCTTTTTGGCCAAAATTTTTACATAATTCTATAGATCAACTTAGCTTTCATCTGAGCTTGATTTCTGAAAAAAATTCCTTTTGAAACTGGTTTTATTATGCCTTAATTCGTCATCATGCAGTGCTAGAATTTTATGATGAAAGATCTACCTTCCGTCTTTTACCCTATTGTCCTACTGTTACTTTATCAAAATTTTGTTAAACTTTTTGTTGATATAAAAACATCTGAACTGAGGGTTTTTGCATATTTTTTATCAAAATTTCCTATGGAATTTATGTCAAAAAATCATCGTTCCTTTGAAGTAAAATATGCTTGGCAGGATTGTATATCGCAACACCTTTCTTTATCGAATTCTATCGGATTTGAGTGCTATCTTTTGTGAGTTTTTGGACTTTCTTTCTCTCATCTATAAATCCTAACATTCTCATCAAAAATGCTTCCAAACTATATACTAAATTGATCCCAAATAGCCACCCAAATCAGCCCTAAATCGTAGCCTATTCCCATCTACCCGATCCACCCATCCAATCGGCCATCCCCTCTTCAAAAATTCTCATGCCACTAACCCGACAATAGAAAAAAGATCTTAATATTATAGATCTAGAGGCATACATCACGGCATCAGAAGAGGCCATCAACACCAAGTTCAAAGCCTTTGAAAGCCGCATCGAGGAGAAGATGTGATCCTTTTTCATCGAATTCAGCATGGGCCGACCACTTAGCCCGAAGAAATCGCAACAAGAAGAAACTTCAGATCGATGAGATGATCCTTAAGAGCATGGCTACATCATTCTTGATTGAAACACTTCATGCATGAAGGTTGACTTCCCTAGATGGGAAGAAGGAGACCCGATCAGATGGATTGTGAGCACGAAATAATATTTTCAATTCTACCGAACTGCCGATGCTACAAGGGTGGAGATTACTGCCATCCACCTCGAGAGAGATGCTATTCAATTGTTTAATTGGTATAAGCACACCCATGGAGGTCTCTCTTAGCAGCAATTTAAGGAAGGACTTCTAAATTACTTTGGACCAACCGATTTCGACAACATCGACGGATAATTAACGAAGATTCGGCAAACCTCGACAATACACGAATACCAAACAAGGTTTGAACATTTATCTAATTAAACTGTGGATTGGTGTGAAAAGCAACTTTTAGGGACTTTTATCGAGGGCCTAAAGCCAGAGATTTATGGAGAAGTAAATGTGCGACAAGCATACACTCTCATGGTGACGATTTCCTTCACGAGAATCCAAGAAGAACGATTGAACCACGAAGTACGAAGGACAAGGGTCACTCCTTGACTAGCTATGCTGAAGTCTTCAGCCCCCTCTACTGCCATCTGAGCTTCTGCACTAAAAAAATTAACAAGAGACGAGCTTCTTGAATGATCGACCAAGGGGTTATGTTGGCACTATAATGAATCGTGGAGCCGAGAACATCATTGTAAAAAGGGCTGTCTTCTTGTGATTGAACTAGTAGAGGATGAGGATAGTGAACTATATGAAGAAAGCCTCGAACCCAAAGATGAAGCCATGAAGGAAGAGCCCCAATCGGCTGACTATGTAGTGCATATATTGGCCGGCTACTCTAACCCGCACACGATGAAAGTTGAAGGACTTCTTAAATGGCAACCCATCATTGTTCTCATCGATACGAGCAACACAAATAACTTCATCAATAGTAAGGTTGCTGCATGTATAGCGCTTTAAATCAAAGGTTGCAATAAGTTTGATGTAAAGGTTGCTGACGACCAAATTCTCAATTGCGACCAATGGTGCTCGCAGGTAAAATTGCTCCTACAAGACTAAGAAGTAGTACCCGATTTCTTCCTCCTACCTATCGATAATTATGAAGCCATACTTGGGATTGAATGGCTCATAATATTAGGTGACATCTCCTGGTATGCCTCTAAACTAATCATGAAGTTTTATTATAAAGGGAGACAGGTCACATTGCGAGGTAAGCTTGGGAGCCATATTTCCACCGTTTCGATGCAGCGAATGGAGAATATGCTACATAAAACAAATTATGGATTTTTAATATATATCTAGTAGCCATCAAGGGAGGAAAAAGTATAAAATTCAGATCCTAAGCTTGCCCTCTTGTTGGATGAATTCGCAGATGTTTTCATGGAGCCATGAGGGCTTCCCCCTAACTGGCCACATGACCACCGCATATATATTTTGCGGGGCAAATATCTAGTAAATTTAAGATCGTACCACTATCCTCACTTACAGAAGGACGAGATTGAGAACATCATTAAGGAAATGCTTGCCACCGGAGTAATTTGACTAATCTACAGCCCTTACTCCTTGTTGGTATTGCTAGTGAGCAAGAAGGATGGTACATGGTAGATGTACATTGATTCCCGAGCTTTGAACGCCATCACCATAAAAGACAAATATCCTATACCAGTCATAGATGAGCTCTTGGATGAACTGAATGGAGCCTTAAATTGGATCTATGTTTCAATTATCATTAGATTTGGGTATGCTCTGAGGATGTTTTGAAAACTACATTCCGCACATATAATGGCCAGAGTTTTTGATAATACCTTTCGGACTTACAAATGCTCCTTCTACTCTTAAAAGCTTGATGAATGATATTTTTTAGAGGTTTCTATATAAGTTTGTATTGATATTTTTTAATGATATTCTCATTTATAGGCCTACACTTGATATGTATTTTGAGCACTTACGAACTGTTCTAATGATTCTTCGAGAGAACACCCTTTAAGTTAAATAGTCAAAATATAGCTTTTTTACAGTGTAAAGTAGAGTATCTAGGGCATATTATATGAAAGGATGGAGTGGCGGTAATTGAGGCAATGCAAGGATGGCCGAGACCTACGAACATAAAATCGCTGTGCGGCTTCCTCGGACTCATGGGCTACTATTGAAAATTTGTGAAGGATTATGACAAGATCAGTGCCCCACTCACGTCCCTACTGAAGAAAGACTCCTTCTTGTGGTTAGATAAAGCCTCCACAGCCTTTGAACAACTCAAGACAACTGTAACAATGATGCCGGTTCTAGCGCTACCCGATTTTAGCCGCACCTTCGTGATTGAGGCTGACGCATCCGGAGTTAGAATTGGGGCTGTTCTAATGCAAGATGACTGACCTCTTGCTTACACTAGTAAAGCTTTGTCTCTCTCACATCTTAAAATATCTCTGTATGATAAGGAAATGCTTGCCATCGTACACATCATCAAGAAGTGGAGACCCTACCTGATCGGTCGATGCTTCCATATTAAGACTGATCATTGAAGTCTTAAATATTTTTTAGAGTAGAAAATATCTTCCCCGAGCAGCAACGATGGGTAACTAAACTTCTTGGCTTTGATTATGAAATTATTTATCGAAACGAGAAAGAGAATGTTGTTGTAGATGCTCTATCACGACTACTAGGACAAGCCAAAATTTCAACCATCTCCCTTCCCTCCACTGACTTCCTTAAAGACAATAGAGAGGAATAGAAGAATGACCCAGATATCTGAGATATTATAAAAAAATTGGAGAAGGATCTGGGTTCCATGGACACTTGGGATTCAAAGGATCTGCGCTACAAAAGTTGAATTGTGATTGTTCCTTCTTCCTCTTGCATCCAAATTATTTTGCATGAGATGCACTCTTCACCTTCAGCAGAGCACTCTGGATTTCTGAGAACATACAAAAGGGTAAAACAAAACTTCTTTCGGAAGGACATGAATAAATTGATTTATGATTATATATCAAAATGTGATATATGCCAACAACAGAAGGGTGAAACAATGGCAATTCTGGGAAAACTATAACCACTACCTATACCAGACTCAGCATGGACAGATATCTCCATGGATTTCATCAAAAGATTGCCAACATCTCAAGGTAAAAATATGATTTTTGTGATGGTAAATCGTTTAATCAAATATGCTCATTTCTGTGCTGTGAGACATCCTTATACCATTGCCAGTATTGCTTAACTTTTTATGAAAAATATTATAAAACTACATAGGATGTCATGGTCGATTGTGAATGATCGTGATAGGGTGTTTATAAGTAAATTTTAGACTAAGCTCTTTCAACTACAAGGCACCCAATTGAAGATGAGCACAACCTATCATCCACAAATGGATGACCAAACAGAAGTAGTGAATAAATGCCTCGAGACTTATGGTGCTTCACTAGTGACTGGCCCAAAGAGTGGAGTTTGTTGTTATTCAATGAGGAAGAAGTCTATTAGCGAGATATAGCGTATACAAAGAATATAATAGAACTAGCGAGAACAAGAATTTCACTTTTACCAAGTAGTAAGAGAACTCAATCAATGCCCATAGGACTTTAACTAAAAATTGGGGATTCAACTGTTATTGATGAGACTTGCAAGTATCTACTACAAACAAGATAGCATCCATAGCTTCTACACCCTAACTTGATATAGGGAATTGGGCTCCTTATTCCTTAAAAATAGGAATTGGAATGGTGCTAATAAGCCTCGAACACTAGGCAAACCATCAAAATCAGTGGAAAAAGAATTAGGCTCCTTATGCTATGCCATGGTCAGTTGTGAGCGACCATGATAGGGTGTTTACAAGTAAATTTTGGATCGAGTTCTTCCAACTACAAGTCACCAAATTGAAGATGAGCATAACCTATTATCCACAAATGGATGACCAAACATAAGTGGTGAACAGATGCCTCAAGACTTACTTATGGTGCTTCACTAGTGACTGGCCCAAAGAGTGGACAAGGTGGCTTCCTTGGGCCAAATTATAGTACAACACAACGTATCATTCATCAACTAAATGTATCCCTTATGAGATATTGTATAGCTGATCGCTCTCTGTAATATCGAAATATGTAATTGGTATGGTCCTAATAGATCATATCAATCAAAACTTAATTAACAAGGACAAACATCTGTAGTTACTAAAAGATAACCTAACTGCCACTCAAGTCTGCATGAAGCAACAATTAAATACTCACCGGAGCGAGCAAGAATTTTCAGTAGGAGATTGAGTCTACCTTCGCCTATAACCATACAAGCAGTTATTGATCAACACTAGAGTATCGATGAAGTTATATCCATAATTATATGGACCATATCAGATTTTGGAGTGTATTGGAGCCATGGTTTACAAATTAAAACTTTTAGATGATGCTAAGATCTATCTCATCTTCCACGTATCCTTGCTAAAATAGAAATAGGGAGAACATGTGTTGGCGCAGACTCAGCTACCGAACACTACAAATGATGGTGAGATTAAAGCTCAACCTGAAGCTATACTTGATTGGAGGATTGTGATGTGCTGTCGACGCCCTTCAACCGAAGTACTTGTGAGGTAGAATAATTACCATCCAAAGATGCAATGTGGGAGTCTTATGAGGAGCTGAAGACCCAATTCCTAGAGTTTATGGACTCTTAGCCTTGAGGACAAGACTGATTTTAAGAGCGCATGCTTGATAGGACTCCAGTAGGATTGAGTCCTAATCACCTTAGAAGTAGTCAATAAAAACCTTATGAGATTATAATAAAAACCCGCATAGCTACCTCTATCCTATAAAGAAGTGTGGCTAGGGTTTAGACTGGGCCTTATGTTGGGAAACATCAGTGGGTGCATCATATGCATAGCAAAAATCAAAACAAAAATCAGTTTCCCATGCAGATCAAATCATCCTGCAAAAGATTGGGGTCATGAGAAAAAATCATAAAAATAAAAAAACTGTGATATGTGAAAGATTGATTTTACCTAGGGAGATCATATATCCCTGTATTTCAGATCTGGATGGAGAAGATAAAGGAGGTCAAGTGTCCTCCTCTACAGCGGTATCCACACGATGAATCTCTATAGCGAAACTACTCCAATCTGATCTTGCAACTCTTGCTTAGAGGAAGGGAGGAGAGTAGGAGGTGGTGGCTAAAGCTACAGCCTATCAACTATGAGTCTCCCCTCCTATTTATAGAGAGCCACCAAAAAATCTTAGGGCTCCTGCCTTAGTGGGTATTGGATCTCCATCCAATAACCCACTAATCTTACATTATTGAATCTCTATTCAGTAATCTCCTAGGCCTCTAATTGGGTCTTAAGCAAAGAGCCCATAAGCATAGGGTCTCATCTAATAAGAATATGGGCTAATTAGATCTTTATCCAATCCTCTATTTGCTGAAGCATCCACCATATATGTGTGACCCTCTAGGCCCGATACCGAGCTGGCGTGAGTCACTCCCATTAGAACTCCTTATGATATAGTGAATTATTATCCTTATAATAATTCACTTGACTCATTGACTATGGACATACTAGGCTACTACGCAATAGTCCCTAGACGGTACAGGGGGATCGAATCCATCAGACCTGTCTATCCATAATTATTGTGTATCTATAATCCCTCATCCAACTAATATCCCAGAGACCGTATATTGGACATGGTACTGTCAGGTCACATACAGAATCCGTTATAGTCTTGCTCTAATCGGATTCTCCAGGAGAACTCTTTCTCTCTCAATCCGAATGACCCTGGCCAAGGATTTATCTAAGCAAGCACATATGAGATATTCCTCTGGTGATACCGAGAGTGGATGATCCTCTATTGACACTCAATTGCCTTCATAAGATTGGCTACAAATCCCGATAACTAATTGTACCAGATTTGAAACTTTCAAAACCTGTAAGTCTGGCGCCAAAGAAAGAAGTACTTATACAAGGCATCCTTGGTGTCTCAAGTCTAAGGACCAAATACACAACTGGGATTATGGAATCATTGTCTGACAGTGAGTATCATTAACCATACAACATTACATAAGCGGATCAATTAGTGAACTCATTCTCCAATGAGCACCTGTACTATATCCTTAGTGTCTCCACACAAGTGACTATGAGACTAGCCATCTCCATCATATGGACAAGTATATAGTACACCGATCTGTCCGGTTATCTCGATGTCCCTCTCGAGTAACCTATGACCGGGATTATTTAGGATCTGTATTTAAAAGTGAATCGATCTTATTATCATGATCACATCACGATCTAATTCACATTGCACATAAACAATGACATCATTATATATATATATATATATATATATATATATATATATATATATATATATATATATATATATATATATATATGTAACAGATAATATAATATAAGAATATATCAATATTAATCATAAGCAAAAAAAAGATCACATAGCGTGTCACACGTGCCATCACTCACGTGATTGACTTACAGGACACCTATAACTAGCAATCTCCCACTTGACCTAAAGCCAATCACTTATATATCTGATCCATATCAGACCCCTGTGACACTCAAATACAATCTGAGCCAACGGCTTCGTTAGTGGTTCTGCAATGTTTCTTCAGATGGAACTCTTTCCATTACTATATCTTTATGGGCTATGATATCTCTTATCAGATGGAACCTCCTTAGAACATGCTTAGAGTTCTGATGAGACCTTAGTTCCTTCGCTTAAGCGATCACCCCGTTGTTGTCGCAGTATATGAGAATTGGTTCCACGCTGCTTGGTATAACTCGTAAATCTTTAATGAACTTCTTCATCCATACCCCTTCCTTTGCTACTTCTACTACAGTAATGTATTCCGCCTCTATGGTCGAGTCAACAACAGTATCTTGTTTGGAACTCTTCCAGCTTACTGCTTCTCCATTCAGCGTGAAAACATACCCTGAATTTGACTTGTTACCATCAATGTCAGACTGAAAACTCGAGTCCATGTAGCCCTTAACCTGGAGGCTACCTCCTCCATATACCAGTAAAAGATCCTTAGTCTTTCTCAAGTACTTAAGGATACACTTTACTGCCTTCCAATATTCTAAACTTGGATCTGCCTGATACCTGCTCGTGATACTCGGAGCATGTGCTATATCAGGCCTGATATATAGCATAGTATATATAATAGACCCTATCTTTGAGGCATAGGGTATCCTATCCATGTCTGCCCTTTTTTTAGGAGTCTTTGGGGATACACTCCTAGAAAGTGATATTCCATGTTTCATTAGTAGAAGACCTCTCTTGGAATTCTCCATGCCAAATCTTTTGACAATGGAATCTGTATACCTAGACTGGGACAAACCAAGCATCCTTTTGGATCTATTTCTATAGATTCGGATCCCCAAAATATAGGATGCTTCCCCTATGTCTTTCATGAAGAAATTTCTAGATAGCCAAGCCTTTACTGTGGAGAGCATTCCTATATCATTCCCAATGATTAGGATGTCATCCATATATAGCACCAAGAAGGTGATAACGCTCCTACTTACCTTCTTATACACACAAGGCTCATCTTCATTCTTAACAAAGTCATAAGATCTGATCACCTCATCAAATCTTATGTTCCAACTTCGGGAAGCTTGCTTCAATCTAGAAACGGATCTAAGTAACCTGCACACTTTATCTGGACTCTCTTTGGATACGAATCCCTCTAGCTGTATCATATATACCTCCTCCTCGAGGTTATCATTGAGGAATGCCGTTTTGACATCCATCTGCTAGATCTCATAGTCATAGTGTGCTGCAATAGCCAAAATAATTCTAATGGACTTAAGCATGACTACAGGTAAAAATGTTTCGTCGTAGTCAACTCTTTATCTTTGACGATATCCTTTAGCTATCAGCCTTGCTTTATAAGTCTCTACTTTTCCATCCACTCCGATCTTCTTCTTAAAGATCCATTTGCAGCCGATGAGTACAATACCCTCAAGTGCATCCACAAGGTTCCAAACCTTGTTAGAGTATATGGAATTCATCTCAGAATTCATGGCTTCTTGCCACTTCTCGGAGTTTATACTCATAATAACCTCCTCGTAGGTCTGAGGATCAACATCCTGAGAGTCATCTCCATTGATATGTCCTACATATCTTTCAAAAGGGTGAGATACTCTACTAGTCCTACGTAAAGTTGAAACTTGTGTGTTAGGTACTTGAATAGACTCGGGCTCTTGAATGGTGTTAGGTTCTCCAATCTCGCTCAATTCTATCTTGCTCCTACTATTTCTGTCAGGAATTTGTTCCTTCTCAAGGAACACAACTCTCTTGGCAACAAAGACCTTTTGATCCTTGGGATGATAAAAATAATACCCCAAAGTCTCCTTAGGGTATCCCATGAATTTGCACCATTCCGTCCTTGATTCCAACTTATCGGGGTTGTATTTTCTAACATGGCCAGGACAGCCCTAAATCTTAACCACCTTAATATCAGGTTTCTTTCCTTTTCATATCTCAAATGGTGTAGATACTACCGACTTTGATAGAACTCTATTCAGAATATAAGTTGCGGTCTCTAGGGTGTACCCCCAGAACGAGATAGGTATATCAACAAAACTCATCATGGACTACACCATGTCTAACAGCGTATGATTCCTCCTATCTGATACACCATTGAGCTGAGGTGTATAAGGAGGTGTCCACTGGAATAGAATCTCATTATCCCTGAGGAAATGGGTGAACTCTATACTGAAGTAGTCTCCTCGATCTGATCAAAGAGTTTTAATATTCTTTCCAATTTGGTTCTCTACCTCATTCTTATATTCCCTGAATTTCTCAAAGGCATCCGATTTATACTTTATTAAGTACACGTGTCCATACCTAGAGAAATCATCAGTGAATGTAATAAAGTATGAGTAACCACCTATAGCTTGAGTTGACATGGGACCACATATATCACTATGTATGAGTTCCAATAACTCGGTGGCTCTCTCTCCAGTTCTACTAAAAGGAGAGTTGGTCATCTTCCCATAAAGGTAAGGTTTGCAAGTTGCATATGTCTCATAGTCAAATAGATCTAAGTATCCATCTTTCAACAAATTTTGAATCATTCTCTCATATATATGACATAGCCTACAATGCCATAGATATGCATTATTCACCTCATCTCTTTTCCTCTTAGACATATTTATATTCATGATATATGGAGAAGTGTCTAATACATATAAACCATTTATAAGGATCCCTCTAGTGATGATCTCATCATCCATAATTATTGAACAACTATTATTTTCAAAAACTAATTTATATCCACTAATTATCAAATAAGAGATAGAACCAAAAAAGTTTGGGTAGAGCCGGATCTAAGTGTTGGCTAGGTAAGCGTCCTTTAGTAAGAGGAGTAGTTATGAACCCTGTAGACATCCCTATGGGGGCGGTGAGGGGAGAGCCCTAATTGGTAGAAGAAAACCCACAACCCCTTGGGGTTATCCTGTGCTCGGAAGAAGAAGTAGGAAAAGGAAAAAAATATAGTGATAGTTTTATTCTTCATCGCCGTAAATAGGAATATTAAAAATAGAATTTTTGGAATTTGAAAAAATATGATGGCCGAACAATGGGAATTGAACCCGTGCATGGTGGATTCACAATCCACTACCTCGATCCACTTGGCAACATCTGCCTCTTTTTCTAGCTAAAGGATTTTCTCTTTTTTCCATTCATCATTATTGTATTTATTCTTACCTACATATTTAACTTAGATCGAGATATTGGACATAAAACGCCAATCTTAAAATTAAAAATAAAAAAAATATAAAAAATATGTATATGTATACTGTGGGTATATGTATGCTGTGGCTCTACGTAAAAAATAATATTGTATCAAACAAAGTAGCAATAACCCATATCTTGCTAAAACAAGATATGGGGTATTGCTACTTTGTTTCAATGATTCGTATACACTAAGACAAAAGTCTTATCCATTGCATGCACCTAGTGCAATAATAGCTCCACCAGGCAGATGTAGGGCGACCTCTTTAAAAGCAACTACAATAACTCTTGTTTCATTGCCCATCTTGAGGTCCATCTCGCCTCTGGCCAATTTCTTAGGTCTTGCCAAAACCTTCAATGAATTATAGATATGATAAGTACTCCCGGTATCCAATACCCATGTGTTATTATGAAAATATGACAAATTGAGACTAATCATGAATATACCTGAAGCTTCTCCAAGCTTCTATTTCACATTATCTGCAAGGTAGTCCTTATAATTCCTCTTCCAATGCCCATCTTGGCCGTAGTGGAAGTATTGTCCTTTGTCCTTTGCCAGGTCTTTCTTGGCAACTTTTGCCTTACCTGGTCTTTCTTTGCCTTTGCCCTTCTTAAGGATCTTGTTGACCTTCCTTTTCTTTTTGGTCTCACCAATATAGAGAATTGGCTTCTCCTTCTTGATGACACTCTCAGCTTATCACAACATATTAAGGAGCTTAGGGAGAGTCACCTCAAATTAAAGTTAATAATGAAATGTGAAAAGAAATCCGGTAGGGACTGAAGTATAAGATCAATACATAGGTTATCCTCTAGGACTATCTATATACTTCACAAAGCGAGTGATCACATCCTCGTTTATCCTTTCCTCCAGTGTTGGCACAATCATGTTAAAGACATATATAATTTTCTCTTCTGTGATAACAATTCTTAAATTGTGGAGCTTTTGGACCAATGAGGTGGTTGGCATCAAGTATGCCATGTAAGGGTTTTGCAAGCGACAAACAAAATATAGTGTAAATTAAATAACATGAAAATTTTACAGAAAATACTAATTAAGATATGAACTTCTATCTTAATGTACTCCCACTATTTTCTTAGCGGATCACACAACACCCTTGACACATGAGATGGAAGTCTCCGGCAGACTCCTAGTGGGGATCGGGATCCAATTGGCATCTTAGTGTAACCTCGAGGGACTCGACCAATTATACTAAGCCCAAAAGGTAGGCAACTCTTGCTAATCACAACTCCTTGTGATTCCCGTCACGTTCGGCCTCCGAATCATCATGGTCGTGAGGGACTCGACCAACCATGATATTCAATTAAGTCATCACCATCAGTACAAGATGAGTTTGATATGATGATGTGCCCTCAAGGGACTCGACCAAGTATACCATGTCCTCAGGTCACCGGTGACATCTCTATGTCATAGTCTAGAACTCGATCACGTAGATAGGTGAGGCTCGAGGGACTCGACTAACTCAACATATATCGTGATTCAATTTTTTCCTATAATAATGAAAGGCCATGTGGGTCAATCTTATTGCCTCACGCTTAGGATCTATGTGTGCATTGGCGTATCTCCATGCCCTGTGATTGTTGATCTCGTCATCATCGGTTATGTCGGATCGTCGTATCACCATGCATTGTAATCTCTCGCCACGGCATCATGGGTCCCGCTGTCATCTCTACGCTCCCGTCGCGTCTCTCCATGTAATTACAAATAATTACATGCACACAGGCCCGACAATAAACGAGAAAAATAGAGGCTCGTAGGCCCCAATAATAATAATAATCATAATTACACACATTACAACATATGACTCATGATCATCCATCCACATCATACATCACATGTACATCATATCATATGTAAGATTACTAGATATATATAATAATTAATTAAACTATTTAATTAATTATTTTTCTTAAAATCAGGACATGCTTGGAATTTCTAGTATTATCAAGGGTATTTTTATAATTCTGAATGATATGACAGTTCTCAAAATTTCCAAAATTATTAAGGGTATTTTTGTAATTCTGATTAAAAGGATAGTCCTCAGAATTTTCAGAATGTTAAGGGTATTTAAAGAATTCTACGTATGAGGACAGTTCTTAGAATTTTTTAAATTCATAAGGGTAGGATCGTCCTTTTCACAAAGGATGCCCTAGCCCTCTTGGCACCTTTGGCCATCGCCGCCGCTGCTGCTGTCCCTGCATAGGCGACGACTGCCCTTGCTCGTCGGCAGTCACCCCTACTGTCGATGTCGTGCCCGCAAGCGGCACCCTCTATGGGCGCCGCCTCTCTGCGGGCTGGCCGTGGGCAAGTGCTGCCCCTGTGGCCTCGTCGTGGGCAAGCAGCCCCTTGCAAGCTAGCCATTGGCAGCGGGTGGTGCTTCTACCCGTAGGCGAACTTCCTGCGAGCATCACACCCGTAGCCAACCGCCCACTTGCGGGCTGCTGCCCTTACGGGCGACCGCCCCGTTGCAAGGGGGCCTTGGCTACAGCAGGCTGGCCCTTGTAGCCGACCTGGCCATAGGTGGCTGGCCCTGGATGACTCTCCCTCCTCCTTGCTATCTTCACTGCGAAAATGTAGCAAGAATGCGTAAAATGATTCTATGTGATTCAATCTCATCACACGCAGTTTAAAATCAATTTTTTACACAAAAACCTTAGCTTTGATACCACTGTTGGGAAACCTCAGCACGTGCATCACATGCGCAGCAGAAATCAAAATAAAAATTGGTTTCCCATGCAGATCAAATCGTCGTGCAAAAGATTAGGGTCGTGAGAAAAAAATATAAAAATAAAAAAATCACGATGTGTAAGAGATTGATTTTACCTAGGGAGAATATATATCCTTGTATTCCAGAACCGGATAGAGAAGATGAAGGAGGTCAAGCGTCCTCCTCTCTAGTGGTATCCACACGATGGATCTCTGCTAGTTACAGGTGCCCTGCATGCCAATTACATGAGTGATGACATGTGTGATACACTGCGTAATCTTTTTGCTTATGATTAATATTGGCATATTATCACATTATATTATATGTTGCATATATATATTATGATGTCCTTGGTTCTATGCAATAAGAATTGAATCGTGATGAGATTATAATAATGAGATCGATTCACCTTTAAACACAGATCCTAAATAATCCCGGTCATAGGTTACTCAAGAGGGACATTGAGATAACCGGACAGATCAGTGTACCACATACCCATCCATATAATAGAGGCGGCTGGTCTCATAGCCACTTATGTAGGGACACTAAGGATATAGTATAGGTGCTCATTGGAGAATGAGTTTACTGATTGATCTGCTTATGGAATGCTGTATGATTAATGATACCTGATGTCAGACAGTGATTCCATAGTCCCAATTATATATTTGATCCTTAGACTTGAGACACAAAGGATGTCTTGTATGAGTACTCTTTTCTTTGACACCAGACTTACAATTTTGAAAAGCTCTGGATCTGGTACAGTTGGTTATCAGGATTAGTAACCAACCTTACGAAGGTAATTGAGTGTCAATAGAGGATCATCCACTCTCGGTATCATGAGAGAAATATCTCATATGTGCTTGCTCAGACAAATCCCTGGCCAGGGTCATTCATATTGAGAGAGAAGAAGTTTTTCGGTAGAATCCGATTAGAGTAAGACAAACTGATTCCGTATGTGACCTGACAGTACCATGTCTAATATATAATCTCTGGGATATTATATGGATGAGGGATTATAAATACATAGTAACTGTAGACAGACAGGTCTGATGGATTTGATCCCCCCTGTACTGTTTGGGGACTATAGCGTAGTGGCCTAGTACGTCTATAGTCGATGAGTCGAGTGAATTATTATGAGTATAATAATTTACTATATCAGAAGGAGTTTTGATGAAAGTGACTCATGGCCAGCTCGGTATCGGGCCTAGAGGGTCACACACATATGGTGGATGCTTCAGCGACTAGAGGATTGGATGAAGATCCAATTAGCTCCTATTCCCATTAAATGAGACCCTATGTTGATGGGCTCTTTGATTAACGCTCAATTATAAGCCTAAGGAGATTATTGGATAGAGATCCAATAATGTAAGGTTAGTGGTTATTGGCTGGAGATCCAATACCCACTAAGGAAGGAGCCTTAGGGTTTTGTTAGCTCTCTATAAATAGGAGGGGAGACTCATGGTTGATAGACTGTAGCTTTAGCCACCACCTCGTATTCTCTTCCCTCTGTGCAAGAGTTACGAGATCAGATTGGACGTGTTTCGTTGTAGAGATCCATCATGTGGATACCGCTAGAGAGGAGGATGCTTGACCTCCTTTATCTTCTCCATCCGAATCTAGAATACAGGGATATACGATCTCCCTAAGTAAAATCAATCTCTCACACATCGCAGTTTTATCGATTTTTATATTTTTGTCATGACCCAAATATTTTGCACGACTATTTGATCTGCGTGGGAAATCAGTTTTTTGTTTTATTTCCGTTGCACATGTGATGCACCCGTCGAGGTTTCCCAACAGTTGTATCATAGCCAAGGTTTTCATGCAAAAGATTGATTTTGAACTGTGTGTGATGAGATTGAATCGCATAGAATCGTTCCATGCGTTCTCGTTGCTGCGCAAGGTAGCAGGAGAAGGCAGGCCACCTACAAGGGGCGGCCCCTTGGTGGTGGCGACACACACAACACCGCCGCCACGCAAGGGCGGTTGAGGGTAAAGGAGGGCTAGGGCATCGTTTTGAGAAAAAGATGGTTATGCCTCTTAGAATTTAAAAAATTCTAACTCTGTCCTTTTATATACAGAATTTCAAAAATATCCTCAATAATTCTGAAAATTCTAAGGACTATCCTCTCATCCATAATTATGAAAATGTCCTTGACAATTCTGAAAATTCCGAGCATATCCTAATTTTTTTAAAAATAATTAATTAAATAGTTTCATTAATTATTATATATATCTAGTAATCCTACATATGATGTGATGTACATGTGATGTATAATGTGGATAGATGATCATGAGCCATGTGTTGTGATGTGTGTAATTGTGATTATTATTTTTATTGGGGCCTGCGAGCCTGTGTTTTTCTCGTTTATTGTTGGTCCTACATGCCTGTGATTATTTATAATTACATGAAGAGATGCAATGGGAGCATGGAGGTGACAGCGAGACCCACGATGCCATGGTGGGTGATTACGACGCATGGTGATGCGACGATCTGACATAATCGATGATGACGAGAGCTACAATCACAATAGATGGAGATGTGCTGATGCACATAGATCCTATTGTGAGTGATTAGGCCCATTGGCTCGGGCTTAATCATATTAGGTGACGGCTCATGATCATCCAGTGTGGCTTGCATATATGATGTGTTATACACCTACTATATATATATATATTTGCATACGATGTAGATATATATTAAATATGTATGGGCGTAACACGACATATTAGGAGATCGATACGAAACAAAAACCCCTCCTACGATAATATTAAGTCGATAAGCGTAAGACAATAAGATTTGACCCACGTTGTCACGGGCTTAGCTGATTCTGCCTAAGCCGTGCGGCACCCATGCGTGTCCGTCCGCAAAGGTCAGCCCTCCCCGAGATCTCCTAAAATCCCACAGACTTACAAAAAGAGAAAACGGGCCAGAAGAAGCAACTCCCACGGGATCCACAAGCAACTGCTTAAGAAAAACACTTTATAAAGCCAAAATACAAATTACACCCATGGACATTACAAGCTCAGAGAGGTTGCACACAAAGGATAATGGTCCACTACAGACCGATGTCCCCACAAGTGCTTATAAGACACACTTGTATTTACAAGCCAAACTTGGCCATAAAGCAAATCAAACTAGGACTTCCAAGCCTACTGCAAGCCCGCTTCTTGTTGTACAAGATATGTACATAAACCAAGGACACGGACTAACACAAGCATTTCATCGAACACCTTGTTTACATTATTGTCCGTGACATTCTCCCCACTTATTCCTTCGACGTCCTCGTCGAAGCCACTATAGCATCTCCTCGCATTCTGAATCTTTAATCTTCTTCTTTGGCTGCAACACGCCTTTGGCTCCTAGCCGCTCCACCGTTGTTGAGTAGTCGAACTCAATCCGCCATCGCTTCAACTCACCAATGATTGAATCGGGTTTGAGAGCCTTGATCCTTGTTGGTTCTCGCGGATCCCTCGATGAAGGAAAAGACCGCTTATGATGTATGTCGAAGTTGAGAGGTAAGGTGGCTTCTCTCACCTCCTCGAGTTAAGAGAACTGGGTACTTTTCGCCCATTCTCTCGAGTTGAGAAGGCAAAGGTTACTCAATTTCGGCAAAGGTTACTTGATTTCCCTCCTCGAGTTTGTACTTCATGCATTAAGCTGGGTACTAACATTCGCCTGCTCTTTGCTCACACTTCTGAAGCACTTGAAGTGGTTGCACTCCTTGCGTTGGGATAGCTACGGTGATTCACCTTCCCACTGCCATTGAACTTCTGGAATGCAAGAAGTTTTGCCCGAAAAGTGTAAAAAGTTTACTTGGTTTCGCTCACTTCCTCGAGTTAAGAGAACTGGGGTACTGGTTTCCATTCTCTCGAGTTGAGAAGGCAAAGGTTACTCAATTTCGCAAAGGTTACTTGATTTCTCCCGCCTCGAGTTTGTACTTCATGCATTGAGTGGGTACTAACATTCGCCCTCTTTGCTCACACTTCAAGCACTTGAAGTGGTTGCACTCTTGCGTTAGCTACTGTGATTCACCTTCCCACTGCCATTGAACTTCTGGAATGCAAGAAGTTTTGCCCGAAAAGAGCAAAAAGTTTACTCCAACTTGGAGTCCCCCAACTTGGAGTAAGTCTTTGATAGATCTGGTCGCCTTTGGGGTTGTACCGACTTCTCCATCACCTTTGCCGCCTACTCCTCCTGAGTAGAAAGGTACAGTACAATGTATTGCCTACTTCGTTCCTTGGTCGAGCACTCCTGCATCAACCCGAAGTCCCTTAATTTCGGCTATCTGGATGAGAAGCATATCGACATCGGTCTTATGAAGTTTCTTGGCCTCGCCTCTTACGCCTGCCTTGGTACTTGGGTTTGCCTCGCACTCTCCACCTCCTTGGCCCCTTTACGACCAATGTTGTTCCTTCATGAGAGCAAGGGATCGATGACTTCACGGAAGTCCCATGCTGTACCATGGCGCGCCAAGCCCATAGCACTACTATCCGTTACCTTGCATCTTCATCCCTTCCTTCGCGATCGGTAGATCTGCCTGTGGCACCGTGGAGCTCCTCCGAGTGCACCTCCTCTCTAACCGACGCTTTTCTTTTGGGTAGTGAGCCTGTTGGGCCGCCTCCTCGCCTTCGACCACCGCCGACACCACTATGTCCTCCTAGCAGTTCTCCTTGGTCGATGGAGAGCAGACGCAACTCTCATGCATGGCCTCCGCCATCTTGTTGCGGGGCTCGTCGTCTGCTCTCCTTAGCTTCCTTGGTAGCAACGTCGCACTCGGCCTTGTCCTCGACTTGTCGGGCTCCCTTGCGAATGTGAGCACGCCCAACTCTCCAACTGCCCGGTTAATCAAGTCCCTCCATGGGACTCACCGGTACTTGCAATCGACTACTCCCTCGGTGGTACACCCCCATATCCGACCAAGGCTTTCATCCGATGCAAGCTTGATGTATATACACGCCTCCTCTGATCGTGACATTCACTCCTTGAATCCACCCTTCTTGCTGTATTGTTCACAAGTGGAGCTCCCAACGACTCGATCATTCACATGATCATGTCCCCTCCATGGGACTCACTGCACGTGCACTTGGACTTCTTCCTCGGTGGTATACAGCTCCCATATCGATGACTAAGGCTTTCATCCAATGCAAGCTTTGATGCACACACGACCGCCGTACTCGACATTCACTCCTTGAATCCATAGCCCTTCTTCTTGTTGTGTCGACACCAAAGTGGAGCTCCCAAGAACTCGATCATACCTCAAGATGATTTTGTCCCTCACGGGACAAGATTGCTGTATTGCATTGCCACGAATTATTCCACCACGATCCGCGCACCATGTCGCCTCTGGTGACATCTCCATTGCATCTGATTCTCGTGTGATTAACTCGGACTACGACTTCTCCACGTGTGGCCTCGCCAACACATCGTAGGGTCTCGCCATCTCCGACTTTTAGTTCGCTCCTTGGCACCCCTTCGTCCCCTCACTCTGGGTTACTCCCGACGAAGCATAGCTCTAGGGCAGTCCATCGCCTAGTAGCTCAAGTCCCCGACTTAGAGTGGGTGCACCATTGTCCGGATTTTGGGCCTCTATCCCTACCAAAGACAATCTTGCTATGCACCTCTTGTTCATGACAACTTGAACGGCAACACTGTGGCATATTCTTCAAGAGTACCCGCCTCTACGTCCTCTTGCCCCGTACTAAGGTCTCATGATCCTAACTTTGCCTTCGCAAGTTGAATCACCTTAGTTACTCCATCAAATGCATCTCTGAGGTAGCTTGCATGTACCTTGAAGCTCCCTTCATCTTTGGCACCATGCAAAAATAAGTCTGTCCCATCAGAATGAAGAACCCATGGAACGACATGATCCCACTCTTGCCTCTACAAGAGTTCATGCCCTTGACCTCTATCAAAGGAAAGCTCCATGCCTCCGCTCCATGTTCCATCTTCTATGTCGACTCCCTTCATACGACTTGGATACTTCACCGAGTTCCACCCAAGTCACTCTGCTCCTCGATTTGCACTGAGTTGATAGTGGCCCTCACGTCCACCATTTTACGGGTCAGCCCTCTGTTGAGTTCGATTTCTGCCTCGACTCTAAGTGTGCCTTCATATGATGTTGCCTTGGATTGCTCCCCCACTTGATCTCGAAATGCATCCCCCAATGCATTACCTCCTTCGAGATCATGCGACAACTCTTCGTCACTCACTCGGTCCGTTGAGCTTTATGAAGATATAACCCTGAGAAACTCTTCCTCAATATGTGCAGTCCGTCGCACATGATTCTCCAACTAGAGAACTAGGACTTATCCCTCCTGGATATCTGTCCTGCTGGAGCAACTTTTCTCTTTACATACTTCCCACTGGAAGTTTCGGAGACCATCATCCCCTTTGGACTACTCCGTCTTGCTGAACTCAAGCTTTGTTCTGCCCCCACAAATGTACTTGCTAGATTGCGACCTTTCTCCAATACAGTCTCCACTGCACCCTTCAAGGTCTAGCAACATGCTGAATTTGTTGCACATTTCAGCCACCTACGGACATATCCTTTCCATGTTGAAGAGAAAGTTCTGATGCTCCATGGCGCCGAGTTCTAATCGCGCCTTGGGATGGCCACGAACACTCTGTCATCCGTGTACAAGCCCTTGCATGAGTTCTGAATCCTTCGAGTTAGCAATTCCCCTCACCTCTGTGAGCTTTGCATAACTCTTTCGATCGTTACACAACACATCCCACCTTGCACGGTCTCATCTTTCACTAAGCACCCTGCTTTTGCCTTAAGCACCGTCAAGTTTAGTTGCCAACGTCGAGCTATAGCTCAAACTCAACCATCCCAATCTTTGTGTGCTACGCATTCTTCTTCGCTTGCTTGTCCTCGTGGTGCCTCTCGCGCAAAGGGGTTGGCTATTCCTTGAATGCCAAACCAGGATGCCCGCTCCTCTGAGCGACTCCTTTCCCTACATCTCAATGTCCGTTTCCCCTAAACGGTTGCACGTGCTAGCTGTCCTCCACACAGCCTAGCTAGGTCCCCCACATTTGTATGGCAAGTGTTTCTGCGTGTGCTTGTCCCGCTTTGATACCACATTGTCACGGGCTTAGCTGATTTCGCTGCTTGCGGCACCCATGCGTGTCCGTCGAAAGGTCGCCTCCCGAGATCTCCTAAAATCCCAGGACTTACAAAAGAGAAACGGGCCGAAGAAGCAACTCCCATGGGATCCACAAGCAACTGCTCAAGAAAAACACTTTATAAAGCCAAAATACAAATTACACCCATGGACATTACAAGCTCAGAGAGGTTGCACACAAAGGATAATGGTCCACTACAGACCGATGTCCCCACAAGTGCTTATAAGACACACTTGTATTTACAAGCCAAACTTGGCCATAAAGCAAATCAAACTAGGGCTTCCAAGCCTACTGCAAGCCCACTTCTTGTTGTACAAGATATGTACATAAACCGAAGGACACGGACTAACACAAGCATTTCATCGAACACCTTGTTTACATTGTTGTCCGTGACAACGTGGCCTTCCATAGTTATAGGAAGAAATTGAATCACGACATAGGTTGAGTTGGTCGAGTCACTCGAAGCTCACCTATCTACGTGATCGAGATCTTGCCTACGACATAGAGATGTCACCGGTGACCTAAGGACAAGTATGCTTAGTCGAGTCCCTCGAGGGCATATTATCGAATCAAACTCATCTTGTAACGATGGTGATGACTTAACTGAACGTCATGGTTGGTCGAGCCCTCGAGACTATGATGATTCAGAGGCCGAAAATGACGGGAATCACAAAGAGTTGTGATTGGCAAGAGTTGCCTATTTTTTGGGCTTAATGTAATTGGTCGAGTCCCTCGAGGTTGCATTAAGATGCAAATTGGATCCTGATTCCCACTAAGAGTCTGCCGGAGACTTTCGTCTCATGTGTCGAGGGTGTCGCGTGATTCGCTAAGAAAATAGTGGGAGTACATTAAGATAGAAGTCCATATTTTAATTAGTATTTTATATAAAATCTGTATATTATTTATTTTTGTTATATCTTGTTTTATTAGAAATATGTCGGTCACAAACCCCATACGTGGCATACTTGATGCCAACCGTCTCACTAGTCCAAACTATACAGATTGGCTTCACAATTTGAGAATTATTCTCATGATGGAGAAAATTGCATATGTCCTTGATACAATTCTACCCATGCCGGAAGAAGGGGCAAGCGAGGATGAGATCACTCGTGATGTAAATTATATAGATGATTTCATGTTAGCAAAATGTTACATGTTGGCCTCCATGACTCCTGAGTTACAAAGGCAACATAAGAACATGGATGCAGATTCTATCCTTCTTCATCTTCGCCAACTGTTTGAGAAACAGGGAAGAACTAAAAAAATGAGATATCTAAGAAACTCTTCCAAGCTAGGATGACAGAAGGGACATCGGTTAAGAACCATGTCCTAAAGATGATAGAGTGGATTGAGAACCTCATAGGTCTAGGAATAGTCCTAGAGGATAACTTATGCGTTGATCTTATACTTCAGTCTCTACTAGATTCTTTTTCTCACTTCATTATGAATTTTAACATAAGCAAGTTTGAGGTGATTCTCCCTGAGCTCCTTAATATGTTGAGGGAATCTCCTCAATATTTTAACATAAGAAAGAAGGAATGACATGCTGTTAGACATGGTACGGTCCATGATAAGTTTTCGCTGACCTACTTGTCTTATTTTGGGGGTACGCCCTAGAGACTACAACTTACCTTCTGAACAGAGTTCCATCAAAGTCGGTAGTGTCTACACCATAAGAGATATGTAAAGGAAAAAAAGCCTGATCTTAAGATTATTAAGATTTGGGGCTATCTTGCCCACGTTAGAAGACACAACCCCGATACGTTGGAATCAAGGACAGAATGATACACATTCGTGGGATATCCAAAGGAAACTTATGGGTATTATTTCTATCATCCCGAGGACCGAAAGGTCTTTGTTGCCAAGAGAGCTATGTTCCTTGAGAAGGAACACATTCTTGGTGGAAACAGTGGGAGTGAGATAGAATTGAGCGAGGTTAGAGAACCTAGCTCAAGCACCATTCCAGAGCCCAAGTCTGTTCAGGTACTTAACACACAAATTCTAAATTTACATAGGTCTAGTAGAGTATCTCACCCTCCAGAAAGATATGTGGGACATATCAGTGGAGATGACTCTTAAGATGTTGATCGTCAGACCTACGAGGAGGCTATTATAAGTATAAACTTCGGGAAATGGTAAGAAGCTACGAATTCTGAGATAGATTCCATGTACTATAATAAGGTTTGGAACCTTGTAAATACACCTGAGGGAATTGTATCCACCGGTTGCAAATGGATCTTCAAGAAGAAGATCAGAATGGATGAAAAAGTAGAGACCTATAAAGTAAGGCTGGTAGCTAAAGGATATCGTCAAAGACAAAGAGTTGACTATGACGAAATCTTTTCACCTGTAAGCCATGCTTAAGTCCATTATAATTATTTTGGCCATTGCAGCACACTATGACTATGAGATCTAGCAGATAGATATCAAAACAACATTCCTCAATAGCAACCTCAAGGAAGAGGTGTATATAATATAACCAGAGGGATTCATATCCAAAGAGAGTCTAGATAAAGTGCGCACGTTGCTTAGATCCATTTATGGATTGAAACAAGCTTTTCGAAGTTGGAACATAAGATTTAATGAGGTGATCAGATCTTATGACTTCATTAAGAATGAAGATGAGCCTTGTGTATACAGGAAGGTAAGTGGAAGCGTTATCACCTTCTTGGTGCTATATGTGGATGACATCTTAATCATTGGGAATGATGTAGGAATGCTCTCCACAATAAAGGCTTTGCTATCTAGAAACTCCTCCATGAAAGACTTAGGGAAAGCATCCTATATTTTGTGGATTCGGATCTATAGAGATAGATCTAAAAAAATGCTTGGCATGTCTCAGTCTAGGTACATAGACTCAATTGTCAAAAAGTTTGGTATAAAAAATTATAAGAGAGGTCTCATACCGATGAGACATGGAATATCACTTTCTAGGAGTATGTCCCCAAAGACTCCTAAAGAAAGGGCATACATGAATAAGATACCTTATGCCTTAGTGATAGGGTCTATCATGTATGCGATGCTATGTACTAGGCCTGATATAGCACATGCTCTGAGTGTCACGAGCAGGTATCAGGCAGATCTAGGTTTAGAACATTGGAAGATAGTAAAGTGTATCCTTAAGTACTTGAGAATGACTAAGGATTTTTTATTGGTATACGGAGGAGGTAGCCTCCAGGTTGAGGGCTACACTGACTCAAGTTTTTAGTCCAACATTAATGATAACAAGTCAAATTCAGGGTATGTTTTCACCCTGAATGGAGGAGTAGTAAGCTGGAAGAGTTCCAAGCAAGATACTATTGCTGACTCGACCACAGAGGTGGAATACATTGCTATAGTAGAAGCAGCAATATGAAGGAGTGTGGATGAAAAAGTTCATTAAGGATTTGGGAGTCATACCAAGCAGCGTGGAGCTGACTCCGATATATTGTGACAGTGACAGGGCGATAACTCTAACAAAGGAACTTAGATCTCAACAGAATTATTCTGAGGAGGTTCCATCTGATTAGAGTAATCATGACCCAAAAAGATATAGCAACGAAAATAGTTCCATCCGAAAATAACATTGCAGACTGACGAAGCTGCTAGCTCAGATTATATTTGAGTGTCACAAGGGTCTGATGGGGATCATACACATAGGTGATTGGCTTTAGGTTAAGTGGGAGATTGCTAGTTACAGGTGCCTTGCAATCCAATCACATGAGTGATGGCATGTGTGATACACTACGTAATCTTTTTACTTATAATTAATATTGACATATTCTCACATTATATTATATGTTGCATATATATATTGTAATGTCCTTGGTTCTGTGTAATGGGAATCGAATCATGATGAGACCATGATAATGAGATCGATTCACCTTTAAACACATATCCTAAATAATCCTAGTCATATGTTACTCAAGAGGGACATTGAGATAACCAGACAGATTGATGTACTATATACCCGTTCATACGATGGAGGCGGCTGGTCTCATAGCCACTTGTGTGGAGACATTAAGGATATAGTACAGGTGCTCATTGGAGAATGAGTTCACTGATTAATCCACTTATGGAATGCTGTATGGTTAATGATACCTGATGTCAGACAGTGATTTCATAGTCCCAGTTGTGTATCGGGTCCTTAGACTTGATACACTAAGGATGCCTTATATGAGTATTCTTTTCTTTGACGCCAGACTTATAGGTTTAGAAAGCTCTAGATCTGATGTAGTTGATTATCGGGATTAGTAGCCAACCTTACGAAGGCAATTGAGTGTCAATAGAGGATCATCCACTCTTGGTATCATGAGAGGAATATCTTATATATGCTTGCTCAGACAAATTTCTGCCCAGGGTCATTCGGATTGAGAGAGAAGGAGTTCTCCAGTAGAATCCGATTAGAGCAAGACAAACTAATTCCATATGTGACCTGACAGTACCTTGTCCAATATATGGTCTTTGGGATATTATTTGGATGAGGGATTATAGATACATGGTAACTGTGGACAAATATGTCCGATGGATTTGATCCCCCCTGTACCGTTTGGGGACTATGGCGTAGTGGCCTAGTACATCCATAGTCGATGAGTCGAGTGAATTATTATGGGGATAATAATTTACTATATCAGAAGGAGTTATGATGGGAGTGACTCCCGACCAGCTCAGTATCGGGCCTAAAGGGTCACACACATATGGTGGATGCTTCAGCGAACAGAGGATTGAATAAAGATCCAATTAGCCCATATTCTTATTAGATGAGACCCTATACTGATGGGCTCCTTGATTAATGCTCAATTATAGGCCTAAGGAGATTATTGGATAGAGATCCAATAATGCAAGGTTAGTGGTTTATTGAATGGAGATCCAATACCCACTAAGGAAGGAGCCTTATGGATTTGTTGGCTCTCTATAAATAGGAGGGAGGACTAATGGTTGATACGCTGTAGCTTTAACCACCGCCTCCTATTCTCCTCTTTGCGCAAGAGTTATAAAATCAAATTGGAGGAGTTTCGCTATAGAGATCCATCGTGTAGATACCGCTAGAGAGGAGGACGCTTGACCTCCTTTATCTTCTCCATCCGGATCTAGAATACAAAGATATATGATCTTCCTAGGTAAAATCAATCTCTCATATATTGCAGTTTTATCGATTTTTATGTTTTTCTCATGACCCCAATATTTTGTGCAACGATTTGATCTGCATGGGAAACCAGTTTTTTATTTTATTTTCGCTGTGCATGTGATGCACCCGCTGAGGTTTCCCAATAATCTCTACAGCGAAACTCCTTTAATCTGATCTTGCAACTCTTGCTCAGAGGGAGAGAGGAGAACAAGAGGTGGTGGCTAAAGCTGCAACCTATCAACCATGAGTCTCTCCTCCTATTTATAGAGAGCCACCAAAAAACCCAAGGGCTCCTGCCTTAGTGGGTATTGGATCTCCATCCAATAACCCACTAACCTTGCATTATTAGATTTCAATCCAATAATCTCCTTAGGCCTCTAATTGGGCCTTAAACAAAGAGCCCCTCAGTATAAGGTCTCATCTAATGAGAATATGGGCTAATTGGATCCTCATCCAATCCTCTATTCGCTGAAACATCCATCATATATGTGTGACCCTTTAGGCCCGATACCGAGCAGGCCATGAATCACTCCCATCAGAACTTCTTATGATATAGTGAATTATTATTCCCATAATAATTCACTTGACTCATCGACTATGGACGTACTAGGCCACTACACCATAGTCCCCAGACGGTACAGGAGGATCGACTTGTCTATCCATAGTTACCATGTATCTATAATTTCTTATCCAACTGATATCCCAGAGACCGTATATTAGATACGATACTGTCATATCACATATATTATAGTCTCGCTTTAATCGGATTCTCCCAGAGAACTCTTTCTCTCTCAATCCGAATGACCCTGGCCAGGGATTTGTCTGAGCAAGCATATATAGGATATTCCTCTCGTGATATCAATAGTGGATGATCCTCTATTGACAATTGTCTTCGTAAGGTTGGCTACTAATCCTGATAACCAACCGTACTAGATCTGGAACTTTCTAAACCTGTAAGTCTGGCGTCAAAGAAAAGAGTACTCATACAAGGCATCCTTGGTGTCTTACGTCTAAGGACCAGATATACAATTGGGACTACAAAACCACTATCTAACAATATGTATCATTAACGATACAATATTCCATGAGCAGATCAATCAATAAACTCATTCTCCAATGAGCACCTTTACTATAACCCTAGTGTCTCCACATGAGTGACTATGAGACCAGTCGCCTCCATCATATGGACATGTATATAGTACATCGGTCTGTCCAGTTATCTTGATGTCCATCTCGAGTAACCTATAACCGGGATTATTTAGGATCTATGTTTAAAGGTGAATCGATCTCATTATCATGATCTCATCACGATCCGATTCCCATTGCACAGAACCAAGGATATTATAATATATATATATATATAAATATATATATATATATATATATATATATATATATATATATACAACATATAATATTATGTGAGAATATGCTAATATTAATTATAAGCAAAAAAGGTCACACAATATGTTATACGTACCATCACTCACGTGATTGGCTTGCAGGACACCTGTAACTAGCATCTTATGGCTTAGTGGCTGTTGCCCCCTTTACTGGGCTGGTCGACTAGTGTTTCCACCTACTTAGGTCGGCTAAAGAGCCAACCTAATCGCCGCTTACGCCTATTAAGACAAGTTAACTAGAGGAGGGGCAAAGAGATAATTCTACTTTGGTAAGCACCCCATAGGGCTAGGGTTTGAGTCCTATTTAATGATGTAGCCACCCCTCTTTTTTATCAAGCAAGATCAATCTTTTATTCAGCCTTGTGCTGGGTTCTAGGAAATAGGAACCCTATAGTGTTCCAAGGATTGATCCCCCTTAGAGATCAAAATCTGTAGGGCTCCTTCTGGGATTCTATCAAATGTATTAGAAGATAAATAGATACTCCACCATATTCATTTACTTGCAAATCATTATAGAACAATCTAACTAGTCTAGGATAGACAAGTTCATTAATTTAAAAAATTAGATATCTAAATTTTATTTTAGGCCTATCAAGATTCATTCCTTCAGGTTTAACATACCTAATTCCCTTCTAATAAAATCAAATTATTCCTTACTTAATGGTTTAGAAAATATATCTGCTAGTTGATGTTTTGTATTAACAAACTCAAATGATATATCATGATTGCTTATATAAACCCTTATAAATGATGTCTAATGTCGTATTATCACACTTTATAGGGTTGTTTTCCAAACAAAGTCCATAATCTTCTAAAGTGTTTTTCATCCATATTACCTATGCATAACATGTACCTACCATAACATATTCAGCATTAGAGTTTTGCTTCTTGAAAGACCAAGAAATAAGTACATGACCTAGGAATTAACAGGTTCTAAAGGTACTTTTTCTATCTATTTTACATTCTATAAAGTCGATATTAACATAAGCAATCAAATCAAATTTTTTAGATTCAGGATACTATAATCCTAGATTAGGTGTTCCTTTTATGTATCTAAAAATTCTTTTAACTACTTTATAATAAACATATTTAAGATTGGATTAAAATCTTGCACAAAATCCAATACTAAATATTATATCAAGTCTAGTTGTAGTAAGATATAATAAACTACATATTATATCTCTATAAGTCTTTCGATCAAAACTTTCTCCTTCATTGTCTACATCTAATTTGGTAGAGATGCTCATTGGTATGTTAATATCCTAAGCACTATCCATATGAAACCATCTTAATAGATCCAAAGTATATTTAGTTTGACCAATAAAAATTTCATCAACTCATGAGTTGCCTAATTTGTAATCCTAAGAAAAATATCAATTCACCCATTAAACTCATTTCAAATTCTTGACTTATACTCTTGGCAAATGATTCACATAAAGATTCATTTGTAGAATAAAACATACTAAGATCAACATGAATTTGAATAATAAAAATTATTTTTAAAATATTTAATAAAAAGTATAGTGTCAACTATACCTTTTAAAAATTTTTCTAAATAAGAAAGGAGCTAAGTCTTTCATACCAAGTCGTAGGGGCTTGCTTCAACCCATAGAGCCTTAGATAATTTACAAACATAATTTGGAAAAAGATTATTTTTAAATTTGGGTGGTTGCTAAACAAAAACTTCTTTGGAAATAAAATCAGTAAGAAAAGTATTTTTGACATCCATTTGAAATAATTTAAAATTTTTAAAATATACATAGGCAAGGAGTATCCTTATAGCTTCAAGTTTAGCCACAAGAGCCAAGGTGTTTTCATAATCTATTCTTTTTTCTTGGTTAAAACCTTTGACTACTAATCTAGCATTGTTTAAAATCATGACATCTTGTTCATCTTGCTTATTCTTAAAAACTCATTTAGTGCCAATCACAAGATGATAACTAAGTCTAGGAACAAGTGTCTAAATTTTGTTTATTTCAAATTGATTTAATTCTTCATGTATTGTCGAGACCCATGAGTTAATTTTAAGAGCATCGTCAATATATCTAGGTTCAATTTGATAAAAAGATAGCATTTGCATAATTTTTTTTAACAAAAAAATGAATTTGAGTAACTTTGATGTATCTCCAATAATTAGCTTCTTAGGATGTGCATTTACATACTTCCTGCTGGTTACATATGCCCTGCAAGCCAATCATATGAGTGATGGCATGTATGACATATTACATAATCTTTTTGCTTATTATTATTATTATTATTATCATATTCTCATTTTATATTGCATGTTGCATATACTGTGATATCTTTGAATCTATATAATGAAAATCAGATTGTGATGAGATCATGATAATGAGACCGATTCACCTTTAAACACAAACTCCAAATAATCCTGTTCATAGGTACTCGAGAGGGACATTGATATAATTGGAAAAATTGGTGTACTGTATTCTTGTCTATATGGTGGAGGCAACTGGTCTCATAGTCGCTTGTGTGGGAGCACTAAGGATACAATATAAGTGCTTATTATAGAATGAGTTTACTATTTGATCTGCTTACCAAATGCTGATGATTAATGATACCTGACGTTAGATAGCGATTCTGTAGTTCTAGTTGTATGTCTGGTCCTTAGACTTGAGACACTAAGGATGCCCTATTTGAGTACTCCTTTCTTTAAGTCAGGCTTATAGGTATGGAAGTTTCAAATTTGATAGTTAATATTATAAAAGTAATTGAGTGTCAATAAAGGATCATTCACGCTTAGTATCATGAAAGAAATATCCCATGTGCTCTCGCTCAGGCAAATCCCTAGCCAGAGTCATTCAGATTGAGAGAGGGGTTCTCTAGGAGAATTTGATTAGAGTGAGACTTAGATGGATTCCATATAAGACCTAATAGTACCATGCCTGATATATAATCTCTAGAATATTATATGGATGAAGGACATAGATAAATGATAATTGAGGGTAGACAGGTCCAATGGATTAGAACTATGGCACAGTGGCCTAGTATGTCTATAGTCGATGACTTGAGTGAATTATTTTGGGATAACAATTCACTGAGTTAGAAGGAGTTCTAAGTCAGAAAGAATTTTGATAGGTGCAACTCACGGTTAGCTCGGTATTGGGTCTAGAAAGTCACACACATATGACGGATATTACAATGAGTAGAAGATTAGATATGAGTTATCCAATAAGGTCTTGTTTCATTGAATAAGACCCAACATTAATAGATTCCTTAAATGAGACCTGACTGGAGGCAAATTGAGATTATTGGACAGAGATATAATAATCCAAGAGGTATGGATAATTGGATAGAGATCTAATAATCCAAGAGGTATGGATAATTGGATAAAGATCCAACACCCACTAAGGTAGGATCCATTAAGGTTTAAGAGGCTCTCTATAAATAAGAGGCAGGGGCAGCCAAGAAAGATGATAGGCTACATCTTTGGCTGCCTCCCCATTCTCTTCCCTCCCTTTTCTTCTCAGTTGACCACCTTAATAGAATCCCACATTATTCTATCATGGATGAAGATTGAAAAGGAGGGATAAGCGATTACTTCGAAGGGATCTGCCTCCTAGGATTTTTGCCTATTGGCCAAAATAATACTTCTTCATTAATTCCTTCATGGAAGAGTTTACACCATTATTTAAAGGGTGCTACCAAGAGCCCCTCTAAGCTTGGACTTAGAGTCCTACTAAACTTGGACTCTTAACTACGTAAAAATAATAACTTACTCTATCTTAACTGAAGATAATAACCAACTTCAACCAACTCATAACAGACTCGATTAGACTCACCTAATCAATAACTAACTCCGACTGATAAACCAATATGACTCAACTTGAATTTATTATGAATCGATGGACCAAACCCTGTTAGGGTCCTATTAGACCCGCCCTCTTTAAATCAGCCTTGTCCTCAAGGTTGAGCAGCATCAAACTTCAGGGGTATATCAGTCTAGGATATTTATCACGCATCACAATCTTTCGATTAATTAAATAGGGTCTTCACTTGGTGTAAGCAATAGGTCGGCCTTCTGGTATACTAGTCATTGTAGTTTTGTGAGGAACTCTTTCCATTCTATGGTTATTGGCAATTATGATCTTGCTTCCACGTCTTCTTTTAAGGATCACATCTTTTCCATTAATAAAAAATTTCATAATCAGTTAAAAAAAATTCTAGGTGACATCACCCATGGTTGATAACTATTCAATTTTGAGCACTATTTCGAAGTCTTCCAATGGTATCAGAAATAAATTCACTTGCAGTTCTTGGCCTTGTACCATCAATTTGATTTTTAAGCACTTCCTATTCAAGTTAGAATTCATCCATCAACAACCTTGACTTTAAATCTATCATATTCTTCAATTTGATAGGCCAATCGGTCAACAATCTTTCTATCCATAAAATTATTAGTACTACAAATATTGATTAAAATAGTAACAGACTATTGTTTCAAAATTCCTTCAGTTTTCATGGTTTGCGGGTTAGAGTAGCCTACTAATGCATGTACCGTATTTATAAAAATGTCTAATACCTTTAGCAAAATTTATACCTCCTTGATCAGAGTCCATATCACCATTTTCTAGTTCCTCAATTGGTTCAATAATCAGAAGATGACCTTGTTTGCATCCATATCCTTTACTCCACTTTTTATCACAATGCCAGTATAACCTTTTTGATGATCTTTCCTGGAGCTCTTCTCTAGTAAGTCTTTGAGGGTTTTGAGTAGAGGTAGGTGGGGCTGTTGGCTTACTTGCTACTCGTTGGTTTATACTTCTATTTCTGTGAACAACAAAGTTTTATTTTTAAACACCATCATTATGGGAATGTACATGTGGTAGAAAAATTATGATTATCTCAGTTGATCTTTTTTGAGTAAACGAAATGGTAGCCATCATAGTACAGGGTTAGCGAGCCTTGACTTCGCACCAAATCTCTAGATTGAGCTCTTCAATAAATGTTCCTAATAGTTATTTTTTCGACCAATCTGGGGTTTGATTTGAGATGCGCTTAAATTTGCTCTGGTACTCTTGTATGGTGGAAGTCTGGTGAATTTTGGTGAGTTATCCATCCATGTTCTCATACTCTGATGGTCCGAAGCGAATCAAAAGCCCATTTTTGAATTGCTCCCACGAGGGTTCTCCGTGAGTATATTTATACCAATCATACCATTGGATCACATCTCCTTCAAGTTGAATAGAAGCTATCTCCACCTTAGATTCCTCTAGAGTCCTGTATAAACAAAAAAAAAATTTAGCACATGAAATCCAATCGATTTGGTCTCCAACTTTCCATCTGGGAAACTCCACCCTCATGCGTGGGTATCTTATGTCCTACCTATGATCATACTTTTTAGATTGACTCCCCTTGAAATTAAAACTTTCACCATGTTGAGTTTTGTTAGGGCTCTCTGATCGACTTCTTCTAAATTCGCTGAGTTCTTACAATCTATCATATATGCGGGCCTCGAAGGCTTTAAACCTTGCATCTAGTACATCATCCATAGCCATCGCATAGGATTATAGATCAGTGATATTTAGTTCTTTTATCTACTGTTGAGTCAGGGGCATGAGTTTGTGTCATAGATGTGGTAGGACTTGGCTGCAATAAGATTGTCGGCATAGGAATCACCAATATGTCGAATTAGGCTAGTTGGGAGTGATGGTGGAAGTGGGCGAGGGAAGGAGGGCACAGTGTTGGGGTGATCAACATCGACAATTGCGGTAGAAGCATGACCACGATATAGGGAAGAAAAAGGGCAGCAAAGTTGGCGTCTTGGTTACGGTTGCAAAGTAAGAGGGGGCAGCAGCAAGGGGAAGAGTGGTAGCTACTGCTTCAAGCGACTGTGAGAAGGAGGTTGTGGCGATAACAGAGGTGAGAGATTCCTATTGGCTACGGCTACAGGCGATGATAACAATGATAGAGGAGGAAGCAGAAGCAGGTAGCCGATAGGGAGAAGTAATAGGCATGACAAAAAGGGTCCGGTGAGGCAACCTTGGTAGCAGAGGGTTGGGAGCAGAAGGCAGCAACAGTAGGGGAGCAACGACACGACTTGGTGCGGGCAACAAGGGGAGGAAGAGAGATGGCGCGGGCTAAGGCAGGGGAGAAATGGGAGGAGGCAACAGTGGCAAGCAGTAGAGGCAACGAGAAGCAGCAGTGGCTGGCAGTGACGGTTGGTGATGGGTGGCAGCAGTGAGGGTTGGATATGGTGATAGTGTTAGGGGAGATAGGGAAGAAGCAGCATGGGTCAGCGGTTGGCAGCGACAGCAGGTGATGGGGAGGAGAGGAAGAAGGGGCGACAGTGATGCGGCTGCTTGGCTACACAAAGGAGGGTGTGGTTGGGAGGCAGAGTGCTATGGCAGGGGATGACAACAACATAGCAGAGGAGATGATTACAACAAAGATGACTACAGCAAGGTTGATTACAGTGAAAATGATTGCAACTAGGTGGCAGGGGAGGTAGATAGAGATGGCAATGACCAAAGAAGGCAGCGATTGTGGTGGCTGTTGCAAAGAAGGATAGGAGATGGCAGGGCAGGTAGTAGTGGCAAAAGATGACAACGATGATGATAGCGATAATGGTGTAGATGGCAAGGGAAGAAACTGCAGAATCACAGTAGGAACACTGAAGATCACTGCTTTGATACCAATTGATAGAACCCCACAGGATTCTATCATGGATTAAGATGAAAAATCGGGATAAACGATCATTTTAAGAGGATCAGGCCTCCTAGATCACTTCGAGGGGATCTGCCTCCTTGATTTCTATAGGGGATCAACCCTCTTGAGGTTTTGCTTATTGGCTAAAACTCATACTTCTTCATTGCTTCCTTCATGAAAGAGTTTACACCATTATTTATAGGGTGCTACCAAGAGCCTCTCTGAGCTTGGACTAAGAGTCCCACTAAACTTGGACTTTTAACTAAGTGATAGACTCTTAACCAAAAATAATACCTGACTTTATCCTAATCGAAGATAATAACCAACTTCAATCAACTCATAACATACTCGATTGGGCCCACCTAACCCATAACTGACTCCGGCTAATAGACCAACATGACTCAACTTGAATTTATTGTGAATCAATGGACCTAACCTTGTTAGGGCCCTATCACACCCCTCTCTCTGCTGCATGAGGACAACGAAGAAGAAAGTAGTTCTTCTTCCATGTTCATTGCAAGGTGGTGAGTAAAAGCTTCGAAGAAGGTGTGCAAAAACTATAAGTTGTGCTACGATTGGACGAGCATGACTATATCGATCCACCATGTGGATACCGCTAAAGAGGAGGACATCTGACCTCCTTCATTCCTCTCTTATTGGATCTAAAAATTTCAGGGATATATAATCTCCTTAGGTAACATATCTCACACAATTCATAGTTTTTTAGTTTTACAGTTTTTTGCACACCAATCATCGTATGATGATATGATAAACATGAGAAACCTTTCATTTTATTTTTTTTGCTATGCATGTGATGCTTTTAATAAGGTTTTCCAGTAGTAGTTTCAGAGCCAGGTTTATCGTGCGATGATTGGCTCATAAATTACGTGTATTATGTTTGTTGAATCTCAAATTTTGATGATTAAATCAGTTGATGAATTTATGAACTAATATACTTTTAAGACAAGTGACATAGGAAATATTTTGATCATGGACACAAACCATCACATGCAAACTGTCAAAGTAAGAGAATCAGATATTAGGCCAATGGAGTATCATGTTAGCGATTGGACATTAAGCTGGAGGATTGGTCGATGTACCAAAGGACACCTTGAGTTCGGGCATCAGTTTAGAAGGATCAGGTATTACGTCAAAAGATCGGATATTGCGAGAAGTCAACATCTCGATAGATCCAGCAATATGCCGAAGGAAAAGATTATGTGTCGAATGTTCGGACGAAGTGCTAGATGATCAGAAGACATGTCGGGATACTGGACAATGTGCTGATTGCTCTGTGATTATGCTAGATATGTGATTAAGTGGTTAGATCTTGATTATAGTCATTTAGAGTCGAATTAAGCTGGTATTAGAGCGAAACCATAATAACTTGATTCGATGCCTATTGGGCCTAAACTAGGGTAGAATTGGGCTTAATGATAGGGCAATTCAATGTTCTAAAAATAACTTGAGCGGTGATACCATTAGGTCTAAGCGGTGATACCACCCAGGCTACGAGAAGAATTGTTTTATACTTTTTTGAGAATCCAAGTAGTGGTACCACCTAGTTCGATAGTAGTACCACCTAGTACAAGCAGTGGTATCACCAGTACCCCAAAAACCTGAGGATTTAAAATTTTGGCTCCAACTTTGAAGCCATTGAAGGTCTATAAATATTCCACCAATTCTTACTTGATGAAGCAATGAATAAGGGTGAAAAGAGAAAGAATTCTTAAGGAATAAGTGTTATAAACTCTTAATGTTTGAGTCTCTTTCTCCTTAAGTTTAGTGGTCATTCTAAGGAGGGTTGAGGTTTTGTAAGAAAGAGTTTGTAAATGTTCTCTCCTAAACCTGATAAAAGGATAAGTGTTATAAGGGTAGTTAATCTTCGTCTATTGGAAAGAAGATCGGTAGTGAAAGCTGGGGGCCTTCAGAGAAGAGGAATCAGGAGTGGACGTAAGTCGGGACGACTGAACCACTATAAATTAGATTATATTTCCTTATTGCTTTTTCTTGTCGTTTTCTTAATGATTTACTTTACTCACACTTTTAAGTTAAATGGATTTCTAATTTATATTCTCGTTCGAATGATTTCAAATCGAATCTTTTTTTGATAGTACTAATTCACTTTGCCTTTATTGCTATTACGATCCTAACAGTTGGTATGAGAGCTAAGTTCTTTCAGTTGGATTAACACCAAAGTTAGTCTTAATGGCTTTTTCTAGCAATCACGAGAGTCGCTCTATCACTCATTCTCCTATGTTTGATAGGACAGACTACACTTATCGGAAAACACAAATGAAAATTTTTTTATTTCTATAAATTTTGATTTATGGAACATCATTGCAAATGATTTTCAAAAATCTTCCAATCCAGTGAATGATTAGAATGATTTTGAAAAGAAAATATTTTCTTTGAACGCTAAAGCTATAAAAGTTTTATTTTGTGCTTCAGATTAAAATGAGTTTAATCATGTTTCTATGCGTGACACTAAATATGACATTTGGCACACACTAGAAGTCACTCATGAAGATACACATAGAGTAAAAGAGTAAAAAAATTAATCTCTTAATACATATTTATGAACTATTTAAGTGAAACTATTAGCGACATGTACACCTATTTTATAGATGTTATCAATAGTTTGAAAGCTCTTAGTAGATGCTATACTAACCTTGAATTGGTAAATAAAATTTCAAGATCTCTTTTGAAATGTTGGGATCCAAAAGAAACAAGTGTCTAAAAGGCGAGTGACTTGAACAATTTTCCTCCTGAAGAACTCATAGGGTCTTTAATAACCTATGAAATGACTTGTGAAGCATATAAAGAATAAGAAAAAAACCTTCCAAAGAATATAAAAGATATTGCACTAAGAGCCAAAGAAGATTCCTCGAGCGAAAGCTCAAGTGATGATGAAGATAACATAAAACTCGTTAAAAAAGACTTAAAAAAATTCATGAAAAGGAACAAAACTCATAAAAATAAAAATGAACCAAGAAAGTTCTATAATATAATATGAATGTAAGAAGCCCGGATATTTAAAAAATGAGTATCCATAATTAAATAAGAAGTTGTTGACCCAAAAGAAAAAGAAAGCATTAAAGGCAATTTGGGATGATTCAAGTGCATTAGAGACTGAAGAGTAAATCAACAAAGATGAAGTGATAAACTATACATTAATGGCCTTCGACAATGAGGTATGTGAGTCCCCCAAAATATCTTTTTTTTATGTTAAATTACTTAATGTATTTCATGATTTGTTTGATGAAAAAGGTTAGTAAGAAATATAAATTATTAAAATAAAAATAAAGGATCATGTATCTCTCTCTAATATTTGATATATTAAAAAATAAGTATGATATGCCATATAAGAATAAATCTATGAATATCTTAAGGAGTAAAAATGTTTATGCTATTATGATTTTCATAACGGAACTTACTTTTAATTTTAAACGATGATGCATGACTTTGGCATAGGAGATGATGACATGCAAATATTAAATTAATCTCATAAAAAGTTTGGTTATTTTCTATCAATATGGTTTTCAATGAATTTCCCAAAGGTAAAAAAAATAATTTTAAATTTGATTAGATTTTTTAATAAAAAGAATCATGATCTTTCACTTGACTTCTTGATATTCCTGACTTAAGATCTATCTCGTATAAATAATGGTCTTTTACTAATTATTCTCCTATGACTCCTTTTTGCTATTTATTAAAAAAATTTATCCAATGAATTATAATATTGACTTCTCGATATATAACTTGAGATTTATTTTATATGAATCAAGATCTTTTACTATTTGTTCTCCTATAATTCTTTTGGCTATTTACTAAGAGGAGATTTATCCAATGAATCATGATATTGACTTCTTGATATTTAACTTGAGATTTATTTTATATAAATCAATATCTTTTACTATTTATTTTCTTCTATAATATTTTTGCTATTTACTAAAGAGAAGATTTATCCAATGAATCATGATCTCGACTTCCCGATATTTAACTTGAGATTTATTTTATATGAATCACAATATTTTACTATTCTCTTATATATATATTTTTTCTTTTACTAAATAAGAGATTCATCTCATTCGATCATTATCTTGATTTCAAATATATGAATGATATGAGATTTATGACATATGACTTCTTTGTATTAATATTCTTCACTGACACATTGATTTAAACGAAGAAGTAGCATCATGATAAAATGATATTATTCTTTTCTTTTTGATAATAACAAGGGAGGAGATAAAAGTAGTAGCTTACTAATTTCTTTTTCCTCTTTTTATTGATGACAAAGGGGGAGAAGTAATGATAATTTTGTGATGACATAGGCACTCAATGCATATTGTATTTGATGACATCAACTTATAAAAGTAGTGGCTTACTAATTTCTTTTTTCTTTTTTTATTGATGATAAAGGGGGAGAATTAATGATAATTTTGTGATGACATAGGCACTCAGTGCATATTGTATTTGATGATATCAACTTATAAAAGTAAGTGCTTACTAATTTCTTTTTCCTCTTTTTATTGATGACAAAGGGGGAGAAGTAATAATAATTTTGTGATGACATAGGCACTCAATGTATATTGTATTTCATTACATCAACTTATGATATTTGAGATGTATGGATATGATGTGAAATTATGCATATGATTCTTGTGCTATGACTTATGATTAAAAGTTGATTTGACTTGACAAAGAGCTAGAAATGTTATCATGCTTCCTTAAAAATTTAAATTCTTTGTGGCATATAGATAGGGGGAGTCTAGTTAAAACTTTGTTATCAATTGGTTGTCATCATCAAAAAAAGGGGAGATTATTGAATCTCAGATTTTGATGATGAAATCAATTGATAAATTTATGAAATAATATACTTTCAAGACAAGTGACATAGGAAAGACTTCGATCATGGATGCAAACCATAACATGCAAATTATTAAAGTAGGAGAATCAAACATTGGACCAACAAAGTATTATGTCAGAGATTGGACGTCGAGCCGAAGGATTAGTTGACGTGCCAAAGGATGGACCTCATGCCATGAGTTTGGGCATTGGGCCGAAAGGATTATGTATTGCGCCAAAAGATGTTACAGGAAGTCAATATACTGATAGATTGAGCAATACGCCAAAGGAAAGGACGATGCACCGAAGGTTCGGACAAAGTGTCGGATGATCAGATGAAATGTCAGAATGCTAGACAACATACTGATTGCTTCATGATTGTGTTAGATATATAATTAAGTGGTTAGGTCTTGATCATGGTTATTTAGAGTGAAATTAAGCTGGTATTGGACCCAAACTATGCCAACTTGATTCGGGATCATTGGGCCTAAACTAAGTCAGAATTGAGCCTGATGAAAGGGCAATTCAGTATTCTAGAAATGACCTGGGTAGTGGTACTGCCAGGTCCAGATGGTTGTACCTCCCAGGCTACGGAAAGCATAGTTTTGTGCTTTTTCAAGAATCCAGGCAGTGATAACATCCCCCGTTGGTGGTGGTACTGCTAGGCTGTGGTATCATCCCCTACCGGTAGTGGTACCACTTAGTTTGGCAGTAGTACCACTAGAGCCCAGTATTATGAGCTTTGTTTGGTGGTAGTACCTCCCAATATAGGTGGTGGTACCACCAGTACCTTGAAAACTTTGGGATTTAAAATTTTGGCTCTAATTTTAAAGCCACTAGGGTCTATAAATACCCCACCTATTCTTGCTTGATGAAATAATGAATAAGAGTGAAAAAAGGGGTGAAAAGAGAGAATTTTTGAGGAAGAAGTGTTGTAAACTTTTAGTGTTTGAGTCTTTTTCTCCTCAAATTTAATGGTCATTCTAAGGAGGGTTGAGGTCTAGTGAGAAAGAGTTTGTAAAGGTTCTCTCTTGAGCTTGGTAAAAGAAGAAGTGCTAGAAGGGTAATTGATCTTCACTATTTAAAAAGAAGATTAGTTGTGAAAGCTAGTGGCCTCGAGAGAAGAGGAATTATGAGTGGATATAGGTCGGGACGACCGAATCACTATAAATTGGTTTACGTTTCTTCTTGCATTTACTTACCGTTTGCTTATTGATTTATTGTACTCACTACTATACTCACACTTTTAAGTTAAATGGATTTCTGATTCATATTCTCGTTTGAATGATTTCAAATGAGATCTTTTTTTTATAGTACTAATTTACCCCCTTTTTAGTGCCATTATAGTCCTAGAGGGGGGTGAATTAGTACAAGTGTTAAAACCTTGGTTTAAAAAAACTTTTGCTCAAAGTAAAATTAAGATTGGAAGCATTTCGTTTAAGTTGAGTAAGTGAGCAGTTAAACTATTGAACAATGCTAAGCTGCTATCTTGCTTAAAGAAAGCTATGTAAATTCAAAAAAGAAAGTTAAGAGACACTCACAGTATATAGTGGTTCAGCCATAACTTGGCCTACTAAGTCCTCTTCATCGAAGCTCGCGATATTCACTAATGATCTTTTTCGGGTGAAGACCAAACCCTTATACTTCTCACTCTCTCCTTTTCACAGGTTCAGGAGAGAAACCTTTGTAAGTTTTTCTTACTTTACTTAGACTCGATTTACTATTTGAAGCACTTAAGGGAATCTCTCAAATTTTATAACTCTTTAACAAAATTTTATCCCACTTTTTCATTCACCACCCTTCTCTAAGCAAAAAAACTCGAGGTATTTATAAACTCTAATTGGCTTAAAAAATAAAGTCAAAATTTAAACCTTTCCACAAATTCTGTATGGGCAGTACTATTGCCGAAAGCATCCTAAAAATAGGGCGGTAATAGTACAACCATAGCCCACCATTGGTACTACCATCGAGAATCCCGTAAAAGCTACTTTTCGATACTTTTATGTACCTGACTCATACCTCATATTGACCCCTTTCTAGGTCAACGAAATGAGCTCAACCTGAGCTCAAATCTAACCCAAAGTGGACCCGGTTCCTCACATTGAGTTAATTTAGATTCCTTCCAAATCTAACTCAATTTGAACTCTAAACCAAATCGAAGCTAACTACGACATACTAAGGCGTATAAATACAATCAATTTGACTAACGTGTCAAATGACCTTTCGAACTCCAGTCGATCTTCCCAGTAATCTCCAGCGAACTCTCGGTGAGTCTTGATCATCTTCTGGCGAACCCTCGGTACCTTCCTGGCAAGCTCCGGATCACCTTTGTGAGCTCCCGATGAACTCCCAACAAGCCCCCAATCACTATCAACGAGCTTCCGGCGAACTCTCGACGAGTTCCCACTACATCGTCCAAACCTCGACCTGATGCCTAAACTTGACTAACATCTAATTGTATTATCTTGTCGTAGTTAATCCTGCATCATTTTCTCTAAAAATTGATCGGGAGCTTGCCAGGAATGTATCATGCTTCCTTAAAAATACAATCTAGAAATGTTATCAATCACTATCATCCAAACCTCGACGAGCTAGAAATGTTATCATGCTTCCTAAAAAATTTAAATTCTTTGTGGCATATAGATAGGGGGAGTTTAGTTAAAACTTTGTTATCAATTGGTTGTCATCATCAAAAAAAGGGGAGATTATTGAATCTCAGATTTTGATGATGAAATCAATTGATAAATTTATGAAATAACATACTTTCAAGACAAGTGACATAGGAAACACTTCGATCATGGAGGCAAACCATAACATGCAAATTATTGAAGTAGGAGAATCAAACATTGGGCCAACAAAGTATTATGTCAGAGATTGGCTGTCGAGCCGAAGGATTAGTTGACGTGCCAAAGGATGAACTTCATGCCATGAGTTTGGGCATTGGGCCGAAAGGATTAGGTATTGCGCCAAAAGATCTTATGTTGCAGGAAGTCAATATACTGATAGATTGAGCAATACACCAAAGGAAAGGACGATGCACCGAAGGCTCGGACAAAGTGTCGGATGATCAGATGAAATGTCAGAATGCTAGACAACATACTGATTGCTTCATGATTGTGTTAGATATATGATTAAGTGGTTAGGTCTTGATCATGGTTATTTAGAGTGAAATTAAGCTGGTATTGGACCCAAACTATGCCAACTTGATTCGGGATCATTAGGCCTAAACTAAGTCAGAATTGAGCCTGATGAAAGGGCAATTCGGTATTCTAGAAATGACCTGGGTAGTGGTACTACCAGGTCCAGATGGTTGTACCTCCCAGGCTACAGAAAGCATAGTTTTGTGATTTTTCAAGAATCCAGACAGTGATAACGTCCCCTATTGGTGGTGGCACTGCTAGGTTGTGGTATCATCCCCTACCGGTAGTGGTACCACTTAGTTTGGCAATAGTACCGCTAGAGCCCAGTATTATGAGCTTTGTTTGGTGGTAGTACCTCACAATATAGGTGGTGGTACCACCAATACCTTGAAAAATTAGGGATTTAAAATTTTGGCTCTAATTTTGAAGCCACTGGGGTCTATAAATACCCCACCTATTCTTGCTTGATGAAATAATGAATAAGAGTGAAAAAAGGGGTGAAAAGAGAGAATTTTTGAGGAAGAAGTGTTGTAACTCTTAGTGTTTGAGTCTTTTTCTCCTCAAATTTAATGGTCATTCTAAGGAGGGTTGAGGTCTAGTGAGAAAGAGTTTGTAAAGGTTCTCTCCTGAGTTTGGTAAAAGAAGAAGTGCTAGAAGGGTAATTGATCTTCACTATTTAAAAAGAAGATTAGTTGTGAAAGCTAGTGGCCTCGAGAGAAGAGGAATTATGAGTGGATATAGGTCGGGACGACCGAATCACTATAAATTGGTTTACGTTTCTTCTTGCATTTACTTACCGTTTGCTTATTGATTTACTGTACTCACTACTATACTCACACTTTTAAGTTAAATGGATTTCTGATTCATATTCTCGTTTGAATGATTTCAAATGAGATCTTTTTTTTATAGTACTAATTTACCCCCTTTTTAGTGCCATTATAGTCCTAGAGGGGGGTGAATTAGTACAAGTGTTAAAACCTTGGTTTAAAAAAACTTTTGCTCAAAGTAAAATTAAGATTGGAAGCATTTCGTTTAAGTTGAGTAAGTGAGCAGTTAAACTATTGAACAATGCTAAGCTGCTATCTTGCTTAAAGAAAGCTATGTAAATTCAAAAAAGAAAGTTAAGAGACACTCACAGTATATAGTGGTTCAGCCATAACTTGGCCTACTAAGTCCTCTTCATCGAGGCTCGCGATATTCACTAATGATCTTTTTCGGGTGAAGACCAAACCCTTATACTTCTCACTCTCTCCTTTTCACAAGTTCAGGAGGGAAACCTTTGTAAGTTTTTCTTACTTTACTTAGACTCGATTTACTATTTAAAGCACTTAAGGGAATCTCTCAAATTTTATAACTCTTTAACAAAATTTTATCCCACTTTTTCATTCACCACCCTTCTCTAAGCAAAAAAACTCGAGGTATTTATAAACTCTAATTGGCTTAAAAAATAAAGTGAAAATTTAAACCTTTCCACAAATTCTGTGTATGGGCAGTACTATTGCCGAAAGCATCCTAAAAATAGGGCGGTAATAGTACAACCATAGCCCACCATTGGTACTACCATCGAGAATCCCGTAAAAGCTACTTTTCGATACTTTTATGTACCTGACTCATACCTCATATTGACCCCTTTCTAGGTCAACGAAATGAGCTCAACCTGAGCTCAAATCTAACCCAAAGTGGACCCGGTTCCTCACATTGAGTTAATTTAGATTCCTTCCAAATCTAACTCAATTTGAACTCTAAACCAAATCGAAGCTAACTACGACATACTAAGGCGTATAAATACAATCAATTTGACTAACGTGTCAAATGACCTTTCGAACTCCAGTCGATCTTCCCAGTAATCTCCAGCGAACTCCCGGTGAGTCTTGATCATCTTCTGGCGAACCCTCGGTACCTTCCTGGCAAGCTCCGGATCACCTTTGTGAGCTCCCGATGAACTCCCAACAAGCCCCCAATCACTATCAACGAGCTTCCGGCGAACTCTCGACGAGTTCCCACTACATCGTCCAAACCTCGACCTGATGCCTAAACTTGACTAACATCTAATTGTATTATCTTGTCGTAGTTAATCCTGCATCATTTTCTCTAAAAATTGATCGGGAGCTTGCCAGGAATGTATCATGCTTCCTTAAAAATACAATCTAGAAATGTTATCAATCACTATCATCCAAACCTCGACGAGCTAGAAATGTTATCATGCTTCCTTAAAAATTTAAATTCTTTGTGGCAAATAGATAGGGGGAGTTTAGTTAAAACTTTGTTATCAATTGGTTGTCATCATCAAAAAAAGGGGAGATTATTGAATCTCAGATTTTGATGATGAAATCAATTGATAAATTTATGAAATAATATACTTTCAAGACAAGTGACATAGGAAACACTTCGATCATGGACGCAAACCATAACATGCAAATTATTGAAGTAGGAGAATCAAACATTGGGCCAACAAAGTATTATGCAAGAGATTGGATGTCGAGCCGAAGGATTAGTTGACGTGCCAAAGGATGAACTTCATGCCATGAGTTTGGGCATTGGGCCGAAAGGATTAGGTATTGCGCCAAAAGATCTTATGTTGTAGGAAGTCAATATACTGATAGATTGAGCAATACGCCAAAGGAAAGGACGATGCACCGCAGGTTCGGACAAAGTGTCGGATGATGAGATGAAATGTCAGAATGCTAGACAACATACTGATTGCTTCATGATTGTGTTGGATATATGATTAAGTGGTTAGGTCTTGATCATGGTTATTTAGAGTGAAATTAAGCTGGTATTGGACCCAAACTATGCCAACTTGATTTGGGATCATTAGGCCTAAACTAAGTCAGAATTGAGCCTGATGAAAGGGCAATTCGGTATTCTAGAAATGACTAGTGGTACGCCAGTCCGGATGGTTGTACCTCCCGTGCTACGGAAAGCATAGTTTTGTGATTTTCAAGAATCCAGGGATAACGTCCCTTTGGTGGTGGTCGCTAGGTGGTATCATCCTAGTGGTACCACTTAGTTTGGCAATAGTACCGCTAGAGCCCAGTATTATGAGCTTTGTTTGGTGGTAGTACCTCCCAATATAGGTGGTGGTACCACCAATACCTTGAAAACTTAGGGATTTAAAATTTTGGCTCTAATTTTGAAGCCACTGGGGTCTATAAATACCCCACCTATTCTTGCTTGATGAAATAATGAATAAGAGTGAAAAAAGGGGTGAAAAGAGAGAATTTTTGAGGAAGAAGTGTTGTAAACTCTTAGTGTTTGAGTCTTTTTCTCCTCAAATTTAATGGTCATTCTAAGGAGGGTTGAGGTCTAGTGAGAAAGAGTTTGTAAAGGTTCTCTCATGAGCTTGGTAAAAGAAGAAGTGCTAGAAGGGTAATTGATCTTCACTATTTAAAAAGAAGATTAGTTGTGAAAGCTAGTGGCCTCGAGAGAAGAGGAATTATGAGTGGATATAGGTCGGGACGACCGAATCACTATAAATTGGTTTACGTTTCTTCTTGCATTTACTTACCGTTTGCTTATTGATTTACTGTACTCACTACTATACTCACACTTTTAAGTTAAATGGATTTCTGATTCATATTCTCGTTTGAATGATTTCAAATGAGATCTTTTTTTTATAGTACTAATTTACCCCCTTTTTAGTGCCATTATAGTCCTAGAGGGGGGTGAATTAGTACAAGTGTTAAAACCTTGGTTTAAAAAAACTTTTGCTCAAAGTAAAATTAAGATTGGAAGCATTTCGTTTAAGTTGAGTAAGTGAGCAGTTAAACTATTGAACAATGCTAAGCTGCTATCTTGCTTAAAGAAAGCTATGTAAATTCAAAAAAGAAAGTTAAGAGACACTCACAGTATATAGTGGTTCAGCCATAACTTGGCCTACTAAGTCCTCTTCATCGAGGCTCGCGATATTCACTAATGATCTTTTTCGGGTGAAGACCAAAACCTTATACTTCTCACTCTCTTCTTTTCACAGGTTCAGGAGAGAAACCTTTGTAAGTTTTTCTTACTTTACTTAGACTCGATTTACTATTTGAAGCACTTAAGGGAATCTCTCAAATTTTATAACTCTTTAACAAAATTTTATCCCACTTTTTCATTCACCACCCTTCTCTAAGCAAGAAAACTCGAGGTATTTATAAACTCTAATTGGCTTAAAAAATAAAGTGAAAATTTAAACCTTTCCACAAATTCTGTGTATGGGCAGTACTATTGCCGAAAGCATCCTAAAAATAGGGCGGTAATAGTACAACCATAGCCCACCATTGGTACTACCATCGAGAATCCCGTAAAAGCTACTTTTCGATACTTTTATGTACCTGACTCATACCTCATATTGACCCCTTTCTAGGTCAACGAAATGAGCTCAACCTGAGCTCAAATCTAACCCAAAGTGGACCCGGTTCCTCACATTGAGTTAATTTAGATTCCTTCTAAATCTAACTCAATTTGAACTCTAAACCAAATCGAAGCTAACTACGACATACTAAGGCGTATAAATACAATCAATTTGACTAACGTGTCAAATGACCTTTCTAACTCCAGTCGATCTTCCCAGTAATCTCCAGCGAACTCCCGGTGAGTCTTGATCATCTTCTGGCGAACCCTCGGTACCTTCCTGGCAAGCTCCGGATCACCTTTGTGAGCTCCCGATGAACTCCCAACAAGCCCCCAATCACTATCAACGAGCTTCCGGCGAACTCTCGACGAGTTCCCACTACATCGTCCAAACCTCGACCTGATGCCTAAACTTGACTAACATCTAATTGTATTATCTTGTCGTAGTTAATCCTGCATCATTTTCTCTAAAAATTGATCGGGAGCTTACCAGGAATGTATCATGCTTCCTTAAAAATACAATCTAGAAATGTTATCAATCACTATCATCCAAACCTCGACGAGCTAGAAATGTTATCATGCTTCCTTAAAAATTTAAATTCTTTGTGGCATATAGATAGGGGGAGTTTAGTTAAAACTTTGTTATCAATTGGTTGTCATCATCAAAAAAAGGGGAGATTATTGAATCTCAGATTTTGATGATGAAATCAATTGATAAATTTATGAAATAATATACTTTCAAGACAAGTGACATAGGAAAGACTTCGATCATGGAGGCAAACCATAACATGCAAATTATTGAAGTAGGAGAATCAAACATTGGGCCAACAAAGTATTATGTCAGAGATTGGATGTCGAGCCGAAGGATTAGTTGACGTGCCAAAGGATGAACTTCATGCCATGAGTTTGGGCATTGGGCCGAAAGGATTAGGTATTGCGCCAAAAGATCTTATGTTGCAGGAAGTCAATATACTGATAGATTGAGCAATACGCCAAAGGAAAGGACGATGCACCGAAGGTTCGGACAAAGTGTCGGATGATCAGATGAAATGCCAGAATGCTAGACAACATACTGATTGCTTCATGATTGTGTTAGATATATGATTAAGTGGTTAGGTCTTGATCATGGTTATTTAGAGTGAAATTATGCTGGTATTGGACCCAAACTATGCCAACTTGATTCGGGATCATTAGGCCTAAACTAAGTCAGAATTGAGCCTGATGAAAGGGCAATTCGGTATTCTAGAAATGACCTGGGTAGTGGTACTGCCAGGTCCGGATGGTTGTACCTCCCAGGCTACGGAAAGCATAGTTTTGTGATTTTCAAGAATCCAGGCAGTGATAACGTCCCCTGTTGGTGGTGGTACTGCTAGGCTATGGTATCATCCCCTACCGGTAGTGGTACCACTTAGTTTGGCAATAGTACCGCTAGAGCCCAGTATTATGAGCTTTGTTTGGTGGTAGTACCTCCCAATATAGGTGGTGGTACCACCAATACCTTGAAAACTTAGGGATTTAAAATTTTGGCTCTAATTTTGAAGCCGCTAGGGTCTATAAATACCCCACCTATTCTTGCTTGATGAAATAATGAATAAGAGTGAAAAAAGGGGTGAAAAGAGAGAATTTTTGAGGAAGAAGTGTTGTAAACTCTTAGTGTTTGAGTCTTTTTCTCCTCAAATTTAATGGTCATTCTAAAGAGGGTTGAGGTTTAGTGAGAAAGAGTTTGTGAAAGTTCTCTCCTGAGCTTGGTAAAATAAGAAGTGCTAGAAGGGTAACTGATCTTCACTCATTAGAAAGAAGATTAGTTGTGAAAGCTAGTGGCCTCGAGAGAAGAGGAATTATGAGTGGATATAAGTCGGGATGACCGAATCACTATAAATTGGTTTACGTTTCTTCTTGCTTTTACTTGCCGTTTCCTTATTGATTTACTGTACTCACTACTATACTCACACTTTTAAGTTAAATGGATTTCTGATTCATATTCTCGTTTGAATGATTTCAAATAAGATCTTTTTTTGATAGTACTAATTTACCCACTTTTTAGTGCCATTACAGTCCTAGAGGGGGGTGAATTAGTACAAGTGTTAAAACCTTGGTTTAAAAAAACTTTTGCTCAAAGTAAAATCAAGATTGGAAGCATTTCGTTTAAGTTGAGTAAGTGAGCAATTAAACTATTGAACAATGCTAAGTTGCTATCTTGCTTAAAGAAAGCTATGTAAATTCAAAAAAGAAAGTTAAGAGACACTTATAGTATATAGTGGTTCAGCCATAACTTGGCCTACTAAGTCCTCTTCATCGAGGCTCGCGGTATTCACTACTGATCTTTTTCGGGTGAAGACAAAACCCTTACACTTCTCACTCTCTCCTTTTCATAGGTTCAGGAGAGAAACCTTTGTAAGTTTTTCTTACTTTACTTAGACTCGATTTACTATTTGAAGCACTTAAGGGAATCTCTCAAATTTTATAACTCTTTAACAAAATTTTATCCCAGTTTTTCATTCACCACCCTTGCTTCTCTAAGCAAGAAAACTCGAGGTATTTATAAACTCTAATTGGCTTAAAAAATAAAGTCAAAATTTAAACCTTTCCACAAATTCTGTGTATGGGCGGTACTATTGCCGAAAGCATCCTAAAAATAGGGCGGTAATAGTACAACCATAGCCCACCATTGGTACTACCATCGAGAATCTCGTAAAAGCTACTTTTCGATACTTTTATGTACCTGACTCATACCTCATATTGACCCCTTTCCAGGTCAACGAAATGAGCTCAACCTGAGCTCAAATCTAACCCAAATTGGACCCGGTTCCTCACATTGAGTTAATTTAGATTCCTTCCAAATCTAACTCAATTTGAACTCTAAACTAAATCGAAGCTAACTACAACATACTAAGGCGTATAAATACAATCAATTTGATTAACGTGTCAAATGACCTTTCTAACTCCAGTCGATCTTCCCAATAATCTCCAGCGAACTTCCGGTGAGTCTTGATCATCTTCTGGCGAACCCTCGGTACATTCCTGGCAAGCTTCGGATCACCTTTGTGAGCTCCCGATGAACTCCCAACAAGCCCCCAATCACTATCAACGAGCTTCCGGCGAACTCTCGACGAGTTCCCACTACATCGTCTAAATCTCGACCTGATGCCTACACTTGACTAACATCTAATTGTATTATCTTGTCGTAGTTAATCCTGCATCATTTTCTCTAATACACATATTAGATCAACAACCCATCAATGATTTCATCATCAAAATTTGAGATTCAATAATCTCCCCCATTTTAATAATAATAATCAATTGATGATGGGAGTTAACCTTTACTGCCCCTATGTAAACTCTATAGGATAAAACAAACATGAATTCAAAAGAACACAACACTTTTGAATTCAAGCACGATACCATTTATAAATATTTAAAAACATACATCCATACAATAATTTTTTCCCTTAATTCATCAACCATCAATATATCAAAGATTTTCAAGATATATATTCATACATTGTGAAAAAATATTAATTTCAAAAGATTTTTCCTTTTAAGTCATCAACCATCAATATATCAAAGATTTTCAAAACATATATCCATTCATCATGAAACAATATTAATTTCAAATTCATACATCAATTTCAAATTCTCCACTTTAAGTCATCAATCATTAATTCTCTCCATTAAGTCATCAATCATTTCTCCACCTTTATTATCAACAAAAAGGAGAAATGCCCATGTTATCATTTTTATTAATATTCTACATTTGTCATCAATATACCAATTCTCCATCTTTGTCATCAACAAAATGGTAAAATATTGAGCAAATAATTTTAAGCCAAATGTTCATCATATTTCAAGTTTCTCCATATTTGTTATCAACAAAATAAGAAGTATTGATTATATATCTAAACATTCAATACATCAAAATTTTATTTTGTTGCTCCTTCTTAGTAAAATAGGATGAAAGGTAGACTTTTCTCATCAAAATTTTTTAAACCCTTTGCAAATAAAATAGAAGAAGATTTAAAAGTTTCAAATCTTCCAAATGGATGAGATAGTTTCACATCATATGATTCATAAAATTTTTGTCTAATCTAATCTTTGATGGAATAAATAATTATAATGATTTGATAACTTAATGATTTGAAATTATTTCATGTAAATTTTGAGAAGAACCTCATTTTGAAAAACAAGAATATGATGACAACTCATGCATTTGGAAGATTTAAAATCATTTCAAATTTTTTTTATAATCAAATTATTCATTGTCTATTGGCTTTGTTGTTAAGATATCAATTATCTCTCTTTATGATTGTTAAAAAGGAATATGATGATATATTTTCTTTTTACATCCATGTTCTAATTACACTCAAAAGTATAAGGGGATCATGTCATTAAAGATGAAAATTAAATTTTTAAGTACCAAAAGACATGATTTAATAAATTTGCCCCTTCTTTTTTGTTTGTAAATTTCAACATAAGTAATCAAGAAATCTTATGTATTTAAAATTTCAAGTAAAAGAAATTAAATCATTCAAATCTTATGTATTTAAAATTTCTAATTTTCTTTTAAGCAAATTGCTCATCATCCAATGTTAGAAGATTTTTTATATCCAATTTTCTTCTAACCAAATTAATAATTTTTCTCTCCTTTTTTATTGCTAAAAAGGATTATCATGATATATTTTCTTTATGACCATAAGTACAAAGAGATCATATCATTAAAGATAAAAAATCAAATTTTTAAGTGCTAAAAGATATTATTTAATTGAATAATTCTCGTAACAACAAATCTTATGAGATCTAAATAATTTACTTAAAAATCTTAATTTATAATTATTAAAATCATAAATTTCATTTTTAGTAAAACAAAAAATCATGGAGGTTAAAAATTTGATTTCCATTAAGGATATGACAAGTCTACAAGTCAAGGGAATATTCACGATAAGGAAAATCTCATTTAATTTTCAACTCATCATAATTTTGAGAGATATTAATTTGGTGATAAGTTATACTATGAAGGAAGTCATAAATAATCATGTCATGAAAGATATTATTATTAAATCATGAATGTCAAAAGACATGATTTATTTTGATAAATCTCTTCTTAAATAAGATTCAAAGCTTTAGAAAACTTAAGAAATCAAATTGATAGAACCCTAGGGTTCTATCGTAGAGGAAGAAAGTGGAAAAGGGGAGATAATTGATCTCTTTAGGGGATCGAGCATCCTAGATCACTTCAAGGGGATATGCCTCCTAGGATTTTGCCTTTAACCTAAAACTAAGACTTCTTCATTGATTCCTCATAAAAGAGTTTATAGTCTTATTTATAGGGCTCTACCAAGAGTCCTTCTAGATTGGACTCAGAGTCCCACTAAACTTAGACTCTTCACTATCTGATAAATTCTCAACTGAAAATAATAACTGACTCCATCCTAACCGAAAATAAAAACCAACTCCAACAAACTCATAACTGACTCGATTGGGCTCACCCCACCCATAACTTACTCCGACTGAACAGACTAACATGACTTAGCTCGAATTAATTATAAATAGATGGACTTAACTTGGCTAAGATCCTAATAGACCCTCCCTCTTAAAATCAATATTGTCCTTAAGGCTGAGTAACATCGAACTTCGGGGGTACTTCGTTTCAGGATATTTGTCACGCATTATAATCTTTCGATCAATTAAATAAGGTCTCCACTTTATGTAAGCAATGGGTCGGCCTTCTGGTGTAGTCATTATTGTAGTCTTGTGAGGAACTCTCTCCATTCGATGGTTACTAGCAGTTATTTCCATTCAATGGTTACTAGTAGTTGTGATCTTGCTTCCACGTTTTCCTTTGAGGATCACTTGCTTTCTATTAATAAAAAACTTCATAATCAGTTTAGAAAGATTCTATGTGACATCACCCAGGGTTGACATCCATTCAATTCCAAACACTATTTTAAGGTCCTCCAAGGGTATCAAAAAGAAATCCACCAGCAGTTCTTGGCCCTGTACCATCAGTTTGATTTTTGAACACTTGTTATTACAAGTTAAAATTCATCTGTCAACAATCTTGACTTTAAATCTATCACAGTCTTCAATTTAATAGGCTAATCAGTCAGTAAGCTTTTTGTCCATGAAATTGTTAGTGTTACCAATATCGTTTAAAATAGTAACAGTGTATTATTTCAAAATTTCTTTAATTTTTAGGGTTTACGGGTTAGAGTAGCCTGCTAATATATGCACTGTATATATAAAAGGTCCAATAACTTTATTAGAATCTATACCTTTTTTATTAGATTCTATGTTATCATTTTCTGGTTCCTCCTTAATTGGTTCAATTATCAAAAGATGACCCTCTTTGCATCGATGTCCTTTACTCCACTTTTCGTCATAATGCCAATACAACTCTTTTGCTAATCTTTCCTAGAGTTCTTTTATGGTAAGTCTTTGAGGGTTTTGAGTGGAGAGAGATGAGGGTGTCGGCTTGCTTGCTGCTGGTTGGTTTATACTTTTATTTCTATGATTATTCCTATTGAGCTTTTTTTCATGTACGTAAGCAAATGATATGGTAGCCATCACAGTAAGGGGTTATGATAAGACTCCAAAAGGGTTGAGTCCTAATCACCATAGAAATAGTCAATAAAAATTCTATAAGATTATAATAAAACCCCACCTAGCCACTTCTATCCTACAAAGAAGTATTATTATGGTTTAGATTAGGGCCTTAGGGCTTAGTGGTCGTCAACCCCTTTACTGGGCGAGTTAGTTATGGTTTCCACCTACTTAGGTCGACTATAGAGCCAACATAGCCGCCGCCTACACCTACTAAGGCAGGTTGACTAGAGGAGGGGCATGGGGGTAATTCTACTTAGGCAAGCACCCATAAGACTAGGGTTTGAGTCCTATTTAATGATGTAGCCATCCTCTCTCTTTTATCAAGCAAGATCAATCTTTTATTCAGCCTTGTACCGAGTTCTATGAGAGAGGAACCCCTATGGCGTTCCAAGAGTTGATCCCCCTCAAAGATCAAAATCTATAGGGTTCCTTTTGGGATTCTATCATCTGCTATCAGAGTAATGTTCCTATTGCCCCTATAGCTATCTCAGCCACACTCATCTTCCCAAGCAATTCCCACAATTGCTGCATCACGTACCTCCACCTTCCACTCCAATTGTAGATCAAATCAATATGTCGTCACCCCCTGCGTTTAATATAGAGATCTAGTATATTTTCATCACCCATGCCTTTTTAATACTATAAAATCCTTTACCTTATACATTGAAGAGATTTTTCATATTTTATCTACTGCAAATTTTGACTGTCACAAACGTTATCATTATTGCGAGGGTGAAACACTGCAGAAATATTCAGCCACTTATTTGCCTCTTGAAACTGATTTTTGCTTCTCCTTTTTGGCTAAAATATTTATATAATTCCATAGATCAATTTAACTTCCATCTGAGATTGATCTCTAGAAAAAATTCATTCAAGAACCAGTTTTATTATGCCTTAATTCATCACACGCAGTTGAAATTTTACCACAAAGGATCTACCTTCCATCTTTTACCCTATTGTCCCACCGTTACTCTACCAAAATTTTATCAAATTTTTTGCTGATATTAACCATATCTGAACTAAGGGTTTTTGTATATTTTTCTTGAATTTTCTTTGGAATTTATGTCGATAATTCATCGTTCCTCCAATGTAAAATATGCTCAGTAGGATAGTACATCGCAACACCTTTCTTGACAAATTCCATCAGATTTGAGTGTTTTCTTTTATGGATTTTTGGAGTCTCTTTCTCTCATCTACAAACCCTAACATCCTCACTGAAAACCTTTCTAAACCGCACCCTAAATTGATCCCAAATAGCTACCCAAATCAGCCCTAAACTGTAGTCTAC